>CM062295.1:124044210-124644210 GCA_031216915.1 Pictodentalium vernedei
GTACAGTCTGCAGAAATCGTTCTTGTCGAACGACGCATTGTAATCGATTGCTGGATATCTCGTGGCGTTCAGAAACACTTGCATGTTTCTCAAACTGCAGTGATCGAACAGCGACGCATTCTTTTCCTGAGACCCATCCCTATCGGTCTGAAACGCAACCACGATGAAACGCGGTCTCTCGGAAGCGGATTTCACCATCAATCTCCAATCGAAGTGATTCGTGGAGGGAGGAATGCTAGCCGTGTCACACTGTCTCATTCTAAATCCTACGGGTAATTTACTCTTGGATTCTATGATCTTGTAGAGATGCACTTTCTCTACGATCGAAGGCTCCACGTGCGGAACGAACCACGATATCTTGTGTAGAGTTATCTTACCCGCACCGGTCGCAGTGAGTCTCACTATTGCATCGTCGTTTTCTTTTCGAATCAACATCAGATTGTGAATCCGTACATGATCTTGTTGTAATCGTCCGCAAATCCGAAGATGTGTTTCAAAGGTATCCTGAATGAAAACGTTCCTTTAGGTCTGGATGTCTTAATGATGTAGTCGAATATCGCGGCGGCACATGTGCTAGCAGGGCCTACTGTGTCTTTCACCCACAACTGATTAAGTCCTCTGGATTTCGAAAAATCATCAGGATACGTCAAGAGTCCGAACATCGTGGTGGCCTGACCGGGATGAAACACAGATTCTATCTCTTGTCTGGATAGCATGTACTTTATGTTACTGAATAGATGCATCATGCCATTATTGGCTAGAGTAACCGTGTCGTCGTCGGCGTAGTCGCTCCCATCTTCCTTGGTGAGACGTCCCTGCACCACTATGTAACTCTCGCTAGGATGTACGAATAGATCTTGAGTTTCGACGTTGATTCTTATCTCTCCCGCATTGTTCAAACTCGTTCCGGTTACCGGTTCGTATTCGTGAACCTCATATTCTTGAATACTTTCATCTTTCACTATGCTTTGTGCTATATCTAGTATATTTGTCATTTTAAAGGATTTTTAATTTTTTTTGTTTATTAATTAACTTGCTTTCTTTATCTAAAAAATAGTTTTTAATTATTTTTTATTATTTTTTTTTCTCTCTTATATATATATGTGTGTAAACAAGAAAATGTCAAAGAGAGTAAATAAAAATTTTTTTTATCTTCTTCATCAAAACTTCGTCTTCTGTAATTGTTGTTCGTAAAACTTTCCGATGATCTCTTCTCCATCCAAAGCTTCAATTTCGTAAGTCACCGGATCGGTGTGAAATATTTTGATGATCACGAAAATTTCCGAGGTCCATCGAGGAGTATAACCCTTTTCGAAGTGCTTCTTATAAGCGTAGATTCTCACTCGATTGCCGACCACAAATTTCGGCGTTCTAGACTTCTTCCTGATCTTAGATCTCTCATTATATAGATTCGCGTAGACCCGTTTTTCGTTTCGAGGATCGCTAGCTTCCACGGGAGTCATCTTGATCGATCTGTGTCGCGTGTTGTTGTAATCTTTGACCAGACCGTTCAGAGCGTATATGTATTTCTTGGTCGAATTCGCCGTGAAGTATCTGTACATCTTCTCCTTCATCGTTCGATTCCAACGTTCCACCACGCTGGCTTTCTCTTCGTTTTTGATCGAGTAGAAGTCTACCAATCGACGAACGTCCTTGTTGTAGAATTCCTTTCCCTTATCCACCCACAATTTACTCGGTTTTCGAGAAGACGAGTTGAACACGCTCTTCAGAGCCTCGACGATGCAAGGTCCCGATTTATCCTTCAAAGCTCTGATCCAACCGTATTTGGAAAACACGTCGATGACCGTCAATAGATATTTGATGCCCTCGTTCCACCTCGAAAACGATCTCATGTCGACCAAGTCGGCAGACCAAATGTCATCCAGACCCTTCACGAACACCCTTCTCTTTCAAAATTTATGCACTATGGGTTTGTGTAACTCGTCGGCCAATTGGCTCGTCAATAATCGTTTCTTCTTCTTTTCAGATGCGCTTTCTTTTTTTGAACGCCCCATCCAAATCGACGTTTCGCACCGATCAGATTGCCGACCAGTGAACGTTCCATCTTCTCTCTCCTGGTCGGATTCGATATGCCTCTCAATCTCCACAACATGTTTTTGTCGCAGACATCGTTGCGAGTCTTGGTGTCGGGATGTCCGGCATAGCACAGATAGTGATTGTACGCGGCCGCGTCCACCCTATTCACGGATTTGCTCCAAGATTTAGGTGTCAGATCGGCGTTGAGTCTCTTGTTCAATTTCGTTCCGGGTCCCGTGAAACTGTGACCGGGCAGATGCGTTTCGAAAGGTAGATTGTTGATCATTTTATTCACGATGCCTTTACCTTTGCTCGCGTTCTTTTGTTTGACGAATCGAGTCTTGATAGAACCACACACGTCGCAAATTCCGCGAAGCATCCATCTGTCGTTTTTAGTTCGCACTTCTCTAGAATTACTCGTCTCGGTAACTCTCTTACACTTTACGCAATACATTTTTAAGAGTTATTTAAATTAATTTGGTTTTTTATTTTATATATAAATTTAATATTTTTTTTTTTTTTAAATTCTGTTCTTATTATATATATATATTTTTTTTTTCAATTGCTGCTCTTGAGTTCTATCATCTTACTGGATTCCTCCCTGGCCTCTTTCCTCCCCTTTTCCACGAGAGAATACTTCATCTCTTCCTTGATGATCTGACGAGTCTTGATTCTCATGGCTTCTTTCATGGCATCGTATTTCGTTTTCTTGCTCAATATCGCGAAGTATTCTCCGTCTGATATCCTACCATCTTTCAATACCATAGAGATCATTTCGGATATCGTGTCGATCTTGGAGTCGGCCAAGACGCGAATCTTGTCGTGTTTCCTCGCCTTCAGATACAATTTCCTACTCAAAAAGTTTCCGAGCGTGCTAAACAATCCGGCGGCGAGGGCCACTCCTTCTACGGTCAACACGATCGGAATGCCGACCGCGGTCGACAACAATCCGATGCCGGCTGCGTGTAAACCCATGGAAATCGTGATGAGTGTCGTGTCGATCGCGTTGACGAATTTCACGAAACGCGAATTCTTCTTCTTGAGGGAATGACGAGAATCTCTCTCTCGAGTCAGATACAATTGGATTCTACTGATTTGATCGATGCGATACCTCTCTCCTCTTTCTCTTTCTTCTAGCGACGGTGTCGTCGGCAAAACGCCGTTCGGCTTCTCATCCTCATCGTCCACTAACGTCGGATACAATTTATTTCTGGTTCTCATTTTGTGTTTTTTTTTTCTTTCTTTCTAATATTAGATAAAAAAAATTTATGTGTGTATTTATTTTTTTTTTTATTTTCTACTCTCCCTTATTTTTATATCAACGAAAAAAACTTAGACGTATGCTTCGTTCAGCAATAATTTCTTGATGCATCCCTTGTCTTCTAAAGTCAAACTTCTACGCGCTAATTTCAGTTCTTCCGAATCTGTGGGCCTGTCTCGATTCTTACAGAAGACTAATCTCTTCCAAAACGTGATCACATCGTTGAATTTAACGCGTTCGAACGCTGGTTCGAAATTCATGATGACCATATCTTTCCTTTCCATCGTCAGAAAAGAATGATTCTCATGATCGAAGTCTAGATGATCCCGACACCCGACGCATCGTTCTAACAAGATGGGACGTAGTTGTTCGTTCACGCAGATTGCTTATGCTCTCATCAGCATGTTTAAAAGAAACCTCGCTCTAATAGTCTGAGAATCGCTCATGATTTACTTATTTTTTTTTTATTATCTATTCGATTTGATATATTTTATTTTCTAAATAACTATTTATTTATATATTTTTTTTCTCCCCTATATATATATCAATCAAAAACGTGACAGCGGGCTCGCGAATTTCCAACCACACCAACGACGACACTCTTCGTTCAGATCGAGTTTTTATGAGAATCGAGCGATCCGATCGCTCGATCAGCTGAGTTTGGGAATTTTTCTCATAGTGGGGGAATTCCCCTAATAATGTCATAAATGGGAAAAACCCACCGCCTCAAAACAATTGCGGGTTCTGGATCATCTGTCTCAACACAATTGCGGGTTCTGAATCGCTGATCTAGAGTCCCCAAAACTGTTTTTTGATGATGACTCAGAATTTTTTGCTTTTGATTGCGTTCGCCAACGATGGATCGATGGTCTGATCTGCGATGGGAACGTCGACGAAAAATTACGTACAAGATACAAGCGAAGATGTACAATTTCAGGCTTTTTTTAAAAACGCGCATTCACCACGAGTATTTGAACGTTAAAAGTGGGATCTAGGAGTCACAACTGTACATGGGGGGGATTCAAGATCATGTACAGTTTTGTGAACAAGCTTGTGATTTAACACTGAATTCCACGTTGGTGAATGCATCGTGTGCATATGTTGTACACATACATGCACAAGTGATAGTAAACTCTCAATTATTACCTACTTACCAAGTTAAAATTCGGGCACCCATAAGAAGCCCAAATATTAACCCAGCCTCTCGATTTGCACAAATCGGAATCTGACCGGCCTAGAGGTGTTGTATGCCAAATATGAAAGCATTCAGACTGGTGGATCTGAAGAAGAAGATCTTTAAAGATTATCCTCCACATTGCACTAAGTAAAAATTCGGGCTTCCATAGGAAGCCCAAATATTACCCGAGGAACTTGTTTTGAACAATTTTAAATATGACCCTCATAACAATGATGTATATCAAACATTAAAAGATTCTGACCGGTGGTTTTGAAGAAGAAGATTTCTAAAGAATATTTCCCATATTAACCCAGGCACTCGATTTGAACAAACGTGAATCTCACCTCACTAGAGATGTTGTATACCAAATGTGAAAGGATTTTGATTGATGGATCTAAAGAAGATTTTTAAAGAAATTCTCTAATATTGCACTATGTTAAAAATTCTGGATCCTATATTGAGCTCAAATATGAACTTAGGGGATTCATTTTAGCAAACTTGTACCTGACCCCCATATGGATGTTGTACACCAAATATCAAAAGATTCTGATCCGTGGTTGTGGAGAAATTTTTTTTTTTAATTTTTGCAAATATGCTGACTCAGCATTTTCTCGATGCCGCGCTTCAGACACAATTGATGGCAATTTTGTTTTACCATTCACTGTTACGCGTCCTAAGGATGGTTCATACTAAATAACAGCTCTCTGTTCCGTGTGGTTTGGCAAACATGAGCGTTTGAATATATTTCTATTTTTAGCTCCTGGGGTTCCCACGGGGACACAGGACATTTTTTGCATGAGTCAAGTACTTGTGACTCAGTTATACCACATACCAAATTTGGTTCAAATCGGACAATCTGTTCAGAATATAGAAATTTTGTGCGGGGCCAAAAATCTTGCCCCTCCCATTGCAAAGGCAAATATTGCCCCATGAACTTCGTTTGAGCAAACTTGATTCTAGACCTCAAAAGGAAGCTGCATTCCAAATATCAAATCTTTGTATCCACTGGTTGATGAGAAGAATATTTTTAAAAAAATGGAAGATTTTCCCCACCCCCTCCCTATGGGGCAAGTCACATTAAAGTTTAGCCCATTTCTTCACATATTTCATTCAAATCGAGCGACTGGGTACGCTTTACTGGGCGACTGCGTACGTAAACGGCGACAGAAACCTTCCTCTCATTGTTGGGCGGTTCGGCGTAGGGCGGGCTTCGTTGGATGAGTTCTTGAAATTCGCTTTGTGATTTGAAAACCATCTGGGTTTTTTTTTTACTTCAGCTTTGCATTTCCACATTTCTATAGCTACAGACACCAAATTTGGAATTGTTAAATTGGAATGCCGACCCCGCATTGAACATTCTGGAGTTAGATTTTTGATATTCAATCTGTATCCAAAACAACGTCAGGTCAAACATTTTTCTCTTTGAATATCTGTCTCCACTACGCTTTCAAATTTGGGAAATATCATCTACAACAAATAACACGTGGGGCAATCGATGGAAATTCTGAATGCCTCTGGCCGAATTGCTGGGTAACGTTATTAACGTCGCCGTCACCAAATATTCAATGTCGCCCGATTTTCATGGTATTTTAGTATGTTGTTGAGATAAAAAAAGTTGAGAGGTAGCTGTTTTTTTTTGGATTTATCACCATTGTTTTATGTTTTTACGTCATTTATATATTTAGTTATTTATTGGTGTTTAAGGTCACATATTTATGCACAATGGCTAATCATGACCGCGACAGTTTTACGGGTGGAGGAAGCCGGAGTACCCGGAAAGAACCACCGAGCAACGGCGAGCAACTGTAAGCTCCCCAACATACTAACTCCACACAAGCAGGGTTAGCATTGATTGAAGACAAGTGCACCATCGACGTGCAGTACGTCTTAGTACACAACGCCACCGTGCCCCCACGCGGGCAATGCAGATGAAGTGTCTTGCCCAAGGACACAACGCGGTTGCCGCAGGTGGGATTCGAACCGAGGACCTCTCGGTTTGCAGCCTGCATCTCTAACTACTGAGCCACCGCGCTCCCCGTTACGTCATTTCAAATATTTCACAATTTTCAATACCCCCACCCAATAACACACTCTTGTGATTCCATTTATCACGTATTTATGTTGGATATAACTGTAAAACTTCCCACACATATTTAGCGATATTTGTAGATGTGCCGCATTATCTTTTCATTTCAAACTGAGAGACCCGATGCCAGCGATGCCAATTTTACGATTATTATACCTTTTAATTTCAATCTCATTTTATGCCTGAGCCTTTCGAAATTTTGGAAATATAATCTTCACAAAAAAAAACATATCTAAAAATCTTGTGCCGTCCGAGAAAATTCCGAACTGTTGGCCGAACTCTACGGTGACGTCATCGAGGGTCATAGCGTGAAAAATTAAAATGTAGCGGTTTTTTTTTCCTGAAATTTTAGTATGCCGTGGAGCTGAAAAAATAGGAGATATCCATTTTTTACGCCACTTTGATGTTTAGACTATTTTCTCTATTCTTAATTAACCCTTTACCCAATGTAACGCCAAAACCGGCCAGCGCTATTCTCAAAAATCACCAATTAATTTTCGTTATTTTTTCATTTTTTTGTCTTAAAAACATAGGTTATGACCCCTCGTTGGAACGAGCTCGTCGAGCTCGTTCCAACGAGGGGTTATAACCTATGTTTTTGAGACAAAAAATGAAAAAAATTAGTTATTCAAGAATTTTTTTGCAAGTGTCGTCTGCTTTTCAGGTTAGGTAAAGGGTTAAAAGCCCATGTTTGTGAATCCAATTACTATTAATAAGGATACTCTTATGAAACTTACCACACTTGTCTGTGATTATGTTAAGTTCTTAACCTTCATTTGTTTCATTACAGTTTGGCACACCCGATGCCAGCGATGCAAATTGTACGGTGTTTTTTCTACATCTTTTATTTTGAACCTCATTTGAGCCGTAGCCTTTCGACTTTTCGGTAATATCATCTCCTCAAAAAAACATATCTTAAAATGTAGTGCCGCCTGAGGAAATTCTCAGCCGTTATACCCGGCTTCAGAGGTGACGTCATAGAGGGTCGTATGGCCAAATGTTTAAATGCCAAAAGTATCTAGTTTGAACTGCTTTTTTCAAATGTGTCCTGTTCTATGAGAACTTGACTCTCAAAATGGGCTAGGATGTCTCAACCCGTCGAAAGCATCAACACACATCCTCGATCTGAAGAAAAGTTGCAGTTTAAATACTCACAGACAGTTGACATTGATCTGTTAACTCTTACTAATCTAAGTGTACATTCAGTGAGTTATAGACCTACTTCAACAGTTACAAAGCGCTTGGGTCTCGAGCAGTAGCAAAGGAGCCATGAGAGTGGCATCAGTGACACCACAACCCGACGTGATGGGTACTATCAATGTCATCAATGATGTCATTGGCGGAAGTAGTTCATCAGTTACGTCATTCCTGAGTAGTAGGAGATGAGGTAAGTGGCCCTTATTGGCAGGATCTCATGTGATGTCATAGTCACGTGACCCAGTGGCGCCATGTTTTATTGTCATGGTAACCCGCGTGAGCAGCCATCTTGTGACGTCATCCCCATAGTGATACGTGGTGTTAGTGCACATGCACAGCGCGTGTTGTTAGGGTGATACGTGTTCCGTCGTCCATTTTGTATAATGGAGGCCGCCATCTGAGTTTCTATGGCAGCACGTGGTTGCCATGTGACCTAAAACCTTATAGGACAGGGGTATGTTCGGAGGGTATGCTCCTTTGTAGAAGAGTAATTTCCCGATTCGTAGAATTACCCAAATAAACCCGACAATCCCTCCAAATCACTAAAAACGACTTTACTTACTACGGATTTCCCATTTTATCGGCTTAGTATGTAGTGCTATGGCAACGAGTGACCCCGGGGTAAGTTCGAGTGAACTAGAGTAATTTTCTGGCTTGGATACTTCGTAGAATTACCATAAACAACCCGTACAAGTTGTACTATTTCGAATTGTTTCAGAATCTTTTTTAGGAGTGCCATACTGTAGTTTTTAAGAGTAGCAGATAGTGCTATAGTACCGGGGGACTCCGGGGTAAGTTCGATTGAATGGGAGTAATGTTCTGGTTCAGATTTCCACAGAATCCCATTTTTTCTACCTAACCTTAGAAGTTCATATAATCCACACTATCTCTGGTTCCCTCGTCCAAGTCTTATAATCATAAGTGCTTGATGTTCCGTAACCTGTATACATAGTTATCTCCTTTGTGTATAATGATTTCTAAAGCCAAGGAAGAATCTATCGAGCAGTTACTTATAAGTCATTGCACGAACGACTTGAATTCCATCGGGCAAATAAGTTATTGAGCAGTTGCTCGTTCGAGTGACTCGCACACCCGACTCTTAGCCTCATTTCAGTATTTGTGGACACATATGGCCTGGTATTGTATTATTATTTGAGGATACCTTGTATAGGTACTTACCCAAGGATACTATTACTTGTTTGGTCCAGCCTTCTAGGCCACCCCAGGATATACCTATCCCAAATTCCCCCTTTAAGCCATCGAGCAGTTACTGAAAAGTCATTGCTCGAACGACTCGAAGGCCATCGGGCAAATGTGCTTTAGAGCAATTGCTCATTCGAGTGACTCACTCATACCACTCTTCGACTCATTTCGATATATGAGGATACATATGGCCTGGTATTGTATTATTATTTGAGGATACCTTTTTATGGGATACTTACCAAAGGATACTATTACTTGTCTGGCCCAGCCTTCTAGGCCACACCAGGACATACCTATCCCAAATACTGGAAAGTCATTGCTTGAACGACTCGAAACCCATCTAGCAAATTAGGTTTAGAGCAATGGCTCGGTCGGGTGACTCATATATACTGCTCGAACGACTCGAATCCCATCGAGCAAATGAGTTATAGAGCAATTGCTCGTTCGAGTACTTGCACGAACGATTCATTTCAGAAAAAAGGATTCCATAGCCATACACGTTTTCCTCACGTATTTCCCTTCCCTATTGGAAAAAGTTAGTTCAAAAGGTTGCTGTTCTAAACTTCATTAAGCTTATAGTTCAAAAATAAAGTTCCAAAGTTTGTCATGGAGCCCAGTCTTTGGTCAGTCATTGATAGGTTCTGTTCACTTCGATCTTGGTTGTGTTGGATCTTCGTTTTGTTCGGTTCAAAGGGGTTAACACTGGGTTATATTTTCATTAGGCTTATAGTTTATTCAGGTGAAAGCTTTATTTAATTTATTGGTTGCTCTGATTAAGTCAAACTTCGTTATGTTTGTTATGTTCACTTCGATCTTAGTTGGGCTGGATCTTTGTTCACTTTGTTATGTTCAATTCACATCACCAACTTCATTGTGTCAGTTCTCTTCGGTCTTGGTTGAGTTCGAGTAATCCAACTAGTTTTTATGTTATGTTCTTTTCGATCTTGGTTGTGTTGGATCTTCATTCATTTCGACTTCATTCGAACAGGTCAACCGTAGTTGTGTTGTATGTGTTCATAATTCAGTTCTGTCCAACCAGCTCATCTTCGTTCATGTCTCGTTTGTTCAATTGGGTTTAATTATGTGTTATTAATCTCTTTCCATACCCTCGAGTATTGATGTTAAAACAAAGAATCCAACTTTACGGAATCGGCTAGGAATCCTAATTACGGAATCTTTTTTTCAGAATCCCTTTTTGGAAAACGTGTGTGGCTATGGGATCCCGTTTTCTGAAATGAGTCGAAGAGTTGTACGTGCGAGTCACTCGAACGAGCAATTGCTCTATGGCTCATTTACTCGATGGGATTCGAGTCGTTCGAGCAGTATGTGCGAGTCACCCGACCGAGCAATTGCTCTAAAGCTCATTTGCTCGATGGACTTCGAGTCGTTCGAGCCATGACTTTTCAGTAACTGCTCGATGGCTTATAGGGGGGAATTTGTGTTAGGTATGTCCTGGGGTGGCCTAGAATGCTAGGCCAAACAAGTAATAGTATCCTTAGGTAAGTATCCTATAAAAGGTATCGTCAATGATTATACATTACCAGGCCATAGTTATCCTCAAATGCCGAAATGAGTCGAAGAGCAGTATGAGCGGGTCACTCGAACAAGCAGTTGCTCTATGGCTCATGTTCTCGATGGGATTCGAGTCGTTCGAGTAGTATGTGCGAGTCACTCGACCGAGCAATTGCTCTAAAGCTCATTTGCGCGATGGGATTCGAGTCGTTTGAGTAGTATGTGCGAGTCACTCGACCGAGCAATTACTCTAAAGCTCATTTGCTCGATGGTTGTTTGAATCTTTCTAGCAATAACTTTTCAGTAACTGCTCGATGGCTTAAAGGGGGAATTTGGGATAGGTATGGCCTGGGGTGGCCTAGAAGGCTGGGCCAAACAAGTAATAGTATCCTTAGGTAAGTATCCTATACAAGGTATCCTCAAGTAATAATACATTACCAGGCCATAGGTATCCTCAAATACTGAAATGAGACTAAGAGTCGCATGTGCGAGTCACTCGAACGAGCAATTGCTCGATAGCTTATTTGCTCGATGGGGTTCGAGTCGATCGAGCAATGACTCATCAGTAAGTCACTGGTCTCGTGACATATGACTTCCACCTAATCAGGCAATTCCCATTACATACTGCTTGGATCTAGTTATGTTCCCCTTCCAACCCCAAATATTCTAAACAAAAACTTAATGAACACATAGAAATGGTTCATAAGGTTTAACCCTTTGAACCCTAGCGATCGCTTTTCCGGCCAGGAACATGATACGTCATAACGTCATTAAATAGGATGGGTGCTCAGTACAAATGTGGGGTAGACCAGTCAAAGATATACAAGTTGCTACGCAACACATTGGTCAATAAACAACACAATGGCCAGAGCTAATGGCTAATTCACTACAAGTTTTTTTCAAGTGGCCAGGCTTGTTTTGCTATAAGATTATTTCAGTCTCCGGTCATACTTAAGTCAAGACTCCCGCTCCCGCACCAATGCCCGTTGGCTCCCATAGAGTTGACAGAGGCTTAGGTCTTGAATCCTTGAGCCAACACTCCCAATCCTGTTAGGAATTGGCCCCCTTTACTAACGTCCTCTATTACAAGGGTGTGGACTAATTTATGAAAAATAAAATGAAGGAATAACTGGTTGACTATTTGGGCTTGATTATGAAGGGTGGGAACCGCAGCTTAAAGGCTTCATTTTCCGTGGATGTGCTTAATATCATCCTTGAAAAGGACATTATTTAGTTTCTGTGGATTTGCCTTGTTACAATTTGTGGGAGAGTGCCTTGACTCTCCCATAAATTGTAACAAAGCAAAGACATGTGAACAAAATTTTACACCCACACATAATTTAACTCTATACCAGTTAACTTATTTGTGTGAATTGGTTGAACTGTGTGTGACGGTTGATTTTTTTCTTATGCAAAACTATTGCATGATTAATAAACCTTAGTGTTGTGAAAAGTATAACTGTTTAGAAAAGAAAATGCGATACGTATAGGCAGGAGCGCTGTGGCTCAGTGGTAAACTGTTGGACTTCTATGCTAGAGGTCCCAAGTTCGATCCAAGTCCGGGACGACCCGCGTTGTATCCTTGGGCAAGGCACTTTAATCCGGTTGCCTACATGGGGGCACGATGGCGCCGTGAACTAAGCCGTACTGCTTTTGTCTTTGATTTCACATCTATCTTTACCACCAGCCGCCATTGAATCAAACATTTTGCATAGAAATGTAAATGTATTGCTGGTATCAAATTTGTTGAAGGAAAAAGCACTATCCATATTGAGTGAAACTTTCTGTACGCAAAAGCTGTGAGTAGCTGATACATGCCGGTTCAACCATCATCGTACATGTACGTGTACACGTACATGTACACCTCCATAGGATTTAGTGTTAAAATCGTGTACGTGTACAAGATTTTTAACGTTTTTAGGGTGCTTTAGAATCCACTTTAAGTTCAAATAACACTGAATTGAATCCTAGACTTTTAAAATTTTTCGTACAGTACATGTACCGTTTGATGTTTGAATCGACAATGGATTTCTCCCATAGGATTCAGTGTTAAATTGCAAGCAAAAAACGTTTTGGCGATTCAAACATCATCCTCTCGCCGATTCTAACAATTCGCGTCTGCACACGATTTTAATGCTGAAAACCCCATGGAGGCGTAGACGGAGATCTACTCTGCGGATTTTAGGTCTGATGATGTTTGAATCGGCAAAACGTTTTTTTGCTCGCAATTTAACACTGAATCCTATCCGCACACGATGTTAACGCTGAAAACCCCATGGAGGCGTAGACGGAGATCTACTCTGCGGATTTTGAGTCTGAAATCGACTCGCGTGAAAGAGGTGATGTTTGAATCGTCAAACCCACTGTCGCGTTTCTCGAAGTGAGACTGGCGCACGTTATTGCGAGGTGATCTATGGAAATGTTTTAAACGAAGATGTTTGAATCGGCAAACCCACTGTCGCATTTCTCGAAGTGAGACTGGCGCACGTTATTGCGAGGTGATCTATGGAAATGTTTTGAACGAAGAGTGTTGTCGGTGTGTTAGAAATTCGCGAGCCCGCTGTCACGTTTTTGATTGATATATATAGGGGAGAAAAAATATAAATAAATAGTTATTTAAAAAAATAAATATATCAAATCGAATAGATAATAAAAAAAATACGTAAATCATGAGCGATTCTCAGGATATTAGAGTAAGGTTTCTTTTAAAAATGCTGAAGAGAGCCTACGCATTCTGCGTGAACAAACAACTAGGTCGTCTCTTGTTAGAATGATGCGCCGGATGTCGGGATCACCTAGACTTCGATCACGAGAATCATTCGCGTCTGTGGATGGAAAGGGAAGATATGGTCATCAAGTATTTCGAACCGGTGTTCGAACGCGTTCAAATCAATGAAGTGATCGCGTTTTGGAAGAGATTACTCTACTGTAAGAATCGAAGCAAGCCCACAGATTCGGAAGAACAGAAATTGGCGCGTAAAAGTGTCACTTTACGAGATAAGGGATGCATCATGAAATTATTGTTCAATGAAGCATACGTCTAAGTTTTCTCGTTGATATAAAATAAGGGAGAATAGAAAATAAAAATAAATACACACATAAATTTTTTATCTAATATTAGAAAGAAAAAAACAAAAATGAGAACCAGAAATAAATTGTATCCGACGTTAGTGGATGACGAGGATGAGAAGCCGATCGACGTTTTGCCGACGGCGCCGTCGCTAGAAGAAAGAGAAAGAGGAGAGAGGTATCACATCGATCAAATCAGTAGAATCCAAGAGTATCTAACTCGAGAGGGAGATTCTCGTCGTTCCCTCAAGAAGAAGTATTCGCGTTTCGTGAAATTCGTCAACGCGATCGACTCGACACTCATCACGATTTCCATGGGTTTAAACGCGGCTGGCATCGGATTGTTGTCGACCGCGGTCGGCATTCTGATCGTGTTGACCGTAGAAGGAGTGGCTCTCGCCGCCAGATTGTTTAGCACGCTCGGAAACTTTTTGAGTAGGAAATTATATCTGAAGGCGAGGAAACACGACAAGATTTGCGTCTTGGCCGACTCCAAGATCGACACGATATCCGAAATGATCTCTATGGCATTGAAAGACAGTAGGATATCGGACGGTGAATAATTCGCGATATTGAGCGAGAAAACGAAATACGATGCCATGAAAGAAGCCGTGAGAATCAAGACTCGTCAGATCATCAAGGAAGAGATGAAGGATTCTCTCGTGGAAAAGGGGAGGAAAGAGGCCAGGGAGGAATTCAGTAAGATGATAGAACTCAAGAGCAGCGATTGAAAAAAAAATATATATAATAAGAACAGAATTGATTCATTATTAAATTTATATATAAAATAAAAAAAACGAAATTAATTTAAATAACTCTTAAAAAATGCATTGCGTAAAGTGTAAGAGAGTTACCGAGATGAGTAATTCTCGAGAAGTGCGAACTAAAAACAAAAGACAGATGCTTCGCAGAATTTGCGACATGTGTGGTTCTGTCAAGACACGATTCATCAAAAAAAAAGAACGCGAGCAAAGGTAAAGGCATCGTGAATAAAATGATCAATAATCTACCTTTCGAAATGCATCTGCCCGGTCACAGTTTCACGGGACACGGAACGAAATTGAACAAGAGACTCAACGCCGATCTGACTCCCAAATCTTGGAGCAAACCTGTGAATAGGGTGGACGCGGCCGCGTATGATCACGATCTGTGCTATGCCGGACATCCCGACACCAAGACTCGCAACGACGTCTGCGATAAAAACATGTTGGGGAAATTGAGAGGCATATCGAATCCGACAAGTAGAGAGAAGATGGAACGTTCGCTGGTCGGCAATCTGATTGGTGCGAAACGTCGATTCGGATGGGGCGTTAAAAAAAAAGCGCATCTGAAAAGAAGAAGAAACGATTATTGACGAGCAAATTGGCCGAGGAGTTACACAAACCCATAGTGCATAAATTTCGAAAGAGAAGGGTGTTCGTGAAGGGTCTGGATGATATTTGGTCTGCCGACTTGGTCGACAAGAGATCGTTTTCGAGGTGGAACGACGGCGTCAAATATCTATTGACGGTCATCGACGTGTTTTCCAAATACGGTTGGATCAGAGCTTTGAAGAATAAATCGGGACCTTGCATCGCCGAGGCTCTGAAGAGCGTGTTCGACTCGTCTTCTCGAAAACCGAGTAAATTGTGGGTGGATAAGGGAAAGGAATTCTACAACAAGCACGTTCATTGATTGGTAGACCTCTACTCGATCGAAAATGAAGAGAAAGCCAGCGTGGTGGAACGTTGGAATCGAACGATGAAGGAAAAGATGCACAGATACTTCACGGCGAATTCGACCAAGAAATACATATACGCTCTGAATGGTCTGGTCAAAGATTACAACAACACGCGACACAGATCGATCAAGATGACTCCCACGGAAGCTAGCGATCCTCAAAACGAAAAACGGGTCTACGCGAATCTATATCCTGAGAGATCTAAGATCAGGAAGAAGTCTAGAAATCCGAAATTTGCGATCGGTGATCGAGTGAGAATCTACGCTTATAAGAAGCACTTCGAAAGGGGTTATACTCCTCGATGGACCTCAGAAATCTTCGTGATAATCAAAATATTTCACACCGATCCGGTGACTTATGAAATCAAAGCTTTGGATAGAGAAGAGATCATCGGAAAGTTTTACGAACAACAATTACAGAAGACGAAGTTTTGATGAAGAAAACAAAATTTTTTTTATTTACTCTCTTTAACATTTTCTTGTTTACACACATATATATAAGAGAGAAAAAATAATAAAAAATAATTAAAAACTATTTTTAGATAAAAAAAGCAAGTTAATTAATAAACAAAAAACTAAAAATCCTTTAAAATGACAAATATACTAGATATAGCACAAAGCATAGTGAAAGATGAAAGTATTCAAGAATATGAGGTTCACGAATACGAACCGGTAACCGGAACGAGTTTGAACAATGCGGGAGAGATAAGAATCAACGTCGAAACTCAAGATTTATTCGTACATCCTAGCGAGAGTTACATAGTGGTGCAGGGACGTCTCACCAAGGAAGATGGGAGCGACTATGCCGACGATGACACGGTTACTCTAGCCAATAATGGCATCATGTATCTATTCAGTAACATAAAATACATGCTATCCGGACAAGAGATAGAATCTGTGTTTCATCCCGGTCAGGCCACCACGATGTTCGGACTCTTGACGTATCCTGATGATTTTTCGAAATCCAGAGGACTTAATCAGTTGTGGGTGAAAGACACCGTAGGCCCTGCTAGTGCAGGTGCTGCCTTGATATTCGACTACGTCGTCAAGACGTCCAGACCTAAAGGAACGTTTTCATTCAGGATACCTTTGAAACACATCTTCGGATTTGCGGACGATTACAACAAGATCATGTACGTATTCAAACACAATCTGACGTTGATTCAAAAAGGAAATGATGACGCAATAGTGAGACTCACTGCGACCGATGCGGGTAAGATAACTCTACACAAGATATCGTGGTTTGTTCCGCATGTGGAGCCTTCGATCGTGGAGAAAGCGCGTCTCTACAAGATCATAGAATCCAAGAGTAAATTACCCGTGGGATTTAGAATGAGACAGTGTGACACGGCTAGCATTCCTCCCTCCACGAATCACTTCGATTGGAGATTGACGGTGAAATCCGCTTCCGAGAGACCGTGTTTCATCGTGGTTGCGTTTCAGACCGATAGGGACGGGTCTCAGGAAAAGAATGCATCGCTGTTCGATCACTGCCATTTGAGAAACATGCAAGTGTTTCTGAACGCCACAAGGTATCCAGCAATCGATTACAATGCGTCGTTCGACAAGAACGATTTCTGCAGACTGCATGACGACGCCGCTGATTTTAGAAAGAAGTATCACGGTCTAGATGAATTGATGAGCAGCCCTAACATGTCTCCCGGCGAATACAAGTCGATGTATCCCATGTTCGTATTCGACGTCAGTAAACAGAGTGAACGACTCAAGAGTAGCCTGTTAGACATTCAGATCAAGATGCAATTCGATAGGAATGTGCTGAGAAAAACCGAAGCCTTCACCCTGGTCCTGTCGGACAGAGAATTACAATTCGAATCAGACGGAAATAAGATGTCGATCATTCGATGAGAGACGAGTGTGAAAAAAAATAAAAAACAAAAACAAATAAAAAGTAATGAGTAATTATTAAAAACAAAAAAAACAAAAAAAAAATAAATAAAGTAATGTGATCTAGAGAGATTGAACATCTTTCTAAATCTCATTACTTTTTTTTTGTTGTTTTTTCTGTTTTTAATAATCACATATTATTTTTTTAATTCATTATTTTCCATGCGTTCACTGTTTGTTCAAAGAATCTAGTTTGATCAGTAGACTCACCATGGAAGTGGTGGCTTCGGGATTATTGGTTTTCGTAACGAAATTAATCCTGTCACTGGCGTTCACTTTGAGAGGCGTGATGAACGTGCTAACATTCGCGTGTTCATTCTCAGTCTTTTCGACGCTGTATCTCTTATCGCTCTCTACACCATTCACCATGAGATTGACGACTGCTCTGTTATTCAAATCCGAGGAAGCCAGACTCATTCGAAGGATTTCACCTCCCAACGGTATGGGATATCCCACCAGACCATGTTTCGATCCGCTACCTCCATTTCCGAAAGACCACTCAGCTTTTCCCTCATCTAAGGTGCCGGCCTCTTCGTCCCACACAGTGATCAATTGTCTAGCATATTTGACATTCTCCACCACCGAAATCAGGGTGCAGGCATCCGTCATGTTCACGTGATCCGGTAGATTCGTGAGCGTGTGTCCACCCATGTCTAGTTTACCTTCCATGATGTCACCCTTTCTCCAGGCCGAGTTGTCGTCCACGTACTTTCTGCTGACTGTGCTGGAATCGAATTCGGGATCGTGACTGAGTCCGAATAAATTCTTTCCGTTCATGTCGATGCCACCCTCCATGGTTCAGCCAGATTGTTTGTTCAGGTAGAGATCGTCCACTTCCGATTCTAGGTATTCTTGTGATTCTATCACGGCAGAATCTACGTAGCCCTTGTTGACTGCGGTTGAGTCTGTATTCATGTTGTCGATCTTCGACAGATTCAATATCTTGTTGAATCCCGCATTCAGATCCGATTTCATTTCTCGTCTGTCAGACTTTCTCTGTTCCAGATCTATGTAGTGTTTGGTCGCCACGTCCTTGGGATTCGTGGGAGTGGCCACGTTCGTTATCGTGTTAGAATTGGCATTCAATTCCAAGTGCATCGTTTTCTGAACGTATCTATTTCTCAGGTGTTCGCTGAATCTCGGGTGAGAGTCGTCCGCGTATTTCTTGGTTGCAGCATTGGTGGGATCTATGGGATTTGCGACGTTCACCAAACGTTTGGATTTCAGATCGAGATCGTTGGTCATGGTTCTATCCACGTAATTATCTAGCAGGATTCATTCAAAATCGGCGTTCCCCCTGTCGACGTATTTCTTAGTCACAGCATCTGCGAGATCTATCGGCTCGGGAAGATTGTAGAGCTTCTTATCGTTCATGTTCAAAGGTTCTTCTCGAGGTTCATTTCTCCGAACGTAACGTTCGTCCAAGTTGGCAACATCGTAACCATCGTCGACTTCGAACGTCTTCCTCTTCTTTCTTGGGTTGACTTTTTCGTCGTCACTTCTATCAAATTTATCGACTGGCATGTTGTTGTGGGATTTTTTGTTTTTTAGAAAAATATGTTCAAACGCAGTTTATTAAAAATGAACTATGTTATTTTATTTTTCGTTTTTATTCGATTAAAATTTTTTTAAAATAATTTTTTATCTTTATATATACTATAAAAAAAATCTCTCTCTAATGTAAGTCATTGAGAATGTCTTGAAATCGATCTCCTTCAGACCATCTCTTGAGAACGTAGAGACACAGGTGACCGCAAAACACTTGATCTGGTGATTGCACTTGTTCCGTGTTGTAACGAACCATCAATTTGTTGAAATAGTTCTTTATTTCTTTTGGCAGCGAGATTCCGTAGCTGTCGAAATAATAATTTTTCTTCTTCCCGTTCTTGATCCACGCCACCCAGTGAGTGCCTTCACCCGATGAATCATCTAGATTTAAAATTCCACATTCCGATTGTCGAGGTCTTCTCTTCGGCAAGGCATCTCTGGAAAACACGCCTAGAAAATCTTTGATTTTCAAATCTTTTGCCGCATTCAACAGATCAATGTTGGATAGGGGTTCGTTAGGTAAGGCGACACCTTCTACGGATATCTTTATTTTCTTATTCATAAATGCGTATATATTTTTTTTATTTCTTTTATTATAATTTACTAAAAAATGACGTTATTTTTTCTATTTTTTTACTTTTTTTTTTTAAACTAACACTCTCGATGTCTCTATAGATTTCTATAATTTTGAATTCGTCTAATTCCTCTTGATTTTCTGGAATCCAATCATCCACATTCATATCGTCTATAGTTAGATTCACAGTCCAATGTCCGAGTGCCAAAGTGCTTATTTTATCATCTAATATGAATCTCTTATCATCGTCAGCCGTCAGCAAAATCTTGTTGACTATTTCGGTATACAAGTCATGATTTTCGCTTCGAATCGATTTCATAGTCTTATACACCGGACCACTTCCTAACAGACAATCTTCATACTCTTGGAAAGAGATGTTTTTCTTCACCACGCACGCTTTAACTCCTTTGCACTTCTTGATCTCTTCATCTTCTAAACGATAAGCATACAGTTTGGGTCTCAAGCCCACGAATTTGACGATTTGTTTACCGCCGCTCTCATCCTTAAATTTACCCAACACCTTCTTGTTGTTGTTCGATTGAATGTTGGACGGGTGATCGACGGGATAATTGCTCGTGTCGAACCACTCGGCCACGTCTGGAGATATATCTCGGTAGACGTCTTTCGTCTCTATCTCGTAAACTAAACTGTCCGTGTCGGTGAACAGTAGTTTGGCTTTATCACCAAATTTTCATTTGACATAATCGTAGTGAAACTCGTACATCAATCGCTTGCTGACATCTAAGATGATCGGTCTGAGATAATACGGTTTGTCGAACTTCAGGTGCGTCTTTTGCATGTGAACGGCCACTAGATTTTCGTCGAATATGGTTCGGTGTTTGTAATTGGGTTTCGCCACTAATGTTTTAGCTCTTTTCTCAGACGTGACGAGTTGAATGTCAGTTCTCTTCCTGATGTTTTCCATCGATTTACCGTACACGCAGTTGTTCATGAGTTTGAAGAAATCTTTTTCGAAATCGTTCTCAGCTCGAATTCTGAGATTCGTGTTGAGATCGATGTATTTTTTCATCCAAGGCTCTTCATCGAATCGAATGATGTGATGTATGTTGACTAATTTCATCCCGTAATCGACGTATTGTTTCAAATTCTCATTGTAGACGACGTAGTTATGTTTGTTAAATAAATTGGGAATGAGTTTTTCCTCATCTCCCTCGTTCGGTTCTATTCGTTCGGGAGCCAGCGGATAATCGTTGTGTAGATCGTGTAATTCTTCCGGATAGTTCAAATCAACTTCTAAAATGCAAGGATAGTCTCTCCATTTTTGCATCTCTTCCGGTTCCTTCACCCATTCGAATTTTCCAATCGGTAAAGGATGACTCATAGCCCAACCGTACAGATTATTGGCGTCCCAATACTGTATGTATTTAGTCAACCGTTTTGAATTGAAACCTTCTTTCATGTAGGGATTGTTAGCTTCAGAATATCTGTGGGAGATCATCGAGACGCCACCTCTCGCAGCCCTTTCGAACATGAGTAACATGTTCACGTCAGATAATAATTCCAATTGGACTTTGGTGGTCTTCAACAGAGCGTCACACGCTAGACCGGGTGCAGTGAAATACCAAGCGGGATCCAGATCATAATTTCGACAACAGACGTCTCAAAAATTTTCGAACACGTCTGCTAAGAGCAGAACGTCAGTCTTCAGATAGAGATCGTGATAATCTCTCATGGTTTTCATATCGAATAATTTCCACACGTTTTTAGCATGTTCGTAATTCTCGTCGGAAATGTCGGATTCGTATAATTTCGAATAAAAATCTTCTTTCGAAGGTAGTTTGGTATCTTCAAATCTCTTTAGATTGTTCATGTAATCATAAGGATAGACTCCTTTCCTCAACATGACGTCTACTCGTTCTTCGAAATGTTTGCTCATGATTTTAAATTTATCCTTGCTCATATTATCAACTAATTTTTCCAGAGCGGTCGACATGAATTTAAAACTGTCGATGAAATGTATGGCTCTTCGAATGAATTTCGTATTTTCTTCCAACGTCTCTCTGTCGATTACTCTTTTCTCCTCCATGAGCTTCCATTTCGTGAAGGAAATGTATCTTTCTTCGCTGTTCGCGATGCAATTTAATTCTCTGTGTGAGGTGCCGAGATTTTTCACGAAGAGATGACTGTCGTAACCCGAGAGATTGTGAAACATCACCGGATAGAAAACGGCGTCTCGATATTTTAAATTACACTTGCTGTGTGCCGGACCGCAATACAGACCCATGTAATGATCGTGGTCTCTGACCTTCTTATTTTCCTTTGAATTCTCGTCGAACGATTGTTTGCATATGTGACATTCGGTGGCTCTGTTATTTTCATCCTGCTGCTCTCGCGTGATGATCATTTTTGCCAGAGTTTTAAATTTGTCGTATAACATTTGAAGTTTCCATTCTAACTCTTCCACGAACCTTTGAGCCACGTCGTCGTCTTCATACTGTTTCGTGTAGGTGAAGGGACCCATGTCATGTTGTGAGTCGAAAGCGCATTTCACGTAAATGCAATAGCCCGAAGGCATGTGTTTTTGATATCTTTCGACGTAACTTTGAAGAGCGTTGGGTTGACAGGAACTCATTTTCGTGGTGAAACATTCAAAATCAGCATACACGATGAATGGTACTTTTAACCTTCTATTGTGATTTTCAAACTTCACGATGGTGTTAGGTTTTGGCATTTCGACGGCGACACCTTGATTTTCGTTGCAATATTCCTGATGTTTCGCCAACAAGTCTTCATTGTGAAACATGTTCATGCAGTTGCAACATAAACATACCTAATGTTCATGTTTATTATTTTGGTTGGACAGTAATTGGCTAGGATGTTTAACCCAACAATAATGATGATTGTCACCGTTCGAAATCAATAATAAAATAATTGTCTTTTCTCTTCCGAGATACGAAGTCTGTCTGAGAGGATAGATCATTCGTTTTTCCTCGTCGTATCCCAGGACGTTCACTGCTACGGTGGGATTTTGAACCTCGAAACGTTCGATGTGTTTTAACCGCATTGGAAAAGTCACTCTGGTCCAATCGAGATTTTTAGAAGTCACCTCGTAAGAAGAAACTCTTTTGGTGTTCATTTTGACAGGGTATAAAGCGGAGGTGACTGCCCATTTAAAACACTGATCATCGTTATTTTTCACGTTGATCACGGCGTGTTTCTTAACCAGGAAATACGGTAATTTCACGTAGGAAGACCCTCTCAACAAATCGTTTTTAGTTATGTGAATTTCGAGTTTCAACATCTCATCGAACGTCCAATTACTACCTTCATGTTGATAATTCGCGAGAAACGTCAACATCTTGTCTTTCATCTTTTCGAAAACGTCCGATAAATCTGAACCTTGAAATATGGGTTTGACATTAGATCTGAAATATGCATTTTTCATGATGCTCTCGCCGGACTTCACATCGATTTTATTCATCACGCAATGAAGTATCATCTTAATTTTTAGTCCTACGATCATTTATTTGCGAAACAAATCCAATACTTTTTTCTTCACACATTCCATGAACAATTTCGGATCGATTTTCTTCAACGAGGGAACCACGTCAAAAGTTTTAAAAACGCCTTTGATTGAACTCTCCTATTTCACAGACTTCGATTGAAATAGTTCTGCGGCGAGTCACGCTAGATATTCTTCTCCTTTCCCTTTGTCTATTGCTTGTCGAAGTTCGCTCGATATATCTCGTTTGCTTAGAATCTGATGTGCATCACTCGTTTTAGTTTTTCGTTTCTTTTCTTTGGAAACTTGAAGTTCTTCAATGGCTTTTCGTTTAGTCGTCTTCTTATTTTTCACAATTGAAATGTTTTTGGTTTTTTTCGACGTCGGCATTTCGATTCCTTTTACTATCTTTTTCTTCTTCTTCTCATTTTTCACAACCGATGCATTTTTTGACGTCGTTGCTATCGGCATTTCGATTCCTTTTACTATCTTTTTCTTCTTCTCATTTTTCACAACCGATGCATTTTTTGACGTCGTTGCTATAGGCATTTCATTTGCCTTTCCATTGTTTCGCAAATGTTTCTGTATGACTTCAATCTTTTTTGATTTAGTTCTATGATTTCTGAAATGTGAAACTTTTAATAGTTTACAAATCTCGTTTAACTGAGGTATGGTTTTTTCATTTAAATTTTTCAATTTTTTTTTATCTGTTTGTTTGATTTTGTAAGAACATATTTTTTCGAATTTTGTATTTTAAATAATTTGTTTAAAAAGTTTTGTTTTTTTTAATGTGAAAAAAAAAATTTTTTTTGGATGAAATTAATCAATTTTTTATGTTCCTTAATGTCAAAAAAAAATTGAATTAATACGAGAAAAAAGGATGTTAAAATTTAACTGATATATATGAAGAGAAAAAAAACTTTTGAAACAAATTATTTAAAATAGAAAAATTTAAAATATACATTATTTGCAAGAATTCGTAAAAGAAAAAAAACAAATAATCGATCATGACGACAACATCCACGACGGAATCTTGACATAAACGTCGATGTTGTTTAATAAATCGTTATTCTCCAAAAAACCAAGAAGATAAAAATAGTAATTTATATTTATGCATTTCGAAAGAAAACGATACGATTTGTGATAGAAAATCGAATCGTAATACTATTAGTGAACAAAAATTAATCGACAATGTCGTTCAAACTATTAAAAAAGAAGGTTCAAGACAAATAGAACTCTTACGACTTTTACGCGAAGTCTCGCACGAGGTTCAAAACAAATTTGATGCGTGTTCATGTCACCCGATTCCTTCTCAATAGATGATGATAACTGCAAGATGCAAAGGCTAATTTTTTTAAACGTTCGATGTCTTGCCCATTCTAAAAACTCGTGAAAAAAAAATTAAATTAATACGAAAAAAGGATGTTAAAATTTAACTTTTATATATTTAAAGAGAAAAAAAACTTTTTAAGCAAATTATTTAAATACAAAAATTCAAAATATACATTATTTGCAAGAATTCGTAAAACAAAAAAACCAAATAATCGATCATGACAGCAACACCTAAAAGATGTGAATTGAAATTGAAACGAGTCGAAGCGTGTACGAAATTAGGTTTTAAAATCTATACATTACAACAACACAATCCCATTGAATTGAACGGGGTCGAGACGATGGGCTTAGAGCGCTACTACAACAAATATCATATGTGTCTGAAATTGGATGAAGCCATGCTCGATTTGTTTTGTGAGTACCAAAGCGATCTGGTGAATAATATCATCGTCACCAAAGACAGAAAATTCGACAAGGACGATTTGTTGTTGTTCTTTAGAAATTACATATATCCAATAATCTCACTCGAACTCTTGGACAAATCGGGTGGTGAGAGTGCATTCACCGATGTAAAAAAAACTTAAAAGAGTAAAGATAAACATACAAGACATTTTCGTAAGTGAAAAAATGACGCATGTCAACATGCTAATAACGGACTTGGAAATATAAACAATAGAGAGATTGATTTTAGCAAAGAAGAAGGAAAAAAAGTAATGAGATCTAAAGTTGATTTCATTACATTTTACAAAAAAAATTTTCACATTAAAGAAATTAAAATTAAAAACAACTTTTTTTTTTATATATATATAAGGAGCAAAAAAAAACAAAACTTTTTTTAAACAAATTATTAAAATACAAAATTTAAAATATACATTATTTGCAAGAATTCGTAAAAACAAAAAACTAAATAATCGATCATGAGGACAACAACACCTAAAAGATGCGAATTGAAATTGAAACGAGTCGAAACGTATAAGAAATTGGGTCATAAAATCTATAAATTACAACGACACGATCCCATCGAATTGAACGAGGTCGAAACGAAGGGCCTAGAGCACAAATACGACAAATATAAGATGCCTCTGAAATTCGACGAAGCCATGCTCGATTTGATTTACGAGTACCAAAGCGATCTGCAGAACATCGTCATCACCGAAGATAGAGAATTCGACAAGGACGATTTGTCGTTGCCCTATGGAAATTACATATTTCCAAACATCTCATTCGAACTCGTGGAGAAATTGGGTGGTGAGAGCGAGTTGACCGATGTAAAAAAACTCAAAAGAGTAAAGATAAACATTCAACACGTTTTCGAAAAAGGAGAAGACACGAGTGTCAACATGCTAATAACGGACTTGGAAATATAAACAATAGAGAGATTGATTTTTTTTTTTGCGAAGAAGAAAGAAAAAACGTGATGAAATCATCTTGAAAACATGAGTGTCAACATGCTAATAACGAGCTTGGAAATATAAACAATAGAGAGATTGATTTTTAGCGAAGAAAAATGAAAAAAAAAAGTAATGAGATCATCTTTAGATCTCATTTTTTTTTTGCTTTCCTTCTTCTTCACTATTACCATATATTATAATAACGTTTCCTTTTCTCTCAATTTTCAGCGTCGATTCTTCTTCTTTTTCTTTTCTTCTTTTTCTTTGTGATATGATACGTTTATAACAACATCTTTGTTTATGCGAATCATAATTATGAACGAATGTTGTGCATCTCTTGGTAACACTCGCATCATCACCATTCTCTTCAGAAGGTAGTGGTGATGGTGGAAAGCGTCTCATTCTCAACCGTCTATCCCGCGCTTTATCTATCTCTTTCATCAGTTCTTTCCTTAGATATCCATCATTAGCATCTAACCATTTTTTTATTTTTTCGCTCTCTGTCTTGCGATATTTGTCATTATCGTCAAATTGTTTCTCCACCTTTTTATCCATTTTAAATATATTATTTTATACTTTCTATGATTTATATTTTATACAATTTTATATTATAATAACATATTCAAAATCGGTATATTCTTAAACGGCAAATTCTCACCGAGCAACAAACCCTTGCCGAGTCGCTCAACGTTCTGTCCACTCTTCAGATAGAGACCGTTTCCTCTCAGAGAGTTGCCACCTCTAACGGGTTCTAGATACAATCCTTTACCGCTGTCGTCTACGTGGACGTGACACACGGCTCCTCCCTTCTTCAAAAACAGTCCACTGCCACCCATTAATTTCTCAACTGCCGAACTAGCGAGTCCCGTGAGAGCTCCCACGCCGAGAGTCTTTCCAAGAAAGGGTAGTACCTTTGCGGCGAAGGGTAATGCTTTTGCGGCTATTCCTGCCAATAGCGGTAGGAAACCACCTTTCATTCTCAAATTGTATCTCAATTGAGCGGCACTCATTCTCACCGTCAACCCTCTTCCATCGCGAATCGCTTTCTCCATCCTTTTGATTTGACTTCTGGTCCAGGCGATCGAATCCTGACCGCCTCTCGTCAGATCTTCGTGAGTGAATTTGAATCTCACCGCCTCGCCTCGAGTTGTTAACGCTCTCTTAAGTTTCTTCCTCTGTCCTGCGGATATGTTCACGTTTTTAACCACGTATTCTGTCATAATTCTGTTTTTTAAAATATATTTACTTCAATTGTTTCTTGTTTAATAATTATATTAAAATAATTTTGTAAAATTAATATTGCGTTTATTTTATTTTTGTTATCTATATATATACACAATATTTTTTTTTTTTTGCTTTTATATTTCTCTTATGTGAAATCGTATCGTCACTCTCTCTCCGCAAAGATCTAACAGTTCACCATTTTGATCCGTCAACGTGGTTTTGAGACTATACAACGTGTCTAAAATCACTGGTAGATAAACTAAATTTCGAGGTCGCTCCACGATCTTATAACCCGGCGACACGTTTGGAAAGAAGGAATAGATTGTCGGTTGAGCGCTACCATTCATGTAGCTTCCAGCAATCACATCCACGTTCACCAGAATGCTATTGACTGCGAGAATGTCGACCGTATTTTCAGATGCTGCGTGGCCTCGATACATCTTTCGATCGAATCCCAACATCTTGCCTATAGAATCGTTCGTGTTGAAATCCACTCGAAAATTATCTTCCAAATCCAACATCGTCTGTAAGGTATTAGGATTGGGAGCGAGTCTGATCTTGTTGCTTCCCTTTCCATCCGTCTTCATTCGCGTCTGAATGTAATTGTTCAAATCGTCTATGTCGTAACTCCCTTTGGGAATTCGAATCTCCAACCAATCCAGGCCTGGCATTCTGAAAAATGCAGGAGGGCAAAAAATCGCTCTCCTCAATCAGCTTAGGAGAGCAATTAGCTTTACACAGCATTTTAAGTATCCAGTTGAACGAACTCATTGAAACTGAAACCAACAGACTACATCAGTGATTTTATTAACTTTACTAAGGTAAAGCGAAATCTCTTAGACATCTAGATGTCTCACTCAACAACCGAACACACACTTGACAAGACCTGCGTGTTTTCCCAGACCTGTTGTCCAAGAAAGTCATACGCCTACCACTATCACCTTCAACCCCCCTTGGGGGGGGGGGGGGGTTGAAGGTGTAGTGGTAGGCGTATGACTTTCTTGGACAACAGGTCTGCTTGAATCTACAGTCACATCCTGGTGCAAGTGCTTCAAGTGACAGGATAGTAGTTATGGTAGTATATTATAGTGTCAATATTCCTTGAATAATTACCCCTCAAACTGTGATGTCAGTTGTTGAACTTGAAACTGACAGAAAAAAAAATATTGCTGTGACCCATTTTGCTTCAAATGATTGCAACTGTGTTTGGGTATGGTTGCAGCCATTACCTTTTACCACTAAACCACTTTCAAAATGAAATTACGTGATGTTATGTGACTTCGAAGTTAAATTGCATTTTTGCTTTACAACAAAAATTTAATGTGAGCATAATACATGTAATCTCAATCATCCCAGACCAAAATATTTAGGAGGGCAATTTTTCGCTCTCCTTAATTCTTTCAGGAGGGCAGTAAGGAGAGCTAAAAAATCGCTCTCCTGAAATTGCCAAGCCTGCCAATCCACTCCGTCGGAATACTTGAACGAGTTACTCTTTTCGGTGACGTTGGGAAAGGAATAATAAGTCTCCAGATACACCAACGCCATCTCGTATCTTTTCTCTCTATTCAATTCGATGGAAGGTTCGAATTTCGTAGTGAATCGAGTCGAATCGCCACTCACCACGATTTGAATGGATTGTTTTGCAGACGTATTCTCGGCTATTCATTCTAACAATTCTCCAAGTTCGAACATTATATTTAATTTTATTTTTTTTATTCAAAACTAATTATTTGAAGATTTATTATTTTCTAAATTTTATTTTCACGCTCTATCTTATTATTATCATCAAAAACATAAAACTTGTCGAATCCGCACCGATATTTTCTGCGATTAAATCCGCTTGTCAAATCGATCACGACGAAATTGTAAAGTCGACCATCCCAAACCCTCTTGCAGAATCTCCTGAATTCCGCCGCGCTCATGTCGTTTGCGACGTGATCGCCGTAGATGTGATTGAGATTCTTGAGATCTTGGTGAAAGAGACATAGAAAATTAGCGTTCTCCCTTATCGTCTGTCTGGGCAATCGAAAATAATTCTGCGACAGGTAGAAACAGTCCATGTTGCTGTGTCGACCCCTAACGTAATACGATTCACATCGGTTCTGTCTCTCCAAAAGCAGATCGTCGAAAATCATGAGATTCTTATCTTCCGATTTCAGTTCTCTAGGATCCGGAACGTCGCTAGCGTTCTCATAAAATCGACACTCGACGTTCGAAGATGCATTTCTCTTCATCAGTTCCATTGCCGCACCGTCCAAAATGGTCAAAAGTGGAGCTTCGCTCTTGTCGAATTCCTCCCTACTGTCAAAGATTCTGGCTATGACGTGCTTGGGCAATCTCTGATCCATGCACTCTCGAAGCAATCTGTATTCGGGTTGAAACAAGCTCTTGCCAAACACGAACAATCTGTCGTAATCCAACCAGTTGGGTCGGGACAACAGATTCATCAACAGATTGGTCTTTCCACAATTCGATTTTCCCACTAGCAAACCTCTTATGCTCTTGGTCGCGGCGTCATTCCAAGACATATCTTTAATGTTCATCTTTGTTTTATTTTTTTTGTTTATTATTTTAGATTCTTTTCAAACGCAAATTTTTTATGTTTTTCAAACTCTGTTTTTAATGTTATTATTTATTTATATCACACCGTCACGAGTTCTTTTCAATCCGGATCCACTCGTCATTTTGGCTAAATCTTGTATGGGCACCACAGCATCCTTAAAATCTTTCCAACTTTTCGGTGTTCGCTCTAACGCAGCTCGTTTCGCCGGCGGACTGATCAACTTGTCGATCAATGCGTCGGCTGCCCTCTTGCCAGCCACAGAAGCTATCCTACCACTGGCTTCGGAAGCGGCTTTCTTACCAGCATCCAAAGCCGTCTTCTTACCGACCTCAAACGCGGTCGATGCGAGTTTTCTACCCGCATCGCTCGTGAACGCTCGCATTATAGAATCGACGATTCCAGAACCGCCTTGAACGTAAGTTCTGACGTATCCCCTGTTCTTTATCACCAACATATTTTATTTTTATGATATATTTTTGTTTTTTTCACTGGTAAATCGTTTTGTTGTTTTTAAATACTTTTATTATTCTAGTGTAAAAATTTACTGTTTTATTTTTGTTTGTTTGTTTCTCTCTACTTATTATATACACATCAAGCCTTCAATTCGTTCATCAGCCTTTTATAGTGGTTTTTATTCAAAACCTTCTGTCTTAACAATTCGTCAGATATAGCAACTATCTGATTATCTAATCCTGTGTTACCAGCCCGTCTGCTCGCCATCAACAAACTCAATCTCTGAGACAGAGCGTCAGAATCGCTCGGAAGAAAAGTGGTTTCCCCCCCTTTGCCAGTCACCGATTCGATGAACTTCTTGTTCATATCCCATATGGGTTTCACCACTTTCGTCCACTTGTAACCTCTGTTAGCTTTGGGTCTCGTCTCTCTGGCATCGTTATTTCTCTTCATGGCGTGGGTCTGAACCAGAATATCGCCGTAATTGTCGAAGTCCTGATCCGTGTAATCGCTAGGCTTGTCGTAAAGGAGCAATCTGCGCAGACCATCAGTCAATTCGTATCTGTTCGAACCCACGATCAATTCATCATCGCCAATATCTACTTCTGTGTCTCCTACAAAAATCCTTCCCTCTGAATCCTTATAAAATCCATACGGCTGATCTCTCTTACCGCCATCATCGGACGATGCGACGCTATCAGTGGTGATAGTCGAAGCTGTATCGTCGCTCTCGCTCAAATCTGTTTGAATTCCCGTGGGAACGTAATCCGGTGTAGATTGAACGGAATACCGATTTCCAAAACTAGGAGGCAATGAACCCATTCTCAAAGAACTCTCCTTTATGGGTCTCAATTCTTCGACTATCTCCTTCCTGCTTCGCTCTTGACCCTCCGTCACGGGTTTAAATATTTTTGTGGCTTCGCGTTTGAGTTCCATCTCACCAAGACGTCTGCTCCTATCAGCTGACTGAATCCCCTTCTTAGCACGTTCATACTCGCCTAAAATTAGATCTCGATGTCTAGGATCCATCTGTAAAAACATCTTTCGTTTTAATTGTTTTATTATTTTCAAAATTAAATGTTTAATTACATTTTTATGTTTTTAAGTAATAAAAATCTTTCCGTCTTTAATATAATAATCTGAAAATATTCACATCTCAACTGACTGTTAATTGAATAGGTGAAGTTTAAGAATACGTTTAAACAGTACATGACAAACCGGTTTCTGATTTAACGCATTTTGACAGTAGTTTTTACATTTTGTCAAAAGATCTCCATTCACACATCAAACAACCATTCACTTAGTGTCGAATTAAGAGAGAATCCTTTTGATGACTGTTAAACAGTTTCAACACACAAAAGAAAACTAATTTTAACGCTGAGAACTTATTCATCTCTCTCTGATTGCTATCATGAATATATCATATATTAAAAATTTACCACTCAAAAACCTAATTGTGCGGAAACATTCCACTAAGTGTTTGACTCTTTCGAACAATATCCCCAAAACTCAATTTCTATTCGTCTCATTCAAGACAAAACACGAATATCTATTACAGATCGACTCTTTCAAACAATATCCTCCAAAACTCAATTTCTATTCATCTCATCAAGACAAAACACGAATGTCTATAATACAGACCATATTCATAATCGACTCTCTTTGAACAAAAACGTCATTCAGTCATAACGATAACATGTGTTAGTTTTACTTCAGGAAGACGTGACAGCGGGCTCGCGAATTTCTAACACACCGACAACACTCTTCGTTCAAAACATTTCCATAGACCACCTCGCAATAACGTGCGCCAGTCTCACTTCGAGAAACGCGACAGTGGGTTTGCCGATTCTTTCACGCGAGTCGATTTCAGACTCAAAATCCGCAGAGTAGATCTCCGTCTACGCCTCCATGGGGTTTTCAGCGTTAACATCGTGTGCGGATAGGATTCGGTGTTAAATTGCGAGCAAAAAAACGTTTTGCCGATTCAAACATCATCAGACCTAAAATCCGCAGAGTAGATCTCCGTCTACGCCTCCATGGGGTTTTCAGCGTTAAAATCGTGTGCGGACGCGAATTGTTAGAATCGGCGAGAGGATGATGTTTGAATCGGCAAAACGTTTTTTGCTTGCAATTTAACACTGAATCCTATGGGAGAAATCCATTGTCGATTCAAACATCAAACGGTACATGTACTGTACGAAAAATTTTAAAAGTCTAGGATTCAATTCAGTGTTATTTGAACTTAAAGTGGATTCTAAAGCACCCTAAAAACGTTAAAAATCTTGTACATGTACACGATTTTAACACTAAATCCTATGGAGGTGTACATGTACGTGTACATGTACGATGATGGTTGAACCGGCATGTATCAGCTACTGCTGTGGATAAATAAGACACGTGCCAATGATAGAAGTAGATAACGTATCAGAAAAGTATTTTTATGATGGACATGTCACCAAAGAAAGTTTAAAAAAAATACAAACCTAAGAAGGACTTTAAAACTAAAATGTCAAAATTACCCAGGACATTTTTACTGTTTGAAAGTAACATTCTTAAAACTCAAGAAAGTGGCATTCTTATATAGACTTTCATAGGTTTCTTTTTTCAGGTTTAACGTGGCACTTTCGACAGCCAGGGTCATCTCGTGTCGGAGAGACTTACGACTGAAAAGAGGTCGGCGTACCCGTAGAGAACTATCGAACAGTGGCGAGCAACTGTCAGACTCCCCAACGTACTAACTCCGCACAAGGAGAGCTAGCATTTGGTGAAGACAAGTGCGCCATCGATGGGCAGTGCGACTTAGTACAGAGCGCTACCGTGCCACCACGTGGGCAATCGGGGTTAAGTGCCAAGGCCACAACGCAGTTACCCCTGATCGAACCGCGCACCTTTCGGGTTGAAGTCCATTGTCGTAATCACTGAGCCACCGCGCACCCGACTTTCTTGGTATGAAATGCATAGACAAAAGGTAAGGTTGATCAGTTATCTACTCACGCTGCTTGGTATGGCATTGTTTGCACTTGCATGAACATTATCGTTCTGAGTACTCATTTGAAAATACCAAAACAAGTAATGAAAGCCCAGTTTAAATTTTTTAAAACCAAAGCTACATTTTGTTCGTTCTTGCCTAAACATTTGTTACAGTCACAACATAAACTTTCTATAACAAGCGTTCATTCAAGTGGAAAATTAACTGAAAAATTATATTAAATTTAATTAAAAGACTAAATTCAAATTTTGGTTGCACTAGCTGCCCGTACATTAGTCAACGCCACAACATAAATTTGATAAATTTGTCTGTAGAGATGGTGAGAAATCTTCAGACAGCTAACGTCAACGATTTTGTGTGTGTGTGTGTGGGGGGGGGGGGGGGGGGGGGGCGGGATGTGTGTCTGTCAACGTGTATTTTTACACAAGGGACACGGAACATTGAACATCAGTTTTCAAGATAGTCAACATTCCTGAAAACTCGAAGTATCATTTTTTTCTTGTAAATTTGTGATGAAATGCTTTTATGGCAAGTTGTCTGGTATAAAATCCACTCAGCTTGCCGGAGAAACATTTAGCAAACCTGATACAAGTCCATATTTATAGTTAACTTTAGAATGGCAACAGCCATGCTTCATTGAATGAAATCTTGTGATTTGCATTGCAATCCCAAAAGACCTGTAGTCTGTGTTAACCCTTTACCCAACGCATACGATATCAAAATTTATTATTTTAAATATAATTTTTTTAAAATTTCAACAAAACCATGTCATGTGACCCCTCATTGGAACGAGCTCAATGAGCTCGTTCCAATGAGGGGTCACATGATATGGTTTTGTTGAAATATTTTGAAAAAATTAATTTTTCCACTGCTCAGTTTGCATTTTACGCGGGCGGATGCGGGCGATTCGTTAGGCAAAGGGTTAATCGTCGCACTTCTCGAGCCATTTGATTTTGTGTGTGTGTGTGTGTGTGTGTGTGTGTGTGTGTGTGTGTGTGTGTGTGTGTGTGTGTGTGTGTGTGTGTTTGTGTGTGTGTGTGTGTGTGTGTGTGTGTGCATATACCACCCAATTAGCGAAAACAGCCATTATACCTCAATATTTTGAAACAAACCCTTGATGGGCGATCGATCCATCCCTGCACATACTTAGTTCTTGGTTCGGATGAATACCTGGGGTGAAATGGGGTAGCAGGGGTCATAGACATATGTTTTGGAAAAATAAACTACTCATGGAAGGAGAGTAATTCTTCGTGCTTCTCTTGTTCTTGCCTTGGTCGACAATTTGTCAAGAAGAGGCGAGTAACAAACAATTAATTAGCACAGAGTCCCCAAAGAGTGCACAGCACTCTAAAACTTCAATGATTTGAACCAGGCCCTCATAAATCATGCTGGGAACTGCAACTTATTTCAGTGTTTTATTCGAACCCTGCGAATAAGGATGCCAGTGAAACAAGCACCCGGGAATTGTTCCATTTACATGTCTGTGGCGTTTTCTCATAACAAGTAGATTTTCTCTTGTTCCTCCCCGCGATCAAAAACACTGGCAAGGAAGGTTACCCGCCTCCATTTGTCTTTGGAGAGGCCTGAACTGTGTTTATCGAGGTTAATATAATATCATACATTAGACACTTTCTTGAAAATGAGTTTTATTACAAAATGTGAGCATGTTACAAAATGAGAGAAGTACTGCAAAGATGGATAAAAAATGTGTGTTTGCTAGTTCCCACACAATCGCTTTGAAAATAAATCCAGATCAAAGGAAAGTCCATTTATTGCCGTCAGATGATCCATGCGCTGGCTTATCCTGAAAATGATCAGAAAATGCATTAAATAAGGTCTTACACTGCAACAAAATATCCCCAAGTTAAATACCCCTTAAGATATTAATAATTTTCTGTTGAAAAATGTTCAATGGTCAAGACATTAATTCCTTTACAAACAAAATGTTGGGTTATTATAGCGCAGAGAAACAAACTATTATCCTGTGACCCCGATCTTGAGGGTACATACCTATTATGATATACGACACGTCGACTAAATGCAATACACATGTTGATAAACTTTTGAAGAAAAATATTCAGTGGTTAAGAATTTATATCCCGGGCAAATACAAAAAACAAAAAAAAAAATATAGATTCTTAAAGCCCAGAGAAACCATTTATTGTCCCTGAGCTTAACCTTGAGGTTACAAACCTTATTATGATACATGGCACATAATCTGCTCATGTAGATAATTTTTGGTTGAAAACTCTTCAGAGGTTAAAACGTATATCCTGGAAAAACAAATATTCGATTCTCACATCTCAGTCATAGAACAAACTATTATCCCGTGGCCTTGACCTTGAGGTTACAAAACTTACTATGATACATGGTACCTTGTCAGCTCATGTTGTAGAAAGCTCTTCAGTAGTTAAAAGATTATGTCCTGGACAAACAATATATTGGGTTCTTACAGGTCACAGAAAGAAATTATTGTCCCGTGACCTTGCCCCTGTGAATACAAACCTTATCGTGATGCACAACATACCAACTAATCGTAATACATATGCTGCTGAACTTTTTGTTGAAAAATATCCAAACATCAACTCGCTTAAATACCGTATAACAGAGCAGTATCTTAAAATAAACGCTAAAGGAATCTTCAAAAATTATCAGTTTGGTTAAACAATCTAGATACTTTTCTGGCAAACGCAGCTGGCAAACGTGTACTAATACTTCCACAAAATACTTTCTTTAATATTTAAAAAAAAAACAACAATTCTGGAAAATTTATATCCGTCTTAAAAATATCGACTTCCGAATGTAGCCACGATTGACATGTTCGACGACACTAACATCAACAAACACCATGGCGGATGGCCAATTTGCTTCAACCACCGCCCACAATATGCTGAAGAATGCACAAGGCCAATGTGGCCAACACACATTAAATTTGAGATTGTCATCAGGAAGCTATAAATGGAATCGGTGAATGACGTTCTGTATACGCAGTTGAATGTACATGAAAAGAAAATAGGGGATAGCTAAGTAAAAATGATCTCGTTAAGCTCACTTCTGAACCCAGGTGAGATGCTGCAAGCAGAAAGCTACAATGAAATTTGAAAGTGATACGACGACCCAAAGTAACGTAAGCGCACTCAAACAAATGATTTAAATGTAGCTTTACCCGGGCAATCTTTGGTAAACAGCTTAAAAAAATTAGTAGCCACTTTATCACGTACCAGAATAATTGCACTTAATTTAATAATTAACCTTAATCAAATACAACAAATGTAACATGACTGTTTTATGATGTGCTACCTTGTAAGATTGCCGGAAATACCTAACAAATATTGTTCAATATCTTTTGTCACGATAAATATAAAATATGATTTATTAGATATGATTTTAGTACCCAGCATTACCCATTATCAAGCTCGGTCAATATGACTTCTCAAACTCGGCTAATACGATTTCGGCCGATATGAACCAAGCTAAAGTTATCTCCATTGATGCGTTACTAGGCGCAACCAGCTTGTTCACATCGACATCCTGCATCGTTATTCGTCGAACGCAATCAGAAAATTGACGTTACCGGGCATAATGGAGTAGTTTGAAGCCAAGTTTTGTAAGATTCAGGGTCGTAAGTGGAGATTAGACAAAGTGGGAGAACAGATAATTCAGCTATACGAAAGTCGCGGCTTCCGAGTGAGGAAGCCGAGACTTTCGGATAGCTGAACTTGAAAAGGAAACTTCGGACTTTGAGAAAAGAATGAGAAACAATAACACAGTCAGAAAATTGTAAGAGATTTGAGAAAATTTTGTAATTATTTGTTTTGGTTTAATAAATAAAGAGGTTATTACTTGGTTAGTTTCATTTCAGCCCTTGATGACTTCATATCATGATATGAAGTTACCTTGGGCTGATATATCGGCCGATGTGAAACTAACCAAGTGATAACCTCTATTTATTACGCCTGTCGGATAGAATAACTAATCAACGGTTATAAGTAGTGACAGACTAATGACTAATACACCGAGTATAATAGTCAAACAGTTACCCCAAATTAATACCGTAATATACCGGCACTGACGTTATATTAATTGTCACTGAGTGTCATTTTGGGGTTTTTTTCGCAAAGATTGCATTTTGAATGCGGACAACTGGTACTTTTGAAGGGGTTTTTTTAAGTTCAAAGCGTCGGAAGGCAGGCGAAATTCTAAATGCGTCCAAAATTTTAGGAGGTAATAAATCAATAGTTGTCTTGGATCAATGAGATGTTGGATTACTCCCGTTACAATACATCACTAGTCGTCTGCTTTTGTAAACAAATAAATGTTTATAGGAAAATTTAACGAAAATATAAAACAGTTTGCAAACATTTCGTAACATTTCGTAGACACAAGTGCCCAGAGGCAGGAAGTAGGGAGCAACTGCCCCAGAGCAGTTGCCCCTTCCCCTCCTTTATTTCTTTTACTTCAATTCAGGGATGGGAGGGGGGGGGGGGTATAGAAACATTCTTCTACTTCAATTCAGGGTTGGGAGGGGGGGATTATAAAAAGTGAAGGTTGACTTGTCGATGTGTCTGATCTGAAAGTTTTTGGAATGCTTTTGGAAACATTTTAAAAAATCTGGAAAAATAATATTTAAAATAATAAATTTTGATATGGCCTGCGTCTGGTAAAAGATCAAATGGTTTTCAATGCAATATGTTTTCCATTTGAATTCTGTGTTAGTTTGTTTCAATTCTAACCCACTGCCAAGATCCAAGCGTCATGATTACACTATCAGTTTACAATTTCATTATGCAAATTAACGTGTCCATATTCCGGTCTATTTATTTCTTCTACTTCAACCACCTTCCAATCCGAAGAACGGCCTTCCGTTTGGAAAAATGGTTGAAGAAGAAATAAACCAAACCACGAGAAGACAACTGCATGCAAACCAAAAAAGAGAGTCAAGTAGGCAGTCGTTTATTGAATGGCATTCCCTAAGACATGCCGTGACATAGTAACATCGAGGGCCATTTCAAAAGTAAAGTATCGGTCCCCTCTCCACATCCGACACTTTTAACTCCTACAGTCGCACTTGTCTAGGGCTGAGAAGCAAGCAAATTGCTTTCCTGTGGATCTATTCTTAATTTTCGTTTTCACAAGACTGAACAATGATAGGTTCGGTGCGACTTGGAGATTGGTGTTTCCCTCCCTTCACCCACCCGCAAGCACATAATTATTGGAATTAGGAGTTACAAAGAGACTACTTATTATGGCAATAACAAAATGTGTACAAATGCTGGGGTTGCAGGAGTAATCTGCGATGCATAAAAGAGTATATCAGCAAATAATTTGAGGGGATGTGCGTCATAATCCAGGATTTGTACATAGTCAAAATGCGAGAGTTTTTAATTACCGACTCCGGTTACGTTTTTGTTCATCAGAGTTCATTTTCAAATTGTTCATTATTTTTATTACACAGCGCGTCGAATGTATGCAATAGTGATAATACAGCTAATACTTGACGACTTCCATGTATCCCCAAATCCCGGTAGCGTAATAAAACACTTCCACCAAACTTCGGTCAAGACGTCAAGGAATTACTTGAAGAACTTCAAAGGCATTTCTACGGAAGCCCATTACGATCAAATGCGAAAAGTAACTTTTTTTTAAACGTGGAATGTTTGCGTTATTTCGCAAAACTTTTGCGTAATATCGCAAATCTTTGCGTTATTTCGCAAAAGTATTGCGTTATTACGCAATAACTTTTGCGTTATTTCGCAATAACCTTTGCGTTATTTCGCAAAAGTATTGCGTTATTTCGCAAAAGTATTGCGTTATTTCGCAAATGTATTACGTTATTTCGCAAACTATTCCGTTATTTCGCAAATGTATTGCGTTATTTTGCAATAACCTTTGTGTTATTTCGCAAAAGTATTGCGTTATTTCGCAATAACTTTTGCGTTATTTCGCAAAAGTATTGCGTTATTTCGCAAAACTATTGCGTTATTTCCCAAAACTATTGCGTTATTTCGCAAAACTATTGCGTTATTTCGCAAAACTTTTGTGTAATTTCGCAATAACTTTTGCGTTATTTCGCAAAAACTATTGCGTTATTTCGCAAAACTATTGCGTTATTTCGCAAATAACTTTGCGTTATTTCGCAATAACTTTGCGTTATTTCGCAAAAAAGTATTCCAGACACAGATCTTGTAGTAAGTCAGCGAATTTCAAGCAGTGGTGTTATACCGTAATATACAACGGCTATACATTAAACATCATGGTACTCAAAGTAAAAGCATGATGAAATAAAGTTTTATTATACTAAACTATGGTGTACCATAATACTAAATCATGTTATTGCGTGATAGTATACGACGGTGTGCCACGGTAATCAACGGTATCATGGCGTATCGTAATATGTCATTGTACGTTCCAGATATACCATGGTAAAATTTGTTACACCATGGTATTATAACATGATCTGTATGGTGGTAAATCGTGTAGTGCAATGGTGCCATATATATGTATACAAAGTCGTGCCCTCACACTCCCCACCCCACTTCCAAAGCACAACCCCCGGATAGTAGCCCCCCCCCCCTTTTATCCGAGAGAGTTCCCCGCACAGTACGCTTCCCTCGAGAGAATACCCCAAGAATATTATCCACCGAGAATTACTCTGGAAAGTTCAAACCGAAATACCCCTGCCCGAGAGAATACCAACCCTCAGAGTACCCACCCGGAGTCTTATCACTCAGAATGTATATGTATGTATTTAAGGTTTTTAAGCCAAATACTGGAACTCGTGCTGGCTTGTTCTTATACCTACTTGCCGTACATATTGTAATGATTTATTAAAGCAATTACGCCCATCCACCCACATCACGTAAGAGATACGCGCGAGTTATGTTGTGTCCATACTATCGGACATATAATACCACAGAAAAACGACATATATATATTTATCTGATAACCATAGAGTATAACAACCGTTGTATATACCTGAAGTATATACAACGGGTGTTGTATATAATTATAATTTATGCGAACGACCTCTGACCTCTTTCAATTTCATTTTCATTCATTCATTCATGAAACATCGTTATATCACAGGGCAGGTTTTAATTGTACGCTTATTGCACTTTGTCAAAATCCTCTGATGGTGTCATTTCTTATTTATTTTGCTTCAATAAAGGCAACCTAAAATTTTGCTTAAAAACATTGTAGAAATTACTTGAATGTTAATAGTAATTAGTATGCGGCGACTGCGAACTATTTATAGTCACGGCCTCGATCAAAAGTACTCGCGGAACTGCGCTAATTAAAAGTTCGTCTGCTCTACCTGAAAAAAAAAAAAACACTTCGTAAAAATTGTAAACAAACGCAAAATTATTTGTTATATTGGGACTACAGCATAAAACACGGAAGAAAACTGGAACTATGTCAAAAAAAGAATAACTCTACTGAAACACCGCTTTGTTACTGTTAATAAAATAGTTGAAATTTATTTTGTTCCAGCGCAGTTACATGATGCAAGAAGTGCAATCGCACTTTACAATCGCCGTCATCGATTTTGTAATGTAAAGGACACAACTCTATGCGTCTTGTCCTATTTCTTTTGTCTCGTAGACTGGTTTTCTTTGGTGGCCCGTGGGAAGCATATATAAGTCGGGTAGACGCACGAGACGGGTGTCTGTTTGTTATCAGGTAAAAACAATAAACATATAGTGTGTTTTTATATCTGTGTTATACAACTCGTTGAAATATGGTTTATTTTTTCTCGGCGAAGCCTCGAAAAAATAAACCATATTTCAACTCGTTGTATAACACAGATATAAAAACACACTATATGTTTATTGTCTATATATACAACATTCATAGCGTGTAAAAGGTTACCAAAAAAAAAAAAATCTTAACAGCAAATTAAATTCCGATTATCCCCTCCAATATTGAAACTGTCTCGAAACAACGCGGTTGAGTTTCTTCAGACAAGGGGGGAGAGAGAGAGAGAGAGAGAGAGAGAGAGAGAGAGAGAGAGAGAGAGAGAGAGGGAGAGAACAAATCCTGGAACTTGTGTGTGTGGAGGTTTTTCTTTGTTCTCGCCGTGTCTTCGAGAATAAAACACTGGATTAGGGACCCCCCACGCCCCAAGAATACTATATCGTGGTGTGGCACAGTAATCCACGATATGTGGTCGTGGTTAGCCAATGTGCTGAAATATGTGACCTTAAACACCAATAAATTGATAAAAAATGAATAATTCATTTTCCGCCCGAGGTAAGCGGCGGAATAAATTAACTTCAGCCAAGTCCAGTCGAACAACCAGACTATGGATTTGGTTATACGGCGATTGCGTGTTTTTTCGCGAATTTATAGGTTCACAGCAACTGACTCGTCAGCGTTGTGCAGACAAGGAGAGAGAGAGAGAGAGAGAGAGAGAGAGAGAGAGAGAGAGAGAGAGAGAGACAGACAGACAGACAGACAGACAGACAGACAGACAGACATAAATAAATAAATAAAATAAATAAATAAATAAATAAATAAATAAATAAATAAATAAATAAATAAATAATTCACGAAATCATGGAGTAACATATTAGACCCTGGTACGTCCAAGGTACCATGGTAAAGTTTGTTGTACTATGGTACAGTGAAATAATCTGTATGGTGGTCAACCATTTAGAATCAAACTCAAAAACACTCGTTCTCGTCACACGGTCATAACAAGAGTACATGAGAACTTTCGTAAAAATCGACCCTTCAATACGACCTGCAGCCTGGGACGTGTTAACGTGCAGACGGACAAACGGACCGTCGACAGGCCATGACAAATTTCTGCTTGACTTTCAAATTGAGTTAAACTTTATAAGTAGTATAGCACGTATGGATCGTCCCTTATTACTCGGACTTTTGCCGGTGCAGCTAGTGTTAAATTCCATAGGAACCGGACTTTTTATAGCACGTATGAATCGTCCATTATTACCTGGAAGTAGTATGTCTCGTATGGTTCAGGGCCCAGTTGGAGGACCTCGGAAATGACGTCATGTCACGTGACCCAGTGGCGTCACGTTTGGATGCCACGGTAACCCGCGTGAGCAGCCATTTTGTGACGTCATCACTATAGTGATACGTGGTGTTAGCGCGCATGCGCAGCGCGTGTTGTTAGGGTGATACGTATTTCCGTCGTCCATTTTGTATACTGGAGGCCGCCATCTTGGTTTCTATGGTAGCAGTTGGTTGTTATGTGACCCAAAGGCCTACAACAAGACAGGGGTATGTACAGAGCGTGTGTTCGATTGAGCAGGAGTAATTTTCCCGATTCGCAGAATTTCTACAAACAACCCGACAATCCCTCCAAATCACCAAAAACGACTTTATTTGATACGGATTTTCCCCAGAATCCTTTTTAGGGCCGCCATACTTTGGCTTATAATAGTAGCACGTAGTGCTATAGTACTAAGGGGTCCCTTTGGTTTATAGCCAGCTGATAGATAACCTCCATGAGAGCCTATATCATTCATAATGCAAAGAATCTATCGAGTAGTTTCTGATAAGTATTGCTCGAACGACTCGTATCCCATCGAGCAAATAAGCCATAGAGTATTTACTCGAACGAGAGACTCGCACATACGACTCTTAGCCTCATTTCGATATTTGAGGATACCTATGGCCTGGTATCGTATTATTTGAGGATACCTATCGGGGATACTTTTTGGAGAATCCCTTTTAAGTCGTATGAGGCCATGAGGACTGTGTGAAAAGCCCTCAACGAGGCCTCATTTACATTTACTATCCCTCATAGCCTCATTTCTTTTGAGGGCATGAGGGCCATGAGAAAATCCCCAATGAGGTATAATTTACTATCCCTCTTAGCCTCATCTCGGTATTTAACAGCCATATCCCCTGGCACCCCAATTTCAGCACCCCTTTTTGGAAAAATATGGCCTTCGGCACCCCTTTTTTGTCATATGAGGCCATGAGGTCTATGTGAAAAGCCCTCAATGAGGTCTAATTTACAATCCCTTTTAGCATCATTTCGGTATGTACATATGTACAGCACCACTGCGCTACATGATTTACCACCATACAGATCATTTTATAGTAAACAAACTTCACCATGGTATACTTGGAACATACAGTGGCGTATTACGATACGCCATGATACGATGGATTACCATGGCACACCGTAGTATAGTACCGTGCAATAACATGATTTAGTACTATGGTACACCATAGAATACACTTCGGTTTATCATGCTTTTACTTTGGGTACCATGGTGTTTAATGTATCGCCGTTGTATATTACGGTATAACACCACTTTTTGAAATTCACTGACTGACTACAAGATCGGGCCTGGAATACCTTTTTTTTGCGAAATAACACAAAGTTATTGCGAAATAACGCAATTGTTTTACGAAATAACGCAATAGTTTTGCGAAATAACGCAAAAGTTATTGTAAAATAACACAACACTTTTGCGAAATAACGCAATACTTTTGCGAAATAATGCAATACTTTTGCGAAATAACGCAATACTTTTGCGAAATAACGCAAAAGATATTGCGAAGTAACGCAATACTTTTGCAAAATAACGCAATACTTTTGCGAAATAACGCAAAGTTATTGCAAAATAACGCAAAAGTTATTGCGAAATAACGCAATACTTTTGCGAAATAACGCAAAGGTTATTGCGAAATAGTGCAATACTTTTGCGAAATAACGCAACAGATTGCGAAATAATGCAGTACTTTTGCGAAAAAATGCAATACTTTTGCGAAATAAGGCTGCGAAAAAACGCAATACTTTTGCGAAATAAGGCTGTACATTTGCGAAATAACGCAAAAGTTATTGCGAAATAATGCATTACGTTTGCGAAATAACGCAATACTTTTGCGAAATAACGCAAAAGTTATTGCGAAATAACGCAATACTTTTGCGAAATAATGCAAAGGTTATTGCGAAATAATGCAATACTTTTGTGAAATAACACAATAGTTTGCGAAATAACGCTATACTTTTGCGAAATAACGCAATACTTTTGCGAAATAACTCAAAGATTTGCGAAATTACGCAAAAGTTTTGCATTCCCCGTTTAAAAAAAATTACTTTTCGCATGTGGCCGTAATGGGCTTCCGTACAGTTTCTGGTATCGGATTAAAATTGAACTCTCGCAACGTAATTATATGTCCATCCGGTTATTCCTATTCTGCGCGTATATCGGGTCTTCAGTGGTATTATCTCCAACTTTATACCCCAGGAGTTCAATGTAATGTGTATGAATTCCAATAAACGAAAACTTACCCTGGAATGGAAAATAACTCATTTTGACCGTGTAGAAATCCTGGATTATGATGCTCATTACTGACGTTATTTTACGATATGTTTCTCTTTTGTTAAAACCTTGTCATCAGAGCGATAGAGAAATTATTTCATGGATAGTCAGTCACTGGTAAGTTTATTAGTTCCTGCACCAAGGCGGGCTGTAGCAAAGAAACGTTTTCCTAACGTAACGATATTATCCTCCCATCACTATTCACAAAGCACGCCAGTCAAATTTTAAGTACTGTGAATTTAGTTACTTATTCCCGTTTCCTTATTCGACATTCAAAATTCGAAAAAACTTACTGGATATTTTGGTGTTGATGGGTGGCCCCGGAGGAATAAAGAAGATTGACACCTCAACCGCCCCAATCGGACCACATTTAGGGGCCCTACTAAGGCCCCAAAAAGGGCCAGTTACAAAATATCACCAAAGCAGAAGAAAATCACGGGATATTTTGGTGTTGATGGGTGGCCCCCGAGGAATAAACAAGATTGACACCTCAACCGCCCCAATCGGCACCACATTTAGGGGCCCTACTAAGGCCCCAAATACGGCCAGTTACAAAATATCACAAAAGCAGGTTAAAATCACTGGATATTTTGGTTTTGATGGGTGGCCCCCGAGGAATAAAGAAGATTGACACCTCAACGGCCCCAATCGGACCACATTAAGGGGCCCTACTAAGACCCCAAAAAGGGCCAGTTACAAAATATCACCAAAGCAGGTTAAAATCACTGGATATTTTGGTGTTGATAGGTGGCCCCCGAGGAATAAGGAAGACTGACACCTCAACCGCCCCAATCGGACCACATTTAGGGGCCCTACTAAGGCCCCAAAAAGGGCCAGTTACAAAATATCACCAAAGCAGGTAAAAATCACGGGATATGTTGGTGTTGATGGGTGGCCCCCGAGGAATAAAGAAGATTGACACCTCAACCGCCCCAATCGGACCACATTTAGGGGCCCTACTAAGGCCCCAAAAAGGGCCAGTTACAAAATATCACCAAAGCAGGTTAAAATCACTGGATATTTTGGTGTTGATGGGTGGCCCCCGAGGAATAAAGAAGATTGACACCTCAACCGCCCCAATCGGACCACATTTAGGGGCCCTACTAAGGCCCCAAAAAGGGCCAGTTACGAAATATCACCAAAGCGGGTTAAAATCACGGGATATTTTGGTGTTCATGGGTGGCCCCCGAAGAATAAAGAAGATTGACACCTCAACCGCCCCAATCGGACCACATTTAGGGGCCCTACTAAGGCCCCAAAAAGGGCCAGTTACAAAATATCACCAAAGCAGGTAACAATCACGGGATATTTTGGTGTTGATGGGTGGCCCCCGAGGAATAAAGAAGATTGACACCACAACCACCCCAATCGGACCACATTTAGGGGCCCTACTAAGGCCCCAAAAAGGGCCAGTTACAAAATATCACCAAAGCAGGATAAAATCACTGGATATTTTGGTGTGGGTGGGTGGCCACCGAGGAATAAAGAAGATTCACACCACAAGCGCCCCAATCGGACCACATTTAGGGGCCCTACTAAGGCCCCCAAAAGGGACAGTTACAAAATATTACCAAAGCAGGTTAAAATCACGGGATATTTTGGTGTTGATGAGTGGCCCCCGAGGAATAAAGAAGATTGACACCTCAACCGCCCCAATCGGACCACATTTAGGGGCCCTATAAAGGCCCCAAAAAGGGCCAGTTACAAGATTTCACCAAAACAGGTTAAAATCACGGGATATTTAGGTGTTGATGGGTGGCCCCCGATGAATAAAGAAGATTGACACCTCAACCGCCCCAATCGGACCACATTTAGGGGCCCTACTAAGGCCCCAAAAAGGGCCAGTTACAAAATATCACCAAAGCAGGTTAAAATCACTGGATATTTTGGTGTTGATGGGTGGCCACCGAGGAATAAAGAAGATTGACACCTCAACCGCCCCAATCGGACCACATTTAGGGGCCCTACTAAGGCCCCCAAAAGGGCCAGTTACAAAATATCACAAAAGCAGGTAAAAATCACTGGATATTTTGGTGTTGATGGGTGGCCCCCGAGGAATAAAGAAGATTGACACCTCAAACGCCCCAATCGGACCACATTTATGGGCCCTACAAAGGCCCCAAAAAGGGCCAGTTACAAAATATCACAAAAGCAGGTTAAAATTACTGGATATTTTGGTGTTGATGGGTGGCCCAGAGGAATAAAGAAGATTGACACCTCAACCGCCCCAATCGGACCACATTTAGGGGCCCTACTAAGGCCCCAAAAAGGGCCAGTTACGAAATATCACCAAAGCGGGTTAAAATCACGGGATATTTTGGTGTTGATGGGTGGCCCCCGAGAAATAAAGAAGATTGACACCTCAACCGCCACAATCGCACCACATTTAGGGGCCCTACTAAGGCCCCAAAAAGGGCCAGTTACAAAATATCACCAAAACAGGTTAAAAGCACGGAATATTTTGGTGTAGATGGGTGGCCCCCGAGGAATAAAGAAGATTGACACCTCAAGCGCCCCAATCGGACCACATTTAGGGGCCCTACTAAGGCCCCAAAAAGGCCAGCTACAAAATATCACCAAAGCAGGTTAAAATCACGGGATATTTTGGTGTTGATGGGTGGCCCCCGAGGAATAAAGAAGATTGACACCTCAACCGCCCCAATTGGACAACATTTAGGGGCCCTAGTAAGCCCCAAAAAGGGCCAGTTACAAGATTTCACCAAAACAGGTTAAAATCACAGGATATTTTGGTGTTGATGGGTGGCCCCCGAGGAATAAAGAAGATTGACATGTCAACCACCCCAATCGGACCACATTTAGGGGCCCTACTAAGGCCCCAAAAAGGGCCAGTTACGAAATATCACCAAAGCAGGTTAAAATCACGGGATATTTTGGTGTTGATGGGTGGCCCCCAGGGAATAAAGAAGATTGACACCTCAACTGCCACAATCGGACCACATTTAGGGGCCCTACTAAGGCTCCAAAAGGGGCCAGTTACAAAATATCACCAAAACAGGTTAAAATCACGGGATATTTTGGTGTTGATGGGTAGCCCCCGAGGAATAAAGAAGATTGACACCTCAACCGCCCCAATCGGACCACATTTAGGGGCCCTACTAAGGCCCCGAAAAGGGCCAGTTACAAAATATCACCAAAGCAGGTAAAAATCATGGGATATTTTGGTGTTGATGGGTGGCCCCCGAGGAATTAAGAAGACTGACACCACAACCGCCCCAATCGGACCACATTTAGGGGCCCTACTAAGGCCCCAAAAAGGGCCAGTTACAAAATATCACCAAAGCAGGTTAAAATCACTGGATATTTTGATGTTGATGGGTGGCCACCGAGGAATAAAGAAGATTGACACCTCAACCGCCCCAATCGGACCACATTTAGGGGCCCTACTAAGGCCCCAAAAAGTGCCAGTTACAAAATATCACAAAAGCAGGTAAAAATCACTGGATATTTTGGTTTTGATGGGTGGCCCCCGAAGAATAAAGAAGATTGACACCTCAAACGCCCCAATCGGACCACATTTAGGGGCCCTACGAAGGCCCCAAAAAGGGCCAGTTACAAAATATCACAAAAGCAGGTTAAAATTACTGGATATTTTGGTGTTGATGGGTGGCCCCCGAGGAATAAAGAAGATTGACACCTCAACCGCCCCAATCGGACCACATTTAGGGGCCCTACTAAGGCCCCAAAAAGGGTCAGTTACGAAATATCACCAAAGTGGGTTAAAATCACGGGATATTTTGGTGTTGATGGGTGGCCCCCGAGGAATAAAGAAGATAGACACCTCAACCGCCACAATCGGACCACATTTAGGGGCCCTACTAAGGCCCCAAAAGGGCCAGTTACAAAATATCACCAAAACAGGTTAAAATCACGGGATATTTTGGAGTAGATGGGTGGCCCCTGAGGAATAAAGAAGATTGACACCTCAAGCGCCACAATCGGACCACATTTAGGGGCCCTACTCAGTTCCCAAAAAGGCCAGCTACAAAATCTCACCAAAGCAGGTTAAAATCACGGGATATTTTGGTGTTGATGGGTGGCCCCCGAGGAATAAAGAAGATTGACACCTCAACCGCCCCAATTGGACAACATTTAGGGGCCCTACTAAGGCCCCAAAAAGGGCCAGTTACAAGATTTCACCAAAAGAGGTTAAAATCACAGGATATTTTGGTGTTGATGGGTGGCCCCCGAGGAATAAAGAAGATTGACACCTCAACCGCCCCAATCGGACCACATTTAGGGGCCCTACTAAGGCCCCAAAAAGGGCCAGTTACAAAATATCACCAAAGTAGGGTAAAATCACTGGATATTTTGGTGTTGATGGGTGGCCCCCGAGGAATAAAGAAGATTGACACCTCAACCACCCCAATCGGACCACATTTAGGGCCCTACTAAGGCCCCAAAAAGGGCCAGTTACGAAATATCACCAAAGCAGGTTAAAATCACAGGATATTTTGGTGTTGATGGGTGGCCCCCCAGGGAATAAAGAAGATTGACACCTCATCCGCCACAATCGGACCACATTTAGGGGCCCTACTAAGGCTCCAAAAAGGGCCAGTTACAAAATATCACCAAAACAGGTTAAAATCACGGGATATTTTGGTGTTAATGGGTGGCCCCCGAGGAATAAAGAAGATTGACGCCTCAACCGCCCCAATCGGACCACATTTAGGGGCCCTACTAAGGCCCCGAAAAGGGCCAGTTACAAAATATCACCAAAGTAGGTAAAAATCACGAGATATTTTGGTGTTGATAGGTGGCCCCCGAGGAATAAAGAAGACTGACACCACAACCGCCCCAATCGGACCACATTTAGGGGCCCTACTAAGGCCCCAAAAAGGGCCAGTTACAAAATATCACCAAAGCAGGTTAAAATCACTGGATATTTTGGTGTTGATGGGTGGCCCCCGAGGAATAAAGAAGATTGACACCTCTAGCACCCCAATTGTACCCCATTTAGGGGTCCTACTAAGGCCCCAAAAGGGCCAGCTACAAAATATCACCAAAGCAGGTTAAAATCACGGGATATTTTGGTGTTGATGGGTGGCCCCCGAGGAATAAAGAAGATTGACACCTCAACCGCCCCAATCGGACCACATTTAGGGGCTCTACTAAGGCCCCAAAAGGGGCCAGTTACAAAATATCACCAAAGCAGGTTAAAATCACGGGATATGTTGGTGTTGATGGGTGGCCCCCGAGGAATAAAGAAGACTGACACCTCAACCACCCCAATCGGACCACATTTAGGGGCCCTACTAAGGCGCCAAAAAGGGCCAGTTACAAAATATCAGCAAAGCAGGTTAAAATCACTGGATATTTTGGTATTGATGGGAGGCCCCAGAGGAATAAAGAAGATTGACACCTCAACCGCCCCAATCGGACCACATTTAGGGGCCCTACTAAGGCCCCAAAAAGGGCCAGTTACAAAATATCACCAAAGCAGGTAAAAATCACGGAATATTTTGGTGTTGATGGGTGCCCCCCGAAGAATAAAGAAGATTGACACCACAACCGCCCCAATCGGACCACATTTACGGGCCCTACTAAGGCCCCAAAAAGGGCCAGTTACAAAATATCACCAAAGCAGGTAAAAATCACGGAATATTTTGGTGTTGATGGGTGCCCCCCGAAGAATAAAGAAGATAGACACCTCAACCGCCACAATCGGACCACATTTAGGGGCCCTACTAAGGCCCCAAAAAGGGTCAGTTACAAAATATCACCAAAACAGGTTAAAATCACGGGATATTTTGGTGTAGATGGGTGGCCTCTGAGGAATAAAGAAGATTGACACCTCAAGCGCCACAATCGGACCACATTTAGGGGCCCTACTAAGTTCCCAAAAAGGCCAGCTACAAAATCTCACCAAAGCAGGTTAAAATCACGGGATATTTTGGTGTTGATGGGTGGCCCCCGAGGAATAAAGAAGATTGACATCTCAACCGCCCCAATTGGACAACATTTAGGGGCCCTACTAAGGCCCCAAAAAGGGCCAGTTACAAGATTTCACCAAAAGAGGTTAAAATCACAGGATATTTTGGTGTTGATGGGTGGCCCCCGAGGAATAAAGAAGATTGACACCTCAACCGCCCCAATCGGACCACATTTAGGGGCCCTACTAAGGCCCCAAAAAGGGCCAGTTACAAAATATCACCAAAGTAGGGTAAAATCACTGGATATTTTGGTGTTGATGGGTGGCCCCCGAGGAATAAAGAAGATTGACACCTCAACCACCCCAATCGGACCACATTTAAGGCCCTACTAAGGCCCCAAAAAGGGCCAGTTACGAAATATCACCAAAGCAGGTTAAAATCACAGGATATTTTGGTGTTGATGGGTGGCCCCCAGGGAATAAAGAAGATTGACACCTCATCCGCCACAATCGGACCACATTTAGGGGCCCTACTAAGGCTCCAAAAACGGCCAGTTACAAAATATCACCAAAACAGGTTAAAATCACGGGATATTTTGGTGTTAATGGGTGGCCCCCGAGGAATAAAGAAGATTGACGCCTCAACCGCCCCAATCGGACCACATTTAGGGGCCCTACTAAGGCCCCGAAAAGGGCCAGTTACAAAATATCACCAAAGTAGGTAAAAATCACGAGATATTTTGGTGTTGATAGGTGGCCCCCGAGGAATAAAGAAGACTGACACCACAACTGCCCCAATCGGACCACATTTAGGGGCCCTACTAAGGCCCCAAAAAGGGCCAGTTACAAAATATCACCAAAGCAGGTTAAAATCACTGGATATTTTGGTGTTGATGGGTGGCCCCCGAGGAATAAAGAAGATTGACACCTCAAGCACCCCAATCGGACCACATTTAGGGGTCCTACTAAGGCCCCAAAAGGGCCAGTTACAAAATATCACCAAAGCAGGTTAAAATCACGGGATATTTTGGTGTTGATGGGTGGCCCCCGAGGAATAAAGAAGATTGACACCTCAACCGCCCCAATTGGGCAACATTTAGGGGCCCTACTAAGGCCCCAAAAAGGGCCAGTTACAAGATTTCACCAAAACAGGTTAAAATCACAGGATATTTTGGTGCTGATGGGTGGCCCCCGAGGAATAAAGAAGATTGACACCTCAACTGCCCCAATCGGACCACATTTAGGGGCCCTACTAAGGCCCCCAAAAGGGCCAGTTACAAAATATCACAAAAGCAGGTTAAAATCACTGGATATTTTGGTTTTGATGGGTGGCCCCCGAGGAATAAAGAAGATTGACACCTCAACCGCCCCAATCGGACCACATTAAGGGGCCCTACTAAGGCCCCAAAAAGGGCAAGTTACAAAATATCACCAAAGCAGGTTAAAATCACTGGATATTTTGGTGTTGATAGGTGGCCCCCGAGGAATAAAGAATATTGACACCTCAACCGCCCCAATCGGACCACATTTAGGGGCCCTACTAAGGCCCCAAAAGGGGCCAGTTACAAAATATCACCAAAGCAGGTTAAAATCATGGGATATGTTGGTGTTGATGGGTGGCCCCCGAGGAATAAAGAAGACTGACACCTCAACCGCCCCAATCGGACCACATTTAGGGGCCCTACTAAGGCGCCAAAAGGGGCCAGTTACAAAATATCAGCAAAGCAGGTTAAAATCACTGGATATTTTGGTGTTGATGGGAGGCCCCAGAGGAATAAAGAACATTGACACCTCAACTGCCCCAATCGAACCACATTTAGGGGCCCTACTAAGGCCCCAAAAAGGGCCAGTTACGAAATATCACCAAAGTGGGTTAAAATCACGGGATATTTGGGTGTTGATGGGTGGACCCCAGGGAATAAAGAAGATTGACACCTCAACCGCCACAATCGGACCACATTTAGGGGCCCTACTAAGGCCCCAAAAAGGGCCAGTTACAAAATATCACCAAAACAGGTTAAAATCACGGATATTTTGGTGTTGATGGGTGGCCCCCGAGGAATAAAGAAGATTGACACCTCAACCGCCCCAATCGGACCACATTTAGGGGCCCTACTAAGGCCCCAAAAGGGCCAGCTACAAAATATCACCAAAGCAGGTTAAAATCACGGGATATTTTGGTGTTGATGGGTGGCCCCCGAGGAATAAAGAAGATTGACACCTCAACCGCCCCAATCGGACCACATTTAGGAGCCCTACTAAGGCCCCAAAAAGGGCCAGTTACTAAATATCACCAAAGCAGGTTAAAATCATGGGATATTTTGGTGTTGATGGGTGGCCCCCGAGGAATAAAGAAGATTGACACCTCAACCGCCCCAATTGGACAACATTTAGGGGCCCTACTAAGGCCCCAAAAAGGGCCAGTTACAAGATTTCACCAAAACAGGTTAAAATCACAGGATATTTTGGTGTTGATTGGTGGCCCCCGAGGAATAAAGAAGATTGACACCTCAACCGCCCCAATCGGACCACATTTAGGGGACCTACTAAGGCCCCAAAAAGGGCCAGTTACAAAATATCAGAAAAGCAGGTTAAAATCACTGGATGTTTTGGTTTTGATGGGTGGCCCCCGAGGAATAAAGAAGACTGACACCTCAACCGCCCCAATCGGACCACATTAAGAGGCCCTACTAAGGCCCCAAAAAGGGCCAGTTACAAAATATCACCAAAGCAGGTTAAAATCACGGGATATTTTAGTGTTGATGGATGGCCCCCGAGGAATAAAGAAGATTGACACCTCAACTGTCCCAATTGGACAACATTTAGGGGCCCCACTAAGGCCCCAAAAAGGGCCAGTTGCAAGATTTCACCAAAACAGGTTAAAATCACAGGATATTTTGGTGTTGATAGGTGGCCCCCGAGGAATAAAGAAGATTGACACCTCAACCGCCCCAATCGGACCACATTTAGGGGCCCTACTAAGGCCCCAAAAGGGGCCAGTTACAAAATATCACCAAAGCAGGTTAAAATTACGGGATATTTTGGTGTTGATGGGTGGCCCCCCGAGGAATAAAGAAGATTGACACCTCAACCGCCCCAATTTGACAACATTTAGGGGCCCTACTAAGGCCCCAAAAAGGGCCAGTTACAAGATTTCACCAAAACAGGTTAAAATCACAGGATATTTTGGTGTTGATGGGTGGCCCCCGAGGAATAAAGAAGATTGACACCTCAACCACCCCAATCAGACCACATTTAGAGGCCCTACTAAGACCCCAAAAAGGGTCAGTTACAAAATATTACCTAAGGAGACAAACATCGCCAGATATTTGGATGTTCGTGTGCAACACGAGAAGAATAAAGAAGATTCCATGGAACACCGTCCCCAAATATGAGGATATGAGCAATGACAAATTGTGGCTCACTAAGAATTTTCTCATGGCCCTTATGACATGAGGATATATGGAATGGCAAGTTGTGCCCCTTTGCCCTCGGCTTTTCATATAATGAAAAGGGCATCTTGAAGGCCTGCCAAGTAACAGAAAGAGATTCCACAAGTCTATCTCTATGCAACACGGTCCGTATATATCCCAAACCGGGGCTTAACTTTCACTTCATAATTTGCTCTCCTTACCCTTACTTCCTTTCCTTCCTATCTCTAAGTCTTGGCATGCCCGAGGCCCTGCCTAATGTTTGCTTGCTTCTCCAAGCATACCAATACCATCCATTTGCCTTCCACTTTCCTATTCTTTCTAAACTCTGGCATACCAACGGGCCTGTTGGTGTCTGCTTGTTACGTCTTGCATACCAGCACTACCCATCCCCCCAACTTCCCTATTCTTCCTAAGCACTGACATGCCCGAGGGCCTACCTAATGTCAGCTTGCTACGCCATTCATACTAACACTAACCATTCCATCCCACTTCCCCATGGTGTCTACTTACTATGCACGCTAACACCACCCATTCCCTTCCACCTGCTTATTCTTCCTGTAGCCATAACTTCCCCAAGGACCTGCCCGATGCCCGTCTGCCATGCCATGTGTACTAACTCCTGCTGTTGAATACTTGGGTCAGAGAGTAGTCAGAACACGCCACAAAAGTTAATTATAGTAACAAAACACCGATCTTACTCCAAGGATGGGTCTCTTTTGTTCTACCGGAGTCAATACCCCATCAATCGAAAATACCATAACAGATAACACTTCACGCGACTCTGTTTCGGTAACATAAGGTCGATGTCGGTGATTTGGGGTAAGTGTCGAGCTTATTTTGATAATTCGCCAGACTCCCGTTGAATCGAACACACCCATAGAACAGACCCCCGTCCGTTTAAAGGTCATTGGGTCACATGGCAACAGCAAGCTAACATAGAAACCAAGATGGTAGTCTCCAATGTGCATGCTCACGAAAACCACGTATCACTATCAGGATGAGGTCACAACATGCCCGCTCTCCTGCTCTTCTATGACAACCCACGTGATACCTACAATACCCCACGGTATGCTGACTCTTCTGTGGTATGCTACCCGCCCCCAGCCCCGAAGTCCTCCAGATGGGGCCCATTTGGCATATTTCAGACTACTCAGAATAAATATAACGTGCGGCGAAATGATAATACGTGCACACGAAATAATAATCCATACACACGGAATAATAATCCTTGTGCCCGGATTATTATTTTGTATGTACAGATTATCAATTCGCCTACGCGGATTATTATTTTGTGTCCGGATTAAAACATAAGGTGTCAGGACCCCCACCCCCGCTGTCCCAAAAGACAGACCTGCAAATTAATAATCCATGCACGCAAACTAATAATTCATGCATACAGATTAATAATCCGTGCATGAAGTAATGATCAAGGCAGTCGAATTAATAATCCATGCATTTGAATTAATAATCCGTGTGCATGAATTAACAATCCACGCACACGAAATGATAATCCATGCAAACAAAATAATAATCAATGCGAACGAATTAATAAATCATTCACGTGAATTATAATCTGTGCACATGAAATAATATTCCGTGCACACAAATTAATAAGCTGTGTAAATGGATTATTGATCAGTAGTATGTCACGTATCTTTCGAGCAAGATCTGGTGGACTGCGTGGTGTACCCCGGAAGTGACGTCTTAGTCACGTGTCTGGGGGTGGCCATCTTGTATTGCCATGGTAACCTGCATGAGCGGCTATGTTATGACGTCATTCTCATGGTGACGCGTGGTGTCACTGCTCATGTGCAGCCCGTGTTGTTATGGTAATACACGTTTCCGTCGTCCATTTTGTACACAGGGCACCTTGTTTCTATGGTATCACGTGGTCGCTAAGTGACACAAATGCCTCTAATAAGATGGGGGTATGTTTGGAGGGTACGTTCGATTCAATTGGAGTCCAACGAATTACCCAAATGAACCCGAAAACGACTGCTGTTCACCCGAAATAACCGAAACGGACCCGAATTCTCTTAGAATATTGACCCTAATAGTACCACGTAGTGGTATAAGATCTATAAAAGATGTGCTCCTTATCTAGCTCGAATTCCATAAGAATCCTCGTTTACAACTACATATTTTATAACATATCTGTTCTACTTGACTTCTATCTACTCTAGTATACTGATTATCCTTGTAGATTCTTATGCCTTTTCTACCCACGATATCATGGCATTGTCCGTGTATTCATGGCTCTCCCTTATCTTAGTAGATTATTTGGCTTGTTCTAACCGTGATATGACTATTATCTGCACTAGTCTACCATTATCTGGCTTACCAGTAGACCTAGACATAGCTGCAGTTGACACTTTCCCGACGGGCCATCTGCGCCCCGTTTTCTTCGTGTGAGGCCATGAGGGCTATGAGGACATCACAGCCCTCATACGACGAAAAAGGGGCGCCAAAGGCTAGTCCTATTTCATAATGGGGTACCAGTAATCGTTTACCCATGGGGTGGGGGGTCCCCAAATACCGAGATGGGGCCATAGGGCCATGATGGCTATGAGGTCTTCATAGCCCTCATGGCCTCAAACGACGAAAAGGGGTACCCAAATACCGTGATGAGGATGAGAGTAATGGCATTTCCTTATGGCACTCATAACCCTCATGGCCTCATACGATGAAAGGGGATTCTGATTCTGAAAGCCATCCAGATACTAGAAAGGGATTCCAAAATTGGAATTCTGTGGACCGTGGCGACCAAATACCGAGATGAGGATGAGAGCAATTGAATTTCCTTGTGGCCCTCATAGCCCTTATGACCTCATTCGGTGAAAATGAGATTTTGAAGGCCATCCAGGTACTAGAAAGGGATTCCAAAATTGGGATTCTGTGGACTGTGGTAACAAATGTGGAGATGAGGATGAGAGTAATGGCATTTCCTTATGACACTCATAGTCCTCATGGTCTCATACGGTGAAAAGGGGATTCTGAAGGCCATCCAGATACTAGAAAGGGATTCCAAAATTGGGATTCTGTGGACCGTGGTGACAAAATACAGAGATGAGGATGAGAGTAATGGCATTTCTTTATGACCCTCATAGCCCCCATGGCCTCATACGAAGAAAACGGGGCACCGATGGCCCGTCGGGAAAGTGTCCCCTGTAGCTATGTCTGGGTCTACTGGTAAGCCCAACAAATGGTAAACTAGTGTAGATAATAATCATATCACGGGTAGAACAAGCCAAATAATCTACTAAGATAGGAAACAGCCATGAATACACGGACAATGCCGTCATATCATGGGTAGAACAGGCATAAGAATCGACAGGGACAGTCAGGGATAATTAGTATACTTGAGTAGATAGAAGTCAGGTAGAACAGATAGGGTATAAAATATGTAGTACTAAAAGAGGATTCTTATGGATTTCGAGCTAGATAAGGAACACACCTTTTATGGATCTTATAACACTACGTGGTGCTATAGGGTCAACATTCTAAAATAATTCTGGTCCATTTTGGTGATTTCCGGTGAAAATAAGTCGTTCACGGGATCATCTGGGTAACTCTTTGTACTCCCATTGCATCAAACGAACCCTCCAAACTTACCCCCGTCTTATTAGATGCCTTTGGGTCACCTAGCAACCGCGTGCTACCATAGAAACCAAGATGGCGGCGCCCTGTATACAAAATGGACGACGGAAACGCGTATTACCATAACAACACGCTCTGCGCATGCGCAGTGATACAACGTTTCACCATGGGGATGACGTCACAACATGGCCGGCCAAGCGCGTTACCATGACAACACAAAATGGCGGCACCCAGTCACGTGACTATGACGTCACTTCTGAGTTCCACCGCGGAGTTAACCAGATCTTGCTCGAAAGGAACGAGCACTACTACTTTGATCCATGCACATGAAATAATAATCCGTGCGCATGAAATGAAAGATATAAAAACTATGGTATAGGTTATTTAGTCAAAATGGCATCCAACCTGTGACCTTGGTATACTGGTATCCTATCATTTTATCGATGAAACAACAATTCTTAGGTCTGCTTGTTCTTGTTTGGACCTAAGTTATCTAGGACCCTTCGGCCCTCGGTCGCTACCGCCTCCTCATCTCTTCAAGAAGGAAGGTCAGGAGGGGTAACCTAATGGCCCGAGGTCCGTCCTTGTTAGGCATGCTTCCCTTTTTTAACGTGCGATAGGCCAGTCAGGACGAAGTGAAGTCTGCGTAAGACCTCACATCGCTGCACTCTGGGCCTGTGGCAGTAAGTGTGTGTATGTAAGCGTGACGGGAGAGGGGGGGGGGATCTCTTGTTGAGACGTGGGGGCGCAAAAATATGTCAGCGAAGATATAAAATTCAGATGACTAAAAGGGCCTATAAAGCAGCCATCGAAAAGTACTTCACAATGCCGGGGAAATTTGGAATGGGACGTCACCTAAAGTTGGCTGGGATGGCAACATATGCCTATGCTTGTCCGCTACATGTCTAATCTTGGCGGTATTATATATATTTTTGGTAGGCCCTGGGAAGGTCGGGTTCAGAGGCGGGGGCATGGGAAAACGCACACAGCTCGCCCCCAAATAGACTTACATTGCACCTCCCCCCTTCATAATAAATACAAACTGCCATATATGATTTCGACCCCCTCCCTCACCTTCCATTAGGAGACTTCAAAACTGTTGATATAGCTTCGAAATTTGAGAATATTTCAGAGAGACTCAGGCCCTTACCGATGACCTCGCGATCCTCCATTAGGCTCCAGAATCGCTCTCAAAGCTTCACAGTTAAAATTGTAAAATTTACCGAGGAAGGATAACCGGCCCCCACCAATGGCCTCACCTCCTCTAAGGAGGCTTCAGAGCCCCTTACAGAGGTCCAAAAATTTATAATTCGGGGAGAGGTCCCGAATCCGGTGGCGGAGCTACAGGAGGTCATGAAAGGGCATGCCCCGAACACAGTCTTTGACACCCCCTCTTCTCTGTCTCACTCATTTGCCCCTCTCCAAAACTGTCACACCCAGCCACCCTCTCTTACACACACAGTGACTCTCTTTTCTTTATTTACATACAAACTCAGCAGATAAACATAAATCCACTGGAATTTTGAACTTTCGGATGCAGATACTTATGAGCCATGTAGGTTTATAAATCTTGTCTCTAAAATGTGGGTCATCCAAAAATGTGGCGATCTACCCTAAAAGCCATCAGAAAACTTTATTTAAATGCACAGTGATTTTTTTTTTGTCTGGGAGGCGACCCCTCTCCCTCTCCCGGGAAGGGCATGTTGGCTTCTCCACTCAGGATACCCATCCATACGGAGCATGTCCCCTACTTGCAGCCTCCACCCCCCCCCCCCCCCGCAGATATTTTTCTGGCTCTACCAATGCCAGGTCACACAAATGGGAGAAGGTGATTCACCCGATTACACCCTTCCCTCCCTGTCTGCGACCTTTGAGATATACCCGCGTCATATCGCTACCCCCTCCATTGGAATTCTCCCCTATAAAGGATTCTGGGATTCTGGTTCCGCCACTGAACAGGATTCCAATGCATGGCGTGGTAAGTATATATAGCAGGTCCGTCTTTTGGGACAGCGGGGGTGGGGGTCCTGACACCTTATGTTTTAATCCGTGCACACAAAATGTTCATTCGAGCACACGAGTTAATAATCCGTGCGCACAAACTAATAATCGGTGCACACAACATAATAATCCGCGAAGGCGAATTGATAATCAGTACATACAAAATAATAACCCGGATTGAGGATTATTATTTTGTGTGCACGGATTATTTTTTCACGCGTAATATCATTTCGCTGCACTTTATATTTATTCTAGTAGTATGAAATGTGCCCCATCTGGAGGACTTCGGGAGGGGGGGGGGGGTAGCATACTGCAGAAAGGACAGCATACCGCGGCGTATTGTGGGTGTCACGTGGGTCGTCATAAAAGTGGAGGAGAGTGGGCATGTTGTGACCTCATCCCAATAGTGATATGTGGTTTTAGTGAGCATGCACATTGGAGACTACCATCTTGGTTTCTTTGTTAGCTTGTTGTTGCCATGTGACCCAATAACCTCTAAACGGACGGGGACTGTTCTAAGGATGTGTTCGATTCAACGGGAATCTTGCAAATTACCAAAATAAGCTTGACACTTACCCCAATCACCGACATCGACTTTATGTTACCGAAACAGAGTCGTGCGAAGTGTTATATGACCCATAAGGGATATTTTCGATTGATGAGGTATGTACTCCGGTAGAATAAAAGAGCCCCGTACTTGGAGTAAGATCGGTGTTTCGTTACTATAATTAACTTCTGTGGCGTGTTCTGACTTCTCTATGACCCAAGTATTCAACTGCTGGAGTTAGTACGCATGGCATAGCAGCCCGCGCATCGGGCAGGTCATTGGGCAAGTTATGGCTGCAGAAGAATAAGCAAGTGGAAGGGAATGGGTGTTAGCGTGCATAGTAAATAGACACCAGAATGGGGATGTGGGAGGGAATGGGTACTGTTAGTATGAATGGCGTAGTAAGCAGACATCAGGTGGGCCCTCGGGCATGTAAGGGCTCAGGAAGAAAAGGGAAGTTGGGGGTATGGGTAGTGCTGGTATGCAAGATGTAGCAAGCAGACACCAACAGGCCCGTTAGTATGCCAGAGTTTAGAAAGAATAGGAAAGTGGAAGGAAAATGGGTGGTATTGGTATGCTTGGAGAAGCCAGCAAACATCAGGCAGGGCCTTGGGCATGCCAAGACTTAGAGATAGGAAGGAAAGGATGTAAGGGTAAGGTGAGTAAATCGTGAAGTGCAAGTCGGGTCACGGTTTGGGATATTTACGGACCATGTTGCATAGAGATAGACTTGTGGAATCTCTTTCTGTTACCTGGCTGGCCTTCAGGATGCCCTTTTCATTACATGAAAAGCCGAGGGCAATGAAGCACAACTTGCCATTCCACATATCCTCAGGGTCATAAGGGCCACGAGAAAATTTTTAGTGAGCCACAATTCGTCATTCCTCATATTTGGGGACGGCATTCCATGGAATCTTCTTTATTCTTCTCATGTCGCACACCAACATCAAAATATCTGGCGATATTTATCTCCTTCGGTACTATTTTGTAACCAGCTTTTTGGGGGGCCTAAGGAGGGCCCTAAATGTGGTCCGATTGGAACGGTTTAGGTGTCAATCTTCTTTATTCCTCGGGGGCAACCCACCAACACCAAAATATCCCGTAATCTTTACCAGCTTTGATGATATTTTGTAACTGGCCCTTTTGGGGCCCTTAGTAGGACCCTTAAATGCGGTCCAATTGGGGTGGTTGAGGCATCAATTTTCTTTATTCCTTGGGTGTCACCCATCAACACCAAAATATCCCATGATTTTAACTTGATTTGGAGATATTTTCTAACTGGCCCTTTTTGGGTCCTTAGTAGGGCCCCTAAATGTGGTCCGATTGGGGCGTTTGAGGTGTCAATCTTCTTTATTCCTCGAGGGCCACCCATCAACACCAAAATATCCCGTGATTTTATCCTGCTTTGGTGATATTTTGTAACTGGCCCTTTTTGGGGCCTTAGTAGGGTCCCTAAATGTGGTCCGATTGGGGCAGTTGAGGTGTCTATCTTCTTTATTCCTCGGGGGCCACCCATCAACACCAAATTATCCCGTGATTTTAACCTTCTTTGGGGTAATTTTGTAACTGGCCCTTTTTGGGGCCTTAGTAGGGACCCTAAATGTGGTACGATTGGGGCAGTTGAGGTGTCAATCTTCTTTATTCCTCGGGTGCCACCCATCAACGTCAAAATATCCCGTGATTTTAACCTTCTTTGGTGATATTTTGTATCTGGCCCTTTTTGGGGCCTTAGTAGGGCCCTAAATGTGGTCCGATTGGGGCGTTTGAGGTGTCAATCTTCTTTATTACTCGGGGGCCACCCATCAACACCAAAATATCCTGTGATTTTAACCTTCTCTGGTGATATTTTGTAACTGGCCCTTTTTGGGGCCTAAGTAGGGCCCTAAAACTGGTCAGATTGGGGAGGTTGAGGTGTCAGTCTTCTTTATTCGTCGGTGGCCACCCATCAACACCAAAATATCCCATGATTTTAACTTGCTTTGGTGATATTTTGTAACTGGCCCTTTTTGGGGCCTTAGTAGGGCCCCTAAATGTGGTCCGATTGGGGTGGTTGAGGTGTCAATTTTCTTCATTCCTCGGGGGCCGCCCATCAACACCAAAATATCTCGTGATTTTAACCTGCTTTGATGATATTTTGTAACTGGCCCTTTTGGCACCTTAGTAGGGCCCCTAAATGTGGTCCGATTGGGGCGATTGAGGTATCAATCTTCTTTATTCCTCGGGGGCCACTCATCAACTCCAAAATATCCCGTGATTTTAACCTGCTTTGGTGATATTTTGTAACTGGCCCTTTTTGGGGCCTTAGTAGGGCCCCTAAATGTGGTCTGATTGGGGCGGTTGAGGTGTCAATCTTCTTTATTCGTTGGGGGCCACCCACCAACACCAAAATATCCCGTAATTTTCACTTGCTTTGGTGATATTTTGTAACTGGCCCTTTTTGGGGCCTTAGTAGGGCTCCTAAATGTGGACCGATTGGGGCGGTTGAGGTGTCAATCTTCTTTATTCCTCGGGGGCCACCCATCAACACCAAAATATCCCGTGATTTTAACCTGCTTTGGTGATATTTTGTAACTGTCCCTTTTGGGGGGCCTTAGTAGGGCCCCTAAATGTGGTCCGATTGGGGCAGTTGAGGTGTCAATCTTCTTTATTCCTCGGGTGCCACCCATCAACGTCAAAATATCCCGTGATTTTAACCTTCTTTGGTGATATTTTGTAACTGGCCCTTTTTGGGGCCTTAGTAGGGCCCTAAATGTGGTCCAGTTGGGGCGTTTGAGGTTTCAATCTTCTTTATTCCTCGGGGGCCACCCATCAACACCAAAATATCCCGTGATTTTAACCTTCTCTGGAGATATTTTGTAACTGGCCCTTTTTGGGGCTAAGTAGGGCCCTAAAAGTGGTCTGATTGGGGAGGTTGAGGTGTCAGTCTTCTTTATTCGTCGGTGGCCACCCATCAACACCAAAATATCCCATTATTTTAACTTGCTTTGGTGATATTTTGTAACTGGCCCTTTTTGGGGCCTTAGTAGGGCCCCTAAATGTGGTCCAATTGGGGCGGTTGAGGTGTCAATCTTCTTTATTTGTCGGGGGCCACCCATCAACACCAAAATATCCCGTGATTTTAACTTGCTTTGGCGATATTTTGTAACTGGCCCTTTTTGGGGCCTAAGTAGGGCTCCTAAATGTGGTCCAATTGGGGCGGTTGAGGTGTCAAGCTTCTTTACTCCTCGGGGGCCACCCATCAACACCAAAATATCCCATAATTTTAACCTGCTTTGGTGATATTTTGTAACTGGAACTTTTTTGGGGCCTTAGTAGGGCCCCTAAATGTGGTCCGATTGGGGCGCTTGAGGTGTCAATCTTCTTTATTCCTCGGGGGCCACCCATCAACACCAAAATAGCCAGTGATTTTAACCTGCTTTGGTGATATTTTGTAACTGGCCCTTTTTGGGGCCTTAGTAGGGCCCGTAAATGTGGTCCGATTGGGGCGGTTGTGGTGTCAATCTTCTTTATTCTTCGGGGGGCACCCATCAACACCAAAATATTCCGTGATTTCTACCTGCTTTGGTGATATTTTGTAACAGGCCCTTTTTGGGGCCTTAGTAGGGCCCCTAAATGTGGTCCGATTGGGGCGGTTGAGGTGTCAATCTTCTTATTCGTCGGGGGCCACCCATCAACACCAAAATATCCCATGATTTTAACTTGCTTTGGTGATATTTTGTAACTGGCCCTTTTTGGGGCCTTAGTAGGGCTCCTAAATGTGGTCCGATTGGGGCAGTTGAGGTGTCAATCTTCTTTATTCCTCGGGGGCCACCCATCAACACCAAAATATCCCGTGATTTTAACCTGCTTTAGTGATATTTTTTAACTGTCCATTTTTGGGGCCTTAGTAGGGCCCTAAATGTGGTCCAATTGGGGCGTTTGAGGTTTCAATCTTCTTTATTCCTCGGGGGCCACCCATCAACACCAAAATATTCCGTGATTTTTACCTGCTTTGGTGATATTTTGTAACTGGCCCTTTTTGGGGCCTTAGTAGGGCCCCTAAATGTGGTCCGATTGGGGCGGTTGAGGTGTCAATCTTCTTTATTCCTCGGGGCCACCATCAACACCAAAATATCCCGTGATTTTAACCTGTTTTGGCGATATTTTGTAACTGGCCCTTTTTGGGGCCTTAGTAGGGCCCTAAATGTGGTCCGATTGGGGCGGTTGTGGTGTCAATCTTCTTTATTCCTTGGGGGTCACCCATCAACACCAAAATATTCCGTGATTTTTACCTGCTTTGGTGATATTTTGTAACTGGCCCTTTTCGGGGCCTTAGTAGGGCCCCTAAATGTGGTACGATTGGGGCAGTTGAGGTGTCAATCTTCTTTATTCCTCGGGTGCCACCCATCAACGTCAAAATATCCCGTGATTTTAACCTTCTTTGGTGATATTTTGTAACTGGCCCTTTTTGGGGCCTTAGTAGGGCCCTAAATGTGGTCCAATTGGGGCGTTTGAGGTTTCAATCTTCTTTATTCCTCGGGGGCCACCCATCAACACCAAAATATCCCGTGATTTTAACCTTCTCTGGAGATATTTTGTAACTGGCCCTTTTTGGGGCTAAGTAGGGGCCCTAAAAGTGGTCCGATTGGGGAGGTTGAGGAGTCAGTCTTCTTTATTTGTCGGTGGCCACCCATCAACACCAAAATATCCCATGATTTTAACTTGCTTTGGTGATATTTTGTAACTGGCCCTTTTTGGGGCCTTAGTAGGGCCCCTAAATGTGGTCCGATTGGGGCGGTTGAGGTGTCAATCTTCTTTATTTGTCGGGGGCCACCCATCAACACCAAAATATCCCGTGATTTTAACTTGCTTTGGCGATATTTTGTAACTGGCCCTTTTTGGGGCCTAAGTAGGGCTCCTAAATGTGGTCCAATTGGGGCGGTTGAGGTGTCAAGCTTCTTTACTCCTCGGGGGCCACCCATCAACACCAAAATATCCCATAATTTTAACCTGCTGTGGTGATATTTTGTAACTGGCCCTTTTTTGGGGCCTTAGTAGGGCCCCTAAATGTGGTCCGATTGGGGCGCTTGAGGTGCCAATCTTCTTTATTCCTCGGGGGCCACCCATCAACACCAAAATAGCCAGTGATTTTAACCTGCTTTGGTGATATTTTGTAATTGGCCCTTTTTGGGGCCTTAGTAGGGCCCGTAAATGTGGTCCGATTGGGGCGGTTGTGGTGTCAATCTTCTTTATTCTTCGGGGGGGGGGGGGGGGGGGCACCCATCAACACCAAAATATTCCGCGATTTTTACCTGCTTTGGTGATATTTTGTAACTGGCCCTTTTTGGGGCCTTAGTAGGGCCCCTAAATGTGGTCCGATTGGGGCGGTTGAGGTGTCAATCTTCTTTACTCCTCGGGGCCATCATCAACACCAAAATATCCCGTGATTTTACCCTGTTTTGGTGATATTTTGTAACTGGCCATTTTTGGGGCCTTAGTAGGGCCCCTAAATGTGGTCCGATTGGGGCGGTTGAGGTGTCAATCTTCTTATTCGTCGGGGGCCACCCATCAACACCAAAATATCCCATGATTTTAACTTGCTTTGGTGATATTTTGTAACTGGCCCTTTTTGGGGCCTTAGTAGGGCTCCTAAATGTGGTCCTATTGGGGCAGTTGAGGTGTCAATCTTCTTTATTCCTCGGGGGGCCACCCATCAACACCAAAATATCCCGTGATTTTAACCTGCTTTAGTGATATTTTTTAACTGTCCCTTTTGGGGGGCCTTAGTAGGGCCCCTAAATGTGGTCCGATTGGGGCGCTTGATGTGTCAATCTTCTTTATTCCTCGGGGGCCACCCATCAACACCAAAATATCCCAGGATGTTAACTTGCTTTGGTGATATTTTGTAACTGGCCCTTTTTGGGGCCTTAGTAGGGCCCCTAAATATGGTCTGATTGGGGCAGTTGAGGTGTCAATTTTCTTCATTCCTCGGGGGCCACCCATCAACACCAAAATATCCCGTGATTTTAACCTGCTTTGATGATATTTCATAACTGACCCTTTTTGGCACCTTAGTAGGGCCCCTAACTGTGGTCCGATTGGGGCGGTTGAGGTGTCAATCTTCTTTATTCCTCGGGGGCCAACCATCAACACCTAAATATCCCGTGATTTTAACCTGTTTTGGTGAAATCTTGTAACTGACCCTTTTTGGGGCCTTAGTACGGCCCCTAATTGTGGTCCGATTGGGGCGGTTGGGGCAGTTGAGGTGTCAATCTTCTTTATTCCTCGGGGGCCACTCATCAACTCCAAAATATCCCGTGATTTTAACCTGCTTTGGTGATATTTTGTAACTGGCCCTTTTTGGGGCCTTAGTAGGGCCCCTAAATGTGGTCCGATTGGGGCGGTTGAGGTGTCAATCTTCTTTATTTGTTGGGGGCCACCCATCAACACCAAAATATCCCGTGATTTTAACTTGCTTTGGTGATATTTTGTAACTGGCCCTTTTTGGGGCCTTAGTAGGGCCCCTAAATGTGGTCCGATTGGGGCGGTTGAGGTGTAAATCTTCTTTTCTCCTCGGTGGCCACCCATCAACAGCAAAATATCCCGTGATTTTAACCTGCTTTGGTGATATTTTGTAACTGGCCCTTTTTCGGGCCTTAGTAGGGCCCCTAAATGTAGTCCGATTGGGGCAGTTAAGGTGTCAATCTTCTTTATTCCTCGGGGGCCACCCATCAACACCAAAATATCCCGTGATTTTAACCTGCTTTGGTGATATTTTGTAACTGTCCCTTTTGGGGGGCCTTAGTAGGGCCCCTAAATGTGGTCCGATTGGGGCAGTTGAGGTGTCAATCTTCTTTATTCCTCGGGTGCCACCCATCAACGTCAAAATATCCCGTGATTTTAACCTTCTTTGGTGATATTTTGTAACTGGCCCTTTTTGGGGCCTTAGTAGGGCCCTAAATGTGGTCCAATTGGTGCGTTTGAGGTTTCAATCTTCTTTATTCCTCGGGGGCCAACCATCAACACCAAAATATCCCGGGATTTTAACCTTCTCTGGAGATATTTTGTAACTGGCCCTTTTTGGGGCTAAGTAGGGCCCTAAAAGTGGTCCGATTAGGGAGGTTGAGGTGTCAGTCTTCTTTATTCGTCGGTGGCCACCCATCAACACCAAAATATCCCATGATTTTAACCTGCCTTAGTGATATTTTGTAACTGGCCCTTTTTGGGGCCTTAGTAGGGCTCCTAAATGTGGTCCGATTGGGGCGGTTGAGATGTCAATCTTCTTTATTCCTCGGGGGCCACCCATCAACACCAAAATATCCCGTGATTTTAACCTGCTTTGGTGATATTTTGTAACTGTCCCTTTTGGGGGGCCTTAGTAGGGCCCCTAAATGTGGTCCGATTGGGGCGCTTGAGGTGTCAATCTTCTTTATTCCTCGGGGGCCACCCATCAACACCAAAATATCCAGTGATTTTAACCTGCTTTGGTGATATTTTGTAACTGGCCCTTTTTCGGGCCTTAGTAGGGCCCCTAAATGTAGTCCGATTGGGGTGGTTAAGGTGTCAATCTTCTTTATTCCTCGGGGGCCACCCATCAACACCAAAATATCCAGTGATTTTATCCTGCTTTGGTAATATTTTGTAACTGGCCCTTTTGGGGGCCTTAGTAGGGACCCTAAATGTGGTCCGATTGGAGCGGTTGAGGTATCAATCTTCTTTATTCCTCGGGGGCCACCCATCAACACCTAAATATCCCGTGATTTTAACCTGTTTGGTGAAATCTTGTAACTGACCCTTTTTGGGGCCTTAGTACGGCCCCTAATTGTGGTCTGATTGGGGCGGTTGGGGTGTCAATCCTCTTTATTCCTCAAGGGCCACTCATCAACACCAAAATATCCCGTGATTTTAACCTGCTTTGGTGATATTTTGTAACTGGCCCTTGTTGGGGCCTTAGTAGGGCCCCTAAATGTGGTCCGATTGGGGCGGTTGAGGTGTCAATCTTCTTTATTCGTCGGGGGCCACCCACCAACACCAAAATATCCCGTGATTTTAACTTGCTTTGGTGATATTTTGTAACTGGCCCTTTTTGGGGCCTTAGTAGGGCTCCTAAATGTGGTCCGATTGGGGCGGTTGAGGTGTCAATCTTCTTTATTCCTCGGGGGCCACCCAAGAACACCAAAATATCCCGTGATTTTAACCTGCTTTGGTGATATTTTGTAACTGTCCCTTTTGGGGGGCCTTAGTAGGGCCCCTAAATGTGGTCCGATTGGAGCGCTTGAGGTGTCAATCTTCTTTATTCCTCGGTGGCCACCCATCAACACCAAAATATCCAGTGATTTTAACCTGCTTTGGTGATATTTTGTAACTGGCCCTCTTTGGGGCCTTAGTAGGGCCCTAAATGTGGTCCGATTGGGGCGGTTGTGGTGTCAATCTTCTTTATTCCTCGGGGGCCACCCATCAACACCAAAATATTCCGTGATTTTTACCTGCTTTGGTGATATTTTGTAACTGGCCCTTTTCGGGGCCTTAGTAGGGCCCCTAAATGTGGTCCGATTGGGGCGGTTGAGGTGTCAATCTTCTTTATTCCTCGGGGGTCACCCATCAACACCAAAATATCCCGTGATTTTAACCTGTTTTGGTGATATTTTGTAACTGGTCCTTTTTGGGGCCTTAGTATGGCCCCTAAATGTGGTCCGATTGTGGCGGTTGAGGTGTCAATCTTCTTTCTTCCTCGGGGGCCACCCATTAACATCAAAATATCCCGTGATTTTAACCCGCTTTGGTGATATTTCGTAACTGGCCCTTTTTGGGGCCTTAGTAGGGCCCCTAAATGTGGTCCGATTTGGGCGGTTGAGGTGTCAATCTTCTTTATTCCTCGGGGGCCACCCATCAACACCAAAATATCCAGTAATTTTAACCTGCTTTAGTGATATTTTGTAACTGGCCCTTTTTGGGGCCTTAGTAGGGCCCCTAAATGTGGTCCGTTTGGGGCGGTTGAGGTGTCAATCTTCTTTATTCCTCGGGGGCTTCCTATCAACACCAAAATATCCAGTGATTTTAACCTGCTTTGGTGATATTTTGTAACTGGCCATTTTGGGGCCTTTGTAGGCCCCTTAATGTGGTCCGATTGGGGCGGTTGGGGTGTCTATCTTCTTTATTCCTCGGGGGCCACCCATCAAAACCAAAATATCCAATGATTTTAACCTGCTTTTGTGATATTTTGTAACTGGCCCTTTTTGGGGCCTTAGTAGGGCCCCTAAATGTGGTCCGATTGGGGCGGTTGAGGTGTCAATCTTCTTTATTCCTCGGGGGCCACCCATCAACACCAAAATATCCAGTGATTTTCTTCTGCTTTGGTGATATTTTGTAACTGGCCCTTTTTGGGGCCTTAGTAGGGCCCCTAAATGTGGTCCGATTGGGTCGGTTGAGGTGTCAATCTTCTTTGTTCGTCGGTGGCCACCCACCAACACCAAAATATCCCGTGATTTTAACTTGCTTTGGTGATATTTTGTAACTGGCCCTTTTTGGGGCCTTAGTAGGGCTCCTAAATGTGGTCCGATTGGGGCAGTTGAGGTGTCAATCTTCTTTATTCCTCGGGGGCCACCCATCAACACCAAAATATCCCGTGATTTTAACCTGCTTTGGTGATATTTTGTAACTGGCCCTTTTGGGGGCCTTAGTAGGGACCCTAAATGTGGTCCGATTGGAGCGGTTGAGGTATCAATCTTCTTTATTCCTCGGGGGCCACCCATCAACACCTAAATATCCCGTGATTTTAACCTGTTTGGTGAAATCTTGTAACTGACCCTTTTTGGGGCCTTAGTACGGCCCCTAATTGTGGTCTGATTGGGGCGGTTGGGGTGTCAATCCTCTTTATTCCTCAAGGGCCACTCATCAACACCAAAATATCCCGTGATTTTAACCTGCTTTGGTGATATTTTGTAACTGGCCCTTGTTGGGGCCTTAGTAGGGCCCCTAAATGTGGTCCGATTGGGGCGGTTGAGGTGTCAATCTTCTTTATTCGTCGGGGGCCACCCACCAACACCAAAATATCCCGTGATTTTAACTTGCTTTGGTGATATTTTGTAACTGGCCCTTTTTGGGGCCTTAGTAGGGCTCCTAAATGTGGTCCGATTGGGGCGGTTGAGGTGTCAATCTTCTTTATTCCTCGGGGGCCACCCAAGAACACCAAAATATCCCGTGATTTTAACCTGCTTTGGTGATATTTTGTAACTGTCCCTTTTGGGGGGCCTTAGTAGGGCCCCTAAATGTGGTCCGATTGGAGCGCTTGAGGTGTCAATCTTCTTTATTCCTCGGTGGCCACCCATCAACACCAAAATATCCAGTGATTTTAACCTGCTTTGGTGATATTTTGTAACTGGCCCTCTTTGGGGCCTTAGTAGGGCCCTAAATGTGGTCCGATTGGGGCGGTTGTGGTGTCAATCTTCTTTATTCCTCGGGGGCCACCCATCAACACCAAAATATTCCGTGATTTTTACCTGCTTTGGTGATATTTTGTAACTGGCCCTTTTCGGGGCCTTAGTAGGGCCCCTAAATGTGGTCCGATTGGGGCGGTTGAGGTGTCAATCTTCTTTATTCCTCGGGGGTCACCCATCAACACCAAAATATCCCGTGATTTTAACCTGTTTTGGTGATATTTTGTAACTGGTCCTTTTTGGGGCCTTAGTATGGCCCCTAAATGTGGTCCGATTGTGGCGGTTGAGGTGTCAATCTTCTTTCTTCCTCGGGGGCCACCCATTAACATCAAAATATCCCGTGATTTTAACCCGCTTTGGTGATATTTCGTAACTGGCCCTTTTTGGGGCCTTAGTAGGGCCCCTAAATGTGGTCCGATTTGGGCGGTTGAGGTGTCAATCTTCTTTATTCCTCGGGGGCCACCCATCAACACCAAAATATCCAGTAATTTTAACCTGCTTTAGTGATATTTTGTAACTGGCCCTTTTTGGGGCCTTAGTAGGGCCCCTAAATGTGGTCCGTTTGGGGCGGTTGAGGTGTCAATCTTCTTTATTCCTCGGGGGCTTCCTATCAACACCAAAATATCCAGTGATTTTAACCTGCTTTGGTGATATTTTGTAACTGGCCATTTTGGGGCCTTTGTAGGCCCCTTAATGTGGTCCGATTGGGGCGGTTGGGGTGTCTATCTTCTTTATTCCTCGGGGGCCACCCATCAAAACCAAAATATCCAATGATTTTAACCTGCTTTTGTGATATTTTGTAACTGGCCCTTTTTGGGGCCTTAGTAGGGCCCCTAAATGTGGTCCGATTGGGGCGGTTGAGGTGTCAATCTTCTTTATTCCTCGGGGGCCACCCATCAACACCAAAATATCCAGTGATTTTCTTCTGCTTTGGTGATATTTTGTAACTGGCCCTTTTTGGGGCCTTAGTAGGGCCCCTAAATGTGGTCCGATTGGGTCGGTTGAGGTGTCAATCTTCTTTGTTCGTCGGTGGCCACCCACCAACACCAAAATATCCCGTGATTTTAACTTGCTTTGGTGATATTTTGTAACTGGCCCTTTTTGGGGCCTTAGTAGGGCTCCTAAATGTGGTCCGATTGGGGCAGTTGAGGTGTCAATCTTCTTTATTCCTCGGGGGCCACCCATCAACACCAAAATATCCCGTGATTTTAACCTGCTTTGGTGATATTTTGTAACTGTCCCTTTTGGGGGCCTTAGTAGGGCCCCTAAATATGGTCCGATTGGTGCGCTTGAGGTGTCAATCTTCTTTATTCCTCGGGGGCCACCCATCAACACCAAAATATCCAGTGATTTTAACCTGCTTTGGTGATATTTTGTAACTGGCCCTTTTTGGGGCCTTAGTAGGGCCCCTAAATGTGGTCTGACTGGGGCGGTTGAGGTGTCAATCTTCTTTATTTGTCGGGGGCCATCCATCAACACCAAAATATCCCGTGATTTTAACTTGCTTTGGTGATATTTTGTAACTGGTCCTTTTTGGGGCCTTAGTAGGGCCCCTAAGTGTGGTCCGATTGGGGCGGTTGAGGTGTAAATCTTCTTTTCTCCTCGGTGGCCACCCCTCAACACCAAAATATCCCGTGATTTTAACCTGCTTTGGTGATATTTTGTAACTGGCCCTTTTTCGGGCCTTAGTAGGGCCCCTAAATGTAGTCCGATTGGGGCGGTTAAGGTGTCAATCTTCTTTATTCCTCGGGGGCCACCCATCAACACCAAAATATCCAGTGATTTTATCCTGCTTTGGTAATATTTTGTAACTGGCCCTTTTGGGGGCCTTAGTAGGGCCCCTAAATGTGGTCCGATTGGGGCGGTTGAGGTGTCAATCTTCTTTATTCCTCGGGGGCTACCCATCAACACCTAAATATCCCGTGATTTTAACCTGTTTGGTGAAATCTTGTAACTGACCCTTTTTGGGGCCTTAGTATGGCCCCTAATTGTGGTCCGATTGGGGCGGTTGGGGTGTCAATCCTCTTTATTCCTCAAGGGCCACTCATCAACACCAAAATATCCTGTGATTTTCTTCTGCTTTGGTGATATATTGTAACTGGCCCTTTTTGGGGCCTTAGTAGGGCCCCTAAATGTGGTCCGATTGGGGCGGTTGAGGTGTCAATCTTCTTTATTCGTTGGGGGCCACCCACCAACACCAAAATATCCCGTGATTTTAACTTGCTTTGGTGATATTTTGTAACTGGCCCTTTTTGAGGCCTTAGTAGGGCTCCTAAATGTGGTCCGATTGGGGCGGTTGAGGTGTCAATCTTCTTTATTCCTCGGTGGCCACCCATCAACACCAAAATATCCCGTGATTTTAACCTGCTTTGGTGATATTTTGTAACTGTCCTTTTGGGGGGCCTTAGTAGGGCCCCTAAATGTGGTCCGATTGGGGCGCTTGAGATGTCAATCTTCTTTATTCCTCGGGGGCCACCCACCAACACCAAAATATCCAGTGATTTTAACCTGCTTTGGTGATATTTTGTAACTGGCCCTTTTTGGGGCCTTAGTATGGCCCTAAATGTGGTCCGATTGGGGCAGTTGTGGTGTCAATCTTCTTTATTCCTCGGGGGCCACCCATCAACACCAAAATATTCCGTGATTTTTACCTGATTTGGTGATATTTTGTATCTGGCCCTTTTCGGGGCCTTAGTAGGGCCCCTAAATGTGGTCCGATTGGGGCGTTTGAGGTGTCAATCTTCTTTATTCCTCGGGGGTCACCCATCAACACCAAAATATCCCGTGATTTTAACCTGTTTTGGTGATATTTTGTAACTGGTCCTTTTTGGGGCCTTAGTACGGCCCCTAAATGTGGTCCGATTGTGGCGGTTGAGGTGTCAATCTTCTTTATTCCTCGGGGGCCATCCATTAACATCAAAATATCCCGTGATTTTAACCCGCTTTGGTGATATTTCGTAACTGGCCCTTTTTGGGGCCTTAGTAGGGCCCCTAAATGTGGTCCGATTTGGGCGGTTGAGGTGTCAATCTTCTTTATTCCTCGGGGGCCACCCATCAACACCAAAATATCCAGTAATTTTAACCTGCTTTAGTGATATTTTGTAACTGGCCCTTTTTGGGGCCTTAGTAGGGCCCCTAAATGTGGTCCGATTGGGGCGGTTGATGTGTCAATCTTCTTTATTCCTCGGGGGCCACCTATCAACACCAAAATATCCCGTGATTTTAACCCGCTTTGGTGATATTTCGTAACTGGCCCTTTTTGGGGCCTTAGTAGGGCCCCTAAATGTGGTCCGATTTGGGCGGTTGAGGTGTCAATCTTCTTTATTCCTCGGGGGCCACCCATCAACACCAAAATATCCAGTAATTTTAACCTGCTTTAGTGATATTTTGTAACTGGCCCTTTTTGGGGCCTTAGTAGGGCCCCTAAATGTGATCCGATTGCGGCAGTTGAGGTGTCAATCTTCTTTATTCCTCGGGGGCCACCCATCAACACCAAAATATCCCGTTATTTTAACCCGCTTTGGTGATATTTCGTAACTGGCCCTTTTTGGGGCCTTAGTAGGGCCCCTAAATGTGGTCCGATTGGGGCAGTTGAGGTGTCAATCTTGTTTATTCCTCGGGGGCCACCTATCAACACCAAAATATCCAGTGATTTTAACCTGCTTTGGTGATATTTTGTAACTGGCCCTTTTTGGGGCCTTTGTAGGGCCCCTTAATGTGGTCCGATTGGGGCGGTTGGGGTGTCAATCTTCTTTATTCCTCCGGGGCCACCCATCAAAACCAAAATATCCAATGATTTTAACCTGCTTTTGTGATATTTTGTAACTGGCCCTTTTTGGGGCCTTAGTAGGGCCCCTAAATGTGGTCCGATTGGGGCGGTTGAGGTGTCAATCTTCTTTATTCCTCGGGGGCCACCCATCAACACCAAAATATCTAGTGATTTTCTTCTGCTTTGGTGATATTTTGTAACTGGCCCTTTTTGGGGCCTTAGTAGGGCCCCTAAATGTGGTCCGATTGGGGCGGTTGAGGTGTCAATCTTCTTTGTTCGTCGGGGGACACCCACCAACACCAAAATATCCCGTGATTTTAACTTGCTTTGGTGATATTTTGTAACTGGCCCTTTTTGGGGCCTTAGTAGGGCTCCTAAATGTGGTCCGATTGGGGCAGTTGAGGTGTCAATCTTCTTTATTCCTCGGGGGCCACCCATCAACACCAAAATATCCCGTGATTTTAACCTGCTTTGGTGATATTTTGTAACTGTCCCTTTTGGGAGCCTTAGTAGGGCCCCTAAATGTGGTCCGATTGGTGCGCTTGAGGTGTCAATCTTCTTTATTCCTCGGGGGCCACCCATCAACACCAAAATATCCCGTGATTTTAACCTGCTTTGGTGATATTTTGTAACTGGCCCATTTTGGGGCCTTGGTAGGGCCCCTAAATGTGGTCCGATTGGTGCGGTTGTGGTGTCAATCTTCTTTATTACTCGGGGGCCACCCATCAACACCAAAATATCCCGTGATTTTTACCTGCTTTGGTGATATTTTGTAACTGGCCCTTTTCAGGGCCTTAGTAGCTCCCCTAAATGTGGTCCGATTGGGGCGGTTGAGGTGTCAATCTTCTTTATTCCTCGGGGCCACCCATCAACACCAAAATATCCCGTGATTTTAACCTGTTTTGGTGATATTTTGTAACTGGCCCTTTTTGGGGCCTTAGTAGGGCCCCTAAATGTGATCCGATTGCGGCAGTTGAGGTGTCAATCTTCTTTATTCCTCGGGGGCCACCCATCAACACCAAAATATCCCGTTATTTTAACCCGCTTTGGTGATATTTCGTAACTGGCCCTTTTTGGGGCCTTAGTAGGGCCCCTAAATGTGGTCCGATTGGGGCAGTTGAGGTGTCAATCTTGTTTATTCCTCGGGGGCCACCTATCAACCCCAAAATATCCAGTGATTTTAACCTGCTTTGGTGATATTTTTAAACTGGCCCTTTTTGGGGCCTCAGTAGGGCCCCTTAATGTGGTTCGATTGGGGCGGTTGAGGTGTCAATCTTCTTTATTCCTCGGGGGCCACCCATCAAAACCAAAATATCCAGTGATTTTAACCTGCTTTTGTGATATTTTGTAACTGGCCTTTTTTGGGGCCTTAGTAGGGCCCCTAAATGTGGTCCGATTGGGGCGGTTGAGGTGTCAATCGTCTTTATTCCTCGGGGGCCACCCATCAACACCAAAATATCCAGTGATTTTCTTCTGCTTTGGTGATATTTTGTAACTGGCCCTTTTTGGGGCCTTAGTAGGGCCCCTAAATGTGGTCCGATTGGGGCGGTTGATGTGTCAATCTTCTTTATTCCTCCGGGGCCACCCATGAACACCAAAATATCCGGTAAGTTTTTTCGAATTTTGAATGTCGAATAAGGAAATGGGAATAAGTAACTAAATTCACAGTACTCAAATTTTATTATATTTTTCACTTTTTATGTAGAAAACATAGATTACGACCCCTAATTGGAACCAACTGGTCGAGCTCGTCCCAGTGAGGGAGTATAAGCTATGTTTTTGAGGCAAAACATAATAAAATAGTTATTCAAGATATTTTTTGCAAGTGTCGTCGGCGTGGTGTTTTCAGTAGTGAGCGAAAGGTGATGATACAATCGTATAAGGCATCCCGAACGCGAGAATTTTTACTCTGCATTACACAGAATACATATTAAGTTTGATGTATCCTGAATACTCACACTTGTATTTTATTTCGTAAACGGTTTCCATTCCAGCTGTAATGTGGTCATCAACATGACAGTGAAGTAAATATATTCCGGGATTATCGATTAACATCTCTGTAACCACTGAACCTCCTGGGTACACCGTTATCACATCATTTCTTTGCTTCATGTGATAATTCTTCACAAACGAATGTCCATGGAAGTGTACGGTATGGATGTCGACTTCACTCCCAAAGCCGAGTATATACCATGCGACTTTCTCTCCTTCGACCATACTTAGGCCTTTGTTGTTACTATAGATTTTGCCATTTATGGAATGCATTTTATTTGATTCGATAAAATCCCTGTCTGCCGCAAAATCTGTATGCAGCCGACTCTTAGCATGAAGGGCCATGTTCTTTTTAAGATACCAACTCTTGTTTTCATTAATGATGCTGAAAGTCAAGATAAACTCACGGTCAACATCCTTCCGTGCGCCACTGGAAGACAACGTTCCAGCCCTACAAACAATAAGGGGCCCAACTAAGCCTGAATGTGGATCTCTAACAGGATTAGCTCCCGAGAAATACAGCCAAGGAATGCAATTCGGATCCTCTGACGCTGGTCCGGCTCTTTCGGTTACTTTCCATTTATACGTTTTCATCAAACCCGGTAACACACCGTCTCTGTCGGAGATGTACGTGTTATCTCTGTATTTACTGCCTTCATTGGCTTTGTCATAGAAGACCCCGTGAGACTGAATTGTATACGGCCGAGAAGCATTGTTTTCGAAAATTATTTCTATTAGGTCACCGACTTCGGCCGTAATCCGAGGTCCATTAATTCCGAGATGCTCATCTGCTTCACTCCTAGGCTTCGGGGGTACTAAAAGTGGCATCGGTATATTCTTTGAACAGAGCTTTACGATATGTGCTTCCAATAAAAAGGTCATTATCCAACACATAGATGTTCCCTTCCCTGAAAGAAGAAACAAGAGACGAATAGAGAAAACAGGGTTTTAATCCTTTACGTAATGGCCAAAACCGGCGAACGATATTTATAAAAAAATCCCCTTAATTTTCATTATTTTTTCATTTTTTCATTAAACAACCTTACTGTTGAAAAAACAATACATCGCAATAACTCCCTTAATTTTTCAGAAGTCATTGTGGGTTTTTAAACTGTCCAACACAATGTTAATACAAGGCATCGTATCAAAATGTATCAGGCCCGAAACCAGGATGTCAAAACTTTCCGACATAGGAAATTGTTTTCCAATATTTCCCTCACTCAATATACTTCTTTAACCCTTTGCCTAACGAATCGCCCCCGTCCTCCCGCGTAATTTACAAATTAAGCAGTTAAAAAAAATCTTTTTCAAAGAATTTCAACAAATTCATATCATGTGATCCCCTCATTGGGACGATCTCGTTGAGCGCTCATTCTAATGAAGAGTCACATGGTAAGTTTTTAATCATTTTTATTTGAACTTTAAAAAAAAAATAATTAAAATAACAAATTTGATAAGGTGTTCCATGGGTGAAGGATCAAAATCGTTGACTGTTTTTCAAATTAGCGGCTATCAGAGAAAATGTTCGTATTTGTCCCCAACTTGCCCCTCCTCTCCCACCCCCCTCCCCCACCCACGTTAAACATTTTCTGGTGCCCTCTACTGATTGTTAATATGAAGTAGCACACCAAAATTATTGAAATCTAATAATTACTGTCTAAAGTTTTGTATGAATGAGTGTTTCGTTGGGGCAAACGGGCGGACGTGGTCTTCGCTATATCTCTTCTCTACAGGGAAGGATGGAAGGGGTGGTTATAATAATCATAAGAAGTACATGTACACGAGGGATGGATAAGCCCAATTCTGGATGATCTTGCCTGTGACGACATGTCGAGGAGAAATGAAAAAATGAAATGAAAAGAAATTTATTTTACAGTATATATAGAGTATAATAAACAACTTGCAGAAATGTACAGAAATAAAGATACACTGCATGGAAACAACATAGTCCGGAGGCCGTCTTCCTGCCATTCCCATATTAAAAGATAAGTATTCCTGGCACCAAAATTGCAAACAATTTGTATTAACAAGGCCAGCGTGAAACCATGGGCCCTGTGTCGGAGGCAAGAACAGAAAAGAATAAAACCCGCAGTGCGAACAGTGCAGGCCAGACACGGTTATTGCGTTTGGTAAGGGGCCAAAGTACTGCAGAAACTGCATTACAGAAATTGCACAATAATTGAATGGTCTAATCAACAAAGCCTTGATTCTAGAATGTTGAAATCTGATGTGGAGATCCAGGCGAAATGGAAGTACAATCGGGACAGCAAGGGCTATTACAAGAGACATCTGAATGGTATGAATTTAGAGCCTTGGCGATTATCGCTTTCTTAAATTGGGATCTATTGAGACGAGTATCACGTGGTTTGTCCATGTTATGACCTTATTATCATGATGCCATTCCGTGTTGGTGCAGAAGTACAGCGTGCGTTTTTAGGGTGACACGAATTTTCTTGTGGTACGCGGCGATGATTTTCATGGCTGACTTCTGTTGGAAATTGTTTTCCCCATCAGAAAAAGAGCATGTGCCGCCATCAGAACAAGCTCGAATGAAAGGGAAGCAGCGTCGTCGAAGACGAGGAGCACCAAGGGACATAACTTTAACATTATCGGACATATCAACATCTCGAATGTTTGATAACGAACAAACTTACCTTAGCACCCCAGGGTCACAGCTAAAAAATACTACATGGACTTATAAACATCTGTGCTCATCTTCTTTAATGCTGGTGAGATGTACGTTTTTTTAATCTTTCACCTTACAACAGGAGAGGCGACACGTGCACAAAAAATACTCGAATAATTGAAGATTTTCATTTGTTGATCCCAAAACATAGATTACGACCCTTGGAAGAACACGGTACAACGAGGGGTCATAAGCTATATCTTGGAGACCAAAATTGAAAAAGTAATAAAATTGAAATAATCATTTTTGTGAAAAGGACTCGACGGAAATGACCCCTAACTTAAGTAAAAGGTTAAAGAAAGGACAAACTAACACGACCTATTGTTAACGAACGGACACGCTGACAGGTTCATCGCAGCTACAGAGGTACACTAGCTCCCTGGTGAACCCATTTAACATTCTAACGTGAGATGGGAACATAGGTCCCCAGAAGCGGACTGGCCGTATAGTCCACGGGACATTTCTCGGTTACCCCCACCCCGAATTGGTAGCCACCAAGGGCCCTAATTTTACGCAGCCCACACCTGTTCGCGCATGAAAATTTGTGAAAATGACCAAAAGGCGAAATGGATCTGATTGCACAGACTGTCGGTTTATCGAAATGCCATCTATGTGGACCGCCATTGGCAGTCGACATAGAGGGCATTTAGATGCACCATTAGTTTTGTTCGGGTCCGGGGCCCCTTTGGTATGTTTCCCGGCAACATTTTTTTTGGCCCAGTACGCCCCTTTAGGTCCCTATTATAACAGCTTTTGCGAATTCATTTTTTTAATATAACGTACAACAGTACAAAGAATCTTGCCCAATCAGAAAATTTGACCACGTTACGGCCTACGAAGATTGACTGAAATAATTCCACAAATACAGTCCTATATTTCTGTGAGGAAACAAAGTAATCTTCAGGAAACCATATAATGGAAGTTTTTTAAAAAAAATATCACCAGGAACATTTTTAACATATCATGGATTTTCTCGCGTTTAACAGATTCCTAAAAATTATACAGGTGAGGAACTTACTCTTTGGGATCATCTAGGCTTAGACCTGTCATTATATTACGTCTCTTTTCGGCATAATTCCAGTCCACTTCTTCCGCACGAATATAATATCTTCTCACAGAACCGGGAGTTGTAGATGGTTTTTTATAATTATCACATGCATCCACATTAAAATGAGCTTTCATTCCAGCGTTGATAAATCTGTCTGCATGACAAGTCATTAGCCATTTACCTGTTGAAAAAAATAATGAAAGAAATCAAGGGCGTAACTGTGGGGTATGTGTTTGTGTGTGTGTGTGGTGGGGGGGGGGGGGGGTGTTTACACACCCCAATAATTTTCCAGCCGGAACATTTTCATCTTGATTGTTGTCATGGATATTGATAGGTCTTGCTGGTAATCCACAGAGTTTTTCAACTACTGAAGAAATGTTTAGGGCTGTCACGATGTTTTAATTTAGAAATGGATTAATCGTCGCAAATAATATATAACAATCAATTAATCGTACCTAAATGACCCCCCTCTCTCTCTCTCTCTCTCTCTCTCTCTCTCTCTCTCGCTCTCTCTCTCTCTCTCTCTTTGAAGTCGTTAAAAATGAAGTTCAAGTCAGCTGACCTACCTCAAGTAAACGACGAAGACGATCCTTTTTTAGGCACATTCAAAGCTTTGATGTTCTGAACTTTATAACCGTCAGTGTAATAATCAAGACCGATCGTCAGTTGCGAACTTCGCAACTGACGACCTGTCTTCATTATTACTTTGACGGTTCAAAAGTTCAGAACATCAAAGCTTTGAATGTTCCTAAAAGACAATTGTTTCTAACGGCTTCTTAAGGTTTAACGTCGACGTTCTTGACCTTTTACCTTTAGAAACAATAGTTTTTTCACCAAATTTTTATTTAATTATTAAACGTCTAAAACGGGGTAAAATTTACCGATTCTTCGACAACGAAAAATACTAATCGATTTCGGCATGACCGATCGACAATCGATTGATCGATTAATCGTGACAGCCCTAGAAATGTTCCAATAATTGTTGGAACATTTCTTCAATCGGGACTCGAGTCATGACTGTCGGGACAAATTGGGTTTACCCCCCCCCCCCCCTTTCCTCAATCGGTCATCTTCGCGATGGCCCTGAAAACATGGAAATTGGACGTGTTCTCAACCTAATGACCAAATAACTAAATCAACTTGACTATAAATTTTCAAATATAAATCCTCCAAAGGGAAGTAGATAAATGTTCTTTTCTTAAGTCACTCTGTTTTAACCACAAATTTTCGGCCACTTGGCCTTTATCAAGTGGAATACAATCAACGGCAGCTCACTAAGTGAAATCCATCCTTTCATTATCAAAACTTGACTATATCTTTCAGCTCTCGAAGTTATTAATTTATCTATCGTTGTTTAAAGCCACAGACAGCATCTATGACTATACCGTGACCACAGCATAGGTATAAAATCATGTTTAGGTTGTTTATACCAATATTGTTCTCTTTAGAAGACCAATACAGGCGCTAGTTACCGGGTCCAATTTTATCCAGTAAACCTTGACTCCCCAGGGTTCTCAGGGGAATTTCTCATTGCACATTGCTGTGGTATATAGAATATCACTTAGTGCTGAGAATGCATATGAATGCCAACCATTGGCAAATTCAGTCAGAGGTGGACCTGGTCTTCGTCCCAGGGGTGTCGCGAATTGGGGGGGGGGGGGGGGGTGGGTACACCTGATTTGTCCCGACTATAATGCCTCAACTTCCAACTGATAAAATATCCCAACTGCATCATTAAAGCACACATTGATGATGTAGATGGAATATTAGTCAGTCAGGATTTTACTTAACCCTTTACCGAACACGAAACACAGACGACACTTGCAAACAAAATTCCGAAAAACTTTTTTTCCGTAAAAAACTACCTTATAACTCCTCATTGGAAGCAGCTCAATGAGCTCGTTCCAATGAGGGGGCATAAGCTATCTTTTCGAGACAAAAAAATGAAAAAAATAGTGAAAATTGAATGGTAATTTTTGTGAATAACGCTGACCAGTTTTGGCCGTTACGTCAGATAAAGGGTTAAAAAAATAAGACTTCATGTCAATTTATTTGTGGATAAATAAAATATACACGCAGTAGTAGTGGCGGAATTTCTTGTCTATTTAACACGTACCGTGCCGGCACCGCATTACTCCTGCATGGTCATACTCTTTCCCAAATAGCTCGAATCGAGTACTACATGCCTTCAATTTGTAAGACCGACTGTGTGTGTGACATTAGCCCAAGTATCAAATCTAGCATGGTAAATACACAGGATGACACACGTGTCGTTCTGTGTTTATTACACGCCTTCACGTCTATAAAAACAATTATAGAATGACACCCAGCAATTCATTTAACAACTATCAATAAAAACAACACATTTTATCGCCAACCAAATTTGCGAGGGGAACCCGTGTTACTGTTTCGTCTCCAGGGTTCCAATGTGTTCTATGTGCCTACTTGCACTACTTTCACATAGAACACATTAGAACTCAGTGGACGATTTTCAGCTATCGCTAGCATTGTAATTGCGTTGCACTATTTGTAGAAAACTCCAGTAAAATATTGCTTCTATTTAAAAATAGTCTGTCAATGATTTCCGTTCTGCACATATGTGCGGAACAGATTTTCATTTTCCAAATGGTTTTGTGTGCTGTATATAGGGATTTCATAGAACAGGCGTGTAATAAAAAAATACACGATTACTAGCAAAAGTGAATCGATATCTAAAACTCCAATCCAGACTAAACTGTTCTGTCTGGAAATGTATTGGAGGATGTCACCACCAGCCCCCGCCCCCCTTCACCACCAATAAAAAAAGAAATAAAAAAGCCTTAGCGACGCCCCTGTTCGTCCCCACTAATAATGTGGGCATACTCATATATTTTGACACGTTTTACATTAGTCCTGACACGTTCCAATGCAAGAAAATGGTTGTGTACATGTAGGCCTACCAGATAGCAGCCGCCTACGCTCTCTCGCAAAAAATACAATAGTATACTAAAGCAATGTCCCAAAATACCTTCACGCATCAGGGCAATTATGCTCCCAAATCATAGCTTATAATAAATCCTCATTTTAGAGAACTCATTGAGTTCGTTCTGATGAAGGGACCATAAGCAATGATTTTGAGACAAAAAAAATGAAAAACAACTTAATGGCTATTTTTGAATTTCGTAAATATTCGTCAGGTATAGGATGAAACATGAATGGCGCCAGTGTGTGTGTGGGGCGGGCTGCTACGATTTCAGCCCCCCCCCCCCCCCCCCCCCCGTCGAGATCTACCCCTCATCGAGAAAACTGTCTCCTTTATTGTGAAGGAGGCAGTTTGTCTCAAAAACATAACGTATGGACCCTCATTCGAGCGCGTTCGTTGAGCTCGTTCCATTGATGGGTCATAAGCTATTTTTTATGCAAAAAATGAAAAAAATAGTTATTCAAGAATTTTGTTTGCAAGTGTCGTCTGCGTTTCGTATTAGTTATTAAAAAGGTACTCCCATCCTCTCTTTGAAAATCGCGGGTATCTCCCTGACAGTTATGAAAATCCTAAATGTCGCAACCTCCATTGGTCATTTCGTCCAAAACTAGCTGCACCCTTGATGTGCCATACGTCGTAATATTATATCTCACGTGACCTTCTAGGCTCCTGGTTGGAGGAATGCTGCACTCCTATTTCGTGTAGTTTGCATCCACAGAACTGGCCAGGCAATACACCCAGGCACAACAAGTTTTCTATTTTTAGCACACTACTATATCAGTTTTCTTTTCATACTGGGTGAATAAAACTAATCAGGCTAAATTTAAATATCGATTCACAGAGGCACACCATCCACAAAATGACCCGGAAATAAATCATTGTGGAAAAATGTATCGCTTTTCCATTGTTGAAATCACATTTTCCGAGGCGTTCATTTTATTCCTTGAGAAGATGATCCATATCTCGTTTCGAAGAGAATGATCCATACCTGGGTACAACTTTCATGCGAACGCGTTCGGATATGAAAAATCGTTTGTTTCGCTGCTCATATTATTTCGCTATTTAATTGTATGTTTTGGGCAGTAAACGAATAAATAATGGAATTCATTTGAATCTTCGGAGTTTTGTATCCCGTACTGACCGATTCGGTAATGTATATGTGTGACAAATGTGTGGAAATTATCAAACTGCGTTGTCAAATTTCGAAAAGTTTAGCTTTCATTCGCGAGTTGAGCGATTCTAGAAGACACAGTTCCGTTTGTGAAAAACGTTTTGTTTACCCATGCCGACCGATTCAAAATTTGCCTTCTGCTCATTTCAATAATCCAAGTTAGCGTTTCGTACCGAGAATGACAGCTTCAAATTGTGATTTAAACTACAATCGATTTGTTTTTTTGAAAACTACATGGGTATTTTTTCTATATAACGCTGGTTGGTAGGGCTGCTACCTTGGCAATAGATTAACAAATCGGACAGATGTTTTTCTTGATGGGTGTTCGATATAATATAAGGATTAGTGCATGTCTTGTCGTTGTCTACGCCCATATAGTGCCCACTGAGGTGGCGTAGCTCCCTCCGCTTCGCGTCAGGAACTACACCACCTCACTGGGCACTATATGGACGCAGACAACCCCAAGCCATGCACTATTCCTTAAATATCACACGTTCAAAACGTCGAGTGTCGAAATGCCGTAGAATCAGATGCACGAACAAATCAAAAGCAATATGAGGAAATTTTTAATGTCAAATTACTGGCAGTCCTATAAAAATCTCACCTGGGTTATCTGGTTTCATCATTAGATCTGCTGATTTGCCTGGTATCAAGAGCTGGGTGTCGTGTCTTGAATTCTTCGACACAAATGACTGTCCGTGGAAATACACGGTATGGATATCCACCTGTGCACCCATTCCAAATACATGCCACATCACTGAGTCATGAACACACATGTCCAGACCTTCCAAGTTACCATACGACCTTCCATTTATACCTGAATGTGAAAAAATACAATATGAACCACTGATTTGGTGAAATTCACTTTCCATTATACACTATTTAACACAAAACGAAAATTGGAAGGGTGTGTGTGTGGGGGGGGGGGGGGTGGAGGGGCTAAGATAGAATTGTAACAGATTCCTGACGACACATACGACGAAATGTACCGAAGATATCATTCTTGGTCTATATGCCCCTTGCGACACACCATTGGCTATTTGAATGGAGACTGACTATTCAGCGTGGCGTCCGCACCCCGCGAGAGACAATAAAGCCTATACTCTGACTCTATTGTCTTTTGATGGTATGCAAGCTACTGGAAATACCTGGTGAAACTTATTTATGTATTGGAGTTTAACGACACTTTGAACAGCCAGGGTCACAACAATGAAACAATTTACATGTATTGGGTGTTCAAGTAATAGTTACCAATGGAGCAGAAGGTATTTTATGAATTTGAACAAACTGTCCCGTGGGTTGAGAGTAGTATGTCATGTACCCGGACAGGCCCTATTTCGATGACCCCGGTGGATGACCCCGGAAGTGACGTCATCTCACGTTACCTAGTGGCACCATGTTGTGTTGTCATGGTAACCCGCGTGAGCGGCCATGTTGTGGCGTCATCTCCATAGTGATACGTGGAGTTAGTGCGCATGCGCAGCGCGTGTTGTTAGGGTGATACGTGTTTCCGTCGCCCATTTTGTATACTGGAGGCTGCCATCTTGGTTTCTATGGTAGCAAGTGGTTGATATGTTACCTAAAGGCGCACAACAAGACAGGGGTATGTTTGGAGGGTATGTTCGATTGAATCGGAGTATCACGAATTACCACAAACAACCCAACAAGTTTTACTATTTCGAATTCTTTCAGAATTCTCTGCTTCTATCTATATATGCAATAGTTTTCGTCTATCTGGCCATGTTACTTTGTTCTAGAGTATACTCCAGTAGAGTAGAAGGGCCTATTAGTTGGAACTGCTTTGCTTATTATTACTATATTTAGCTGTTCTGGTCTATTCTTGTTAGTTCTGACCCTATTCCAAGTACTCTTGTTGTTTCATTTATCTAGATCATTTATATAAATTACAACCAACCAATCAGATTGCTTGATTTCCCATAACCTGTACTTAATCATACAGAGTTATCTCCCCTTATTAAAACAAAGTTGTATCCGATTCTCATCACCTCTATATCCAATGGCAATATCCCCGGGCACCCCAATTTCGGCACCCCTTTTTTGAAAAACATATGACCTTCGGCACCCCTTTTTTGTCATACGTGCTTATGTGAATAGGCACAATGTGACACAATGTGCCCTAGCACATAGGCACACTCTTTTTGTGCCAATATGTGCTTATGTGAAAAGGCACAGTGTGACACAATGTGCCCTAGCACATATGCACAGACGGGTATCTGAGGATACCTATGGCCTGGTATTGTATTATTTGAGGATACCTATCTAGGATACCTTCTAGAGAATCCCTTTGTCATATGTGCTTATGTGAAAAAGCACAATGTGACACAATGTGCTCTAGCACATAAGCACATGCTTTATGTGCCGATATGTGCTTATGTGAAAAGGCACAATGTGACACAATGTGCCCTAGCACATAGGCACATACTGGTATTTGGGGATACATATAGCCTGGTATTGTATTATTCGAGGATACCTATCTAGGATACCTTCTGGAGAATCCCTTTTTTGTCACATGTGCTTATGTGAAAAAGCACAATGTGACACAATGTGCCCTAGCACATAAGCACATGCTTTATGTGCCGATATGTGCTTATGTGAAAAGGCACAATGTGACACACACAATGTGCCCTAGCACATAGGCACATACGACCAAAAAGGGATTCCATAGCCACAGGTGTTTTCCAAATGGGATTCTTAAAAAGGGATTCCGTAAAATGGGATTCCTATCTGACTCCGTAAAATGGGATTCCGTGTTTTAAGGAAAGGGACTGATAACACCCAATTATTATTACAAGAACCTGAACAGATACAACTGATAACCAACCACTACGAAACAACGATAACCAGGGTAAACCCCTTTGAACTGAGTGAACTGTATTTGTTAACCATAACGTAAATGAAGGTATATATAATTAAACCCCTTTTGAACTGAACAAAGTTTACAGCCTTAATGGAAATATAACGAAGGTGATCTGAATTAAAGTTTTAAACTACAACCCATTGAACTGAAATCTTCCAATAGGGAAGGGGAATACCCTCGAGTGTCGTTGTTAAAACACGGAATCCCATTTTACGGAGTCGGATAGGAATCCCATTTTACGGAATCCCTTTTTAAGAATCCCTTTTGGAAAACACCTGTGGTTATGGAATCCCTATTTCGTCGTATGTGCCTATGTGCTAGGGCACATTGTGTCACATTGTGCCTTTTCACATAAGCACATATTGGCACATAAAGCATGTGCTTATGTGCTAGGGCACATTGTGTCACTTTGTGCTTTTTCACATAAGCACTTATGACAAAAAAGGGATTCTCCAGAAGGTATCCTAGATAGGTATCCTCGAATAATACAATTCCAGGCTATAGGTATCCTCAAATACCCGTATGTGCCTATGTGCTAGGGCACATTGTGTCACATTGTGCCTTTTCACATAAGCACATAGTGGCACAGAAAGAATGTGCCTATGTGCTAGGGCACATTGTGTCACATTGTGTCTATTCACATAAGCACATGACAAAAAAGGAGTGCCGAATGTCATATGTTTTTCAAAAAAGGCGTGCCGAAATTGGGGTGCCCGGGGATATTGCCATTGGATATACAGGTGATGAGAATCGGATACAACTTCGTTGTAATAAGGGGAGATAACTCTGTACGATTAAGTACAGGTTATGGGAAATCAAGCAATCTGATTGGTTGGTTATAATTTATATAAATGATCTAGATAAATGAAACAACAAGAGTACTTGGAATAGGGTCAGAACTAACAAGAATAGACCAGAATAGCTAAATATAGTAACAATAAGCACAGCTGTTCCAACTAATAGGCTCTTCTACGCTACTGGAGTATACTCTAGAACAAAGGAACATGGTCAGATAGACGAAAACTATTGCATATATAGATAGAAGCAGAGAATTCTGAAAGAATTCGAAATAGTAAAACTTGTTGGGTTGTTTGTGGTAATTCGTGATACTCCGATTCAATCGAACACACCCTCCGAACATACCCCTGTCATGTTGTAGGCCATTAGGTAACATATCAACCACGTGCTACCATAGAAACCAAGATGGCAGCCTCAAGTATACAAAATGGACGACGGAAACACGTATCACCCTAACAACACGCGCTGCGCACGCGCACTAACACCACGTATCACTATGGAGATGACGTCACAACATGGCCGCTCACGCGGGTTACCATGACAACACACATGGCGCCACTAGGTCACGTGACATGACGTCACTTCCGGGGTCATCCACCGGGGTCATCCAAATAGGGCCTGTCCGGGTGCATGACATACTACTGTTGAGTGACACAGAATCGCGTAGCAGCGAGGTTTTACACCACAAGATAGATTGTTCAAATTCATGGAATATGGACAGCGAGGTTGGTAACGAACTTTCACCATGTCCTTTGTTCAAACCGCAAAACGCAAGGACTCGGCTATACTCAGCAGACCAGAGGTGACGTCGCTGGAGCACCTATAATCTATTGTTCTATCCGGTATTTCAAGATATTTGCATGCCACCAAAACACTATAGAACCAGGGTGCAAGCAACGTGACTTGAATACCCCTGGTCCACGGAGTATACCCAAATCCCTGTGCTATTTTTTAACACAGGGCGTGGTGCAAGTCAGTTATCAACATCGCTCTTGGTATTTGATGCATTTGAACAACCTGCCACGTGCTGTAACACCTCGCCGCCAGTCCGCTATGAGGCTTTGTGATTCTCATCGCTCGAGTAGGTAATTCAAAATCATAAAATACCCCCAATTCGATCGGTAACTATTACATACATACTCACTTCCATCTAATGTGTCGCCTCCTAATGGTGTAGTCAGTGTTTTGAGAATTTGTTGGAAATTAGCACACCAAACTGTTAGAGATGCAGGAAAATAATGTTGTATTTTGCACTGCTGAATATAACTACATCCTTTTCCTGCTTCTTTTTTCTGGCAAAAGTGCCACGCGCAAGATGCTGCAGGCATACTTTCAGACACAAGTTCTTGTGGGTCTCCCATTGTGGACGTATGTGGTTTGAGTGTGTATGCAATTGCAGTATTATTTCTCTTCCTTTTGGTCGGCCTCTTTAAAAAGTTCTGTATCCACCTTTTAATTCGGACATTTTTTTGGAAAAATTATTCGAAACGCTCGTTCCGATGATAGTTCAAACTATGAATTTGTCACAAAATATTTTATTTTATAATTTAGAAAGAAAGCATAATTTCATCTTAATTATTCACACTTCTTGCCGACTAAATTAATTAATGCTTATCATTAAGAATTATAATTTAGAGATAATACGGACCAGGTTCTAGAGATATTTGAAATCTTGTTAAGTATTGACAAGTCCTATCCAATTAAAAAAATTCTGTTTGGCATGTGTTCGAGCAGCGAGAAGCAGGAAGTTTTGGGGATTTTCATTTATTTACTTATTTGTTTGTAAACCGCATGGGGTTCGAAGAAAAGCTATCGGGTTATTGGTACTCCGAGATGCAATGTATTGCCATTGCTGAGACCTGTGCCAACATTTTGTACATTAGGACGTCATAGTTCAGATATTCATTGTTATTCTTATGTACGTATCATTTAGAAATAATATACTTCAATATAGAGAACAACTTTTGCATGCAATGAATGCATTGATGCTGTGGTTGGACAAATCCGATTTGAAGAAATATAGCACCGCTCTCAGATCACTCACTTGAAAAAAGAAAACAATGGCCCATTTTCATAAAACCTGTCGTCTATCTGGGGTAGTTTTCATGAACTAAATTTTCGGATGTTAAAAATTAATACAAACGCTTTTTTGCAAGTCTATAAAGTTTTCACAATTTTTTTGTGATGGCTTATTCTCATACTTATATATAGTTATACTCATTTTCGTAGCTTTGCTAACAAATGATAGTCGCAATTGATCATTTCAGTTAGCAGCTGTTTTCTCGCGGTTCTCGGGTGAGAATGCCTTGATTACCCATGTTCTGCCAAACACCAAGTCTCTCTCAACACCCAGAAACGAACTGCTTCATGATATCCCGTACTTCCTCCTTTCAAATTGCAATGACCAGCATACTTAGCATCTCATTTATATCACACAGAACTCGGCCAGATGGACATATCCCCTCTCTCTCGCTCTCTCTCTCTCTCTCTCTCTGGTGATGTGTTAACCCTTTACCTAACATGAAAAGCAGACGACACTTGCAAAAATAATTCTTGAATAACTAATTTTTTTCATTTTTTGTCTCAAAAACATAGGTTATGACCCCTCGTTGGAACGAGCTCGACGAGCTCGTTCCAACGAGGGGTCATAACCTATGTTTTTGAGACAAAAAACGAAAAAAATAATGAAAATTAATTGGCGATTTTTGAGAATAGCGCTGGCCGGTTTTGGCCGTTACGTTGGGTAAAGGGTTAACTTGGTTTGTCCCCCTTTCTAGGTCCGAGCTCTCGACTGAATAGCTTTCCACCACCATCACTAGATATTAGAATCTCAAATATTCTGGAGCGCTTGTTTACATCACCGGCTGTCAGGGAGATTTACCCAATACCTTACTTGATACGACATATACACAATCTCGATTTTCTACGAAACTTATAAACTGGGGCCACTAAATTCGTTTCAAGCAGAGCTTTGACTCAGCTGGACTCGAATTTATTGGATAGGACGGGATGGGGTGGGGTGGGGGCGGTGGGGGCAGTAGAAACATTTGCAGACGTCTGCCCCATTTTTCGGTTTAGCTCTTTTTTACACCTACCCACCACCTTGTGCAATTTTTCTACTGCTATTTTCAGACACCCATCCCCTCTTTCCCATTGAAAATACGAATTGCTTTGACAAACATCATAAAAGGTGTGGAAAGAAGTATAGTTTGCTGATTAGTTTGATTCCACCTGTGATTCCAGGTACTAGTTACAACTTTTTATTACCCAGAAAGGTTAGTTTCTCTTCCTGTTTGCAAAATGAGGCTTTAGAAATCTTGATTGGTTTGATTCCACCTGTGATTCCAGGTACTTGTTACAACTTTTTATTACCCAGAAAGGTTAGTTTCACTTCCTGTTTGCAAAATGAGGCTTCAGAAATCTTAAAAAAGTCACCCAGAACAGTTCAATGTCCATGAAAGTATTATTGATGGCCTAAGATACGCCCAACCCCATTTTCCTCTGATTTGACGTAAATATGTTTAAATTATTCCCCTGATTTATACCATATGAGTAAGCTAAAATGACAAAAAATTCAATCCATTCTGATCCAAATCCCTCAATGAGGTATAATTTACTATGACTCTTAGCCTCATTTCAGTATTTGAGGATACCTATGGCCTGGTATTGTATTATTCGAGGATACCTATCGGGGATACCTTTTGGAGAATCCTTTTTTTTGTCGTATGAGGCCATGGGGGCTATGTAAAAGCCCTCAATGAGGCCTAATTTACTATCCCTCATAGCCTCATCGAATTTTGAGGTTATGAGGGCCATGAAAAATCCCTCAATGAGGTATAATTTACTATGACTCTTAGCCTCATTTCAGTATTTGAGGATACCTATGGCCTGGTATTTTATTATTCGAGGATACCTATCGAGGATACCTTTAGGAGAATCTCTATTTTGTCGTATGAGGCCATGGGGGCTATGTAAAAGCCCTCAATGAGGCCTAGTTTACTATCCCTCATAGACGCATCGAATTTTGAGGTTATGAGGGCCATGAAAAATCCCTCAATGAGGTATAATTTACTATGACTCTTAGCCTCATTTCAGTATTTGAGGATACCTATGGCCTGGTATTGTATTATTCGAGGATACCTATCGAGGATACCTTTTGGAGAATCTCTTTTTTGTCGTATGAGGCCATGAGAAATCCCTCAATGAGGTCTAATGTAGTCTTACCAACCGCTTCCATCTTGTCGCCAAAGCTTCAAGCCCACTACTAGTCTATGGTATATCTGTCCTATCATTAGCTTCTATAACAATCTTGTTCCATTGCGGCCTTGTACCAGTACTATTGGCTTCTGTTATTCTGCCCCATATCTCATCCATTACTTCCTAGCCATACCTATCTCAGTCCTTCAAAATATTCAATCAGATTTCCCCTGCATACATATAAACGGGCTATATATACAATATCCCTGTGCCTAGCAATGCATACTACCTATACCAGTCATGGGATAACATGAAGCATTAGGTGGATTAATAGTACTAAGGACTAACATGGACCTGTAGGAATACAAGGATTAGATCGTAGTATACTACCACACTAGACTACCATGCATTACATCCGCCCACCCCACAATAACGTCTGGCCCCACATTAAATACTACCTATATTAGTCATGGATGACATAAAGCATTAAGTCGATTAGTAGTATCAATGGTTTTTGGGGGCCCACAGAGCTATATATTGTCCATACTATACTGCTGTTCTATACTGCCAGGCATTACCCCCACTCACAATACCACTTGACCTACCATAACGCACTACCTATACCAGCCATAGAATAATACAAAGCAATCGGTTGGTTAATAATACCGAGGACTGGACCTACAGGGGTATATACCATGCATCCTATGCCCCACTTCCAAACGAACGATTATAATACTGCCTGATCTAGCATTACGAACTAAATACCAGCCATAAGATAATACAAAGGATTCGGTAGGTAATTAGTACTAAGGAGTAATAGGTCAACAGACCATTCATCCTATACTGCCAATCTAAACCACCAAGGACTATCTCGCCAAAACCACACCGGACGACTAGGCATTAGCCCCATTCCTACAGTACTGCTTGACCTACCTATATCAGATATAGGATAATATGAAGACCCAAGGGCTAATAGGATACCAACATGGATATATACCACCACTACCATATCACCCCAACCCCCACTTACGAGAAGTCCGACACCCCCTGACCCGAACAACGTTATGTCGGAATGTATACTGGACAATAACAGTGGTCAATGTCTCTATGACGTCACGTGCGTATCATGACGTCACGACGTCAATAGCAACGTCAACTGTTTCGCGGAGAAAAGCTTTCAAGAAAAGTATCACCTTTATCATCAATTTTCTATCACATACCCATACTATATGCCCATAGCCCTGTATTTACATATATCACTATACATACCATAGTGTACTATATATACAGTACCTACACCACTTGTCTGATCTAGCTTCAAGGAGCTGTACTTTTGCACAGGAAAAAGTTGCTCCGGCGAACGGCTCCGGTTCCTATGGGGATTTAACACTAGCTGCTATTTGAAATCTGAAGGCGTGTTGGAACTGTTAACTGGGTTGAAACAGGGCAGTGGTCACAACCAATACTCCTCTCCTTCTCCTTCTCCGTAACAATAAAGCAATGACGAGTAAACAACAGAAAATATTCTCAAATATCAATTTAACATTTGAGTGAATAAGTGAAGCCCTTGAAGTGAATAGAATATTAGTTGATACTGGTACATTTTTACATTAATTCATGTTGTATCTGGTGCATTATAAAGCATCCCCCCCCCCCCCACAAAAAAAAAAATAAAATAAATAATTGTCCGTCATATTTTCTACACTGAGAACCAGGCACCCACCCCACCACCAACATGTATTATTTATGACATCTGCACAGATTTCACCTCATATTTACACTTATAAAGGCCCCTTGTGTTGCAGTTAAACCTACTAGAGTTGATTTACAGCAAGCATTATCTCAGCAGTTTGGAACATAAATAATGATATATTGCAGAATATTATGAAAAATTGCTTAATTTGAAAACGCACGTTTTTAGAGCACCCATGAGACCCCCACCCCATCCCACACATAACGTCTCGCAAAATTTTGCGCCCCCCCCCCCCCCCGGATAGGATTTATAAATATCGTTTCTTGACCTAAGATGAATTTGGTACCCCCTTTTCATCACTCAAATGTGCAGTTAACCATTCACCTAACGGGAATAGCAGACGACACACAACAAAAAAACCCCACCAAATTCTTGAACTAAAATTTTTTGTTTTTTACCCCAAAACATAGCTTATGGTCCTTCCTTGGGACGAGCTCAACGACCCCCTTCTAATGAAGGATCATAATTTGTATTTTTTAGGTAAAAATTGAAAAACATATTACATGGCGCTGGTTAGTAGGTTACATTAGGTAAAGGATTAAAACACTGACGGAGGAATGAGTCTGGCTGAGGCAAGCAGTGTGGTGGACATAATTTCGCTGACGGGAGGCCTAAAGCAGGAAATGAGAGTAATACAAGAGGGGTCCTCTCACGATGGGAGGTGTATGGGCAACATACCTCAGAGAAAACTTTTAACATTTGGGTCCCAGTGATACATTTCCTCCATATACTGCATCAAATTAGAACAGAATTGTGGTCCACTGCCCGTCTTTGTTACCGCTTCTACATGGCCCTATCACGTTTGGGGTTGGAGGCAGCCAGTTATGGTGACGATTATTGAATATAGCGCCTCCTTATCATGTGCAACACCAGGCAGTTCTTTTAGCCTTCTTGTAAATAGAAAAATCTGAGAGAGAATAAATTCTAACATTAAAAAATTCCTGACATCCGAAACGATTTTTTTTTTTTTTATCATTTTTAATCTCCAGTTCGTGATACGAAATGTGTCGCACTGGCCATTGGATGTAAAAACTGTGCAATCCTAGTCACCCGGTAATCTTTGCGCCATTGTTTCCAAAGATTTATTCTATCGATTTGAAAAGATTTAGCTTGCCGGTAGCCGAAATTATTATGGGGAGGTTTTATACTGATGGAACAGGTATTTGATTTTGTTTCCATATATGGTCATTATTGGCACAGTAATATTTTCTTGAACCATTACCTGACATGAGGTTTGATCGTACAAATCCTGGATCTAAGATATCAACAGTTGATGGCTCCTCACAGCCAGCATCTATATTTTCTTGTAAGTACCAAGACAGATTCTCATCGAAAGTGGAAAATAACAAGAAGAACTGTTCATCTATGTTTTCCTGTTAAAGATAAAATTATCAAAATTTGGAAACATTACATCAAGGGAAACAAATCACAAGGTGTAACATGCAGTGAAACCCCCGTGGAAGCAAAATGTCAAGCCCAGGACTCCCTGTCCATCTCAAGTACTTTCCTGTTGATAGTAATATATAATCAGCGAATTTCCATCAGACTCTGACTCTACCATAAAATGGGTGTGGTTATGTTTACGTGTTTAGAAAGAAAAAAGAGTTATTGACTTTTCCACACTTAAAATTCTGAGAACAATAGTCCTCGATAGTAGTATGTCATGTACCTTTCACCCCTAGGTTGGATGACCCCGGTGGATGACCCCGGAAGCGACGTCATGTCACGTGACCTAGTGGCGCCATGTTTGGTTGTCATGGTAACCCGCGTAAGCGGCCATGTTGTGACGTCATCCCCATAGTGATACGTAGTGTTAGTGCGCATGCGCAGCGCGTTTTGTTAGGGTGATACGTGTTTCCGTCGTCCATTTTGTATACTGGAGGCCGCCATCTTGGTTTCTATGGTAGCACGTAGTTGCTATGTTACCCAATTTTTCTGCAATAAGGCGGGGTATGTTTGGAGGGTGTGTTCGATTGTAGAAGAGTAAATCTAATTACCACAAACAACCCGACAATCTCTCCAAATTACCAAAATCTATCCTAACTTTTACTATTTCGAATTCTTTCAGAATTCTCTGCTTCTATCTATATATGCAATAATTTTCCTCTACCTAGCCATGTTCCTTTGTTCTGGAGTATACTCTAGTAGCGTAGAAGAGCATATTAGTTGGAACAGCTTTGCTTATTATTACTATATTTAGATATTTTTGGTCTATTCTTGTTAGTTCTGACCCTATTCCAAGTTCTCTTGTAGTGTTCTTTATCTAGATCATTTATATAGATTATAACCAACCAATCAGATTGCTTGATTTCCCATAATCTGTATGCCGGGTTATCTCCCCTTATTACAACGAAGTCGTATCCGATTCTCATCACCTCTATATCCAATAGCCATATCCCATGGAATCCCATTTTTGGGAAACACCCGTGGCTATGGAATCCCTTTTTTGTCGTATGAGGCCATGAGGGCTATGTAAAAGCCCTCAATGAGTCCTCATTTATTATCCCTCATAGCCTCATTTAATTTTGAGGTTATGAGGACCATTAAAAATCCCTCAATGAGGTATAATTTACTACAACTCTTAGCCTCATTTCAGTATTTGAGGATACTTATGGCATGGTATTGTATTATTCGAGGATACCTATCGAGGATACCTTTAGGAGAATCCTTTTTTTGTCGTATGAGGCCATGAGGGCTATGTAAAAGCCCTCAAAGGGTCCTCATTTATTATCCCTCATAGCCTCATTGAATTTTGAGGTTATGAGGACCATTAAAAATACTTCAGTGAAGTATAATTTACTACGACTCTTAGCCTCACTTCAGTATTTGAGGATACCTATGGCCTGGTATTGTATTATTTGCGGATACCTATTGAGGATACCTATCGAGAATACCTTTTGGAGAATCCATTTTTTGTCGCATTAGGCTATGTAAAAACCCTCAATGGGTCTTATGTAGTCTTACCAACCGCTTCCATCTTGTCGCCAAAGCTCCAAGGCCATTATAGGTCTATGGCCTATCTGTCCTATCATTAGCTTCTACAGCAGTCTTGTTCCATTGCGGCCTTGTACGAGTACTATTGGCTTCTGTTATTCTGCCCCATATCTCATCCATTACTTCTTAGCTATACCTATCTCAGTCTCGACTATAACATTGATCAAGGTTGAATCAGATTTCCCCTGTATACATATAACGCATTCCGTTATTGGGATTCCTAGCCGAGTCCATAAAATTTGGATTCCGTGTTTTAACATCGACACACGAGGGTATGGAAAGGGATTAATAACCCCAATTCAACAATGACTACAAGAACCTGGACAGAGACAACCAACCACTACAAAACAGCAAAGGTACAACAGAACGAAGATCCAACAGAACCAAGATTGAAGTGAACATAACAAATTGAAAGAAGGCCAAACTAGTCGGATTGATCGAACTAGTTGGACAGACTGAACAGATCTGATCAAATACAATCAAGATGGAAGTGAACAAAACAAAGTGAACAAAGTTTAGGACTACAACCCCTAAATATAACCCTCTTGAACTGTTTGAATGAACTATAACCCTAATAAATGTATAAAAAATTAACCCTTTGAACTGTTTGAATGAACTATGTATAATATAAATAAATATTAACACCTTTTGAACTGAATGAATTTTTTAACCATAACCCAAATGAAGGTATTAACACCTTTGAAATGAATGAATTTTTAAACTTAATGAAAATATAACGAAAGGTGATCTGAATTTTTAAACTACAACCCATTAAACTAAATTCTTCCAATAGGAAAGGGGAATACCCTCGTGTGTCGATGTTAAAACACGGAATCCAAATTTTATGGACTCGGCTAGGAATCTCAATAACGGAATGCCTTATATGTATACAGGGGAAATCTGATTCAACCTTGATCAATGTTATAGTCGAGACTGAGATAGGTATAGCTAGGAAGTAATGGATGAGATATGGGGCAGAATAACAGAAGCCAATAGTACTGGTACAAGGCCGCAATGGAACAAGACTGCTGTAGAAGCTAATGAAAGGACAGATAGGCTATAGACCTGTAATGGCCTTGGAGCTTTGGCGACAAGATGGAAGCGGTTGGTAAGACTACATTAGACCCATTGAGGGTTTTTACATAGCCTCATACGACAAAAAAAGGATTCTCCAAAAGGTATCCTCGATAGGTATCCTCAATAGGTATCCTCAAATAATACAATACAAGGCCATAGGTATCCTCAAATACTGAAATGAGGCTAAGAGTCGTAGTAAATTATACCTCATTGAGAGATTTTTAATGGTCCTCATAACCTCATAATTCAATGAGGCTATGAGGGATAATAAATGAGGACTCACTGAGGGCTTTTACATAGTCCTCATGGCCTCATACGACAAAAAAGAGATTCTCCTAAAGGTATCCTCGATAGGTATCCTCGAATAATACAATACCAGGCCATAGTTATCCCCAAATACTGAAATGAGGCTAAGAGTCGTAGTAAATTATACCTCATTGAAGGATTTTTAATGGTCCTCATAACCGCAAAATTCAATGAGGCTATGAGGGATAATAAATGAGGACTCATTGAGGGCTTTTACATCGCCCTCATGGCCTCATACGACAAAAAAGGGATTCTTCTAAAGGTATCCTCGATAGGCATCCTCGAATAATACAACACCAGGCCATAGATATCCTCAAATACCGAAATGAGGCTAAGAGTCGTAGTAAATTATACCTCATTGAGGGATTTTTAATGGTCCTCATAACCTCAAAATTAAATGAGGCTATGAGGGATAATAAATGAGGACTCATTGAGGGCTTTTACATAGCCCTCATGGCCTCATACGACAAAAAAGGGAATCCATAGCCACGGGTGTTTCCCAAAAATGGGATTCCATGGGATATGGCTATTGGATATAGAGGTGATGAGAATCGGATACGACTTCGTTGTAATAAGGGGAGATAACCCGGCATACAGATTATGGGAAATCAAGCAATCTGATTGGTTGGTTATAATCTATATAAATGATCTAGATAAAGAACACTACAAGAGTACTTGGAATAGGGTCAGAACTAACAAGAATAGACCAGAAATAGCTAAATATAGAAATAATAAGCAAAGCTGTTCCAACTAAAATGCTCTTCTACGCTACTGGAGTATACTCCAGAACAAAGGAACATGGCTAGGTAGAGGAAAACCATTGCATATATAGATAGAAGCAGAGAATTCTGAAAGAATTCGAAATAGTAAAAGTTGGGATAGATTTTGGTGATTTGGAGAGATTGTCGGGTTGTTTGTGGTAATGAGATTTACTCTTCTATAATCGAACACACCCTCCGAACATACCCCCGCCTTATTGCAGAAAAATTGGGTAACATAGCAACCACGTGCTACCATAGAAACCAAGATGGCGGCCTCCAGTATACAAAATGGACCGCGGAAACACGCGCTGCGCATGCGCACTAACATCACGTATCACTATGGGGATGAGGTCACAACATGGCCGCTCACGCAGGTTACCATGACAACCAAACATGGCGCCACTAGGTCACGTGACATGACGTCGCTTCCGGGGTCATCCACCGGGGTCATCCAACCTAGGGGTGAAAGGTTGTGACATACTACTCTCGATTACACTTTTTACTTTGTATGAGAGGAGACGTCTCGACCAGTTTCTTCTCTTGAATCACTAAAATTGTTCATTTTTTGCTTCAAACACACAGGTTTTGACCAATCAATGGAACAAGGGATGCACTAGAACTTGATGTGTTTTCCAGCCGGAACCAGAAAATCAATTTTTAATATCCGGCCTTTACCGAAAGTTTAATTAAACAGCAACAGTACAGGTTGATCAATATTACGCATTGTAACATTCATGCATATATAGTATAATTTCCATTTATACCATGCTCAGCTATGTTACTGCCTGTGAAAAGCCCGTATGTTAAATTTTTACCTCTCAACCCATCTACCGGTGTAAAACATCTACTGCGGTTAAAACGTTTTCAATGGGAATCCCATTACAAAAATTTACACACGTATAGTAGGAATTACATCCAACTTGACCTTTGACATGACCCAATTTGCCGACTTCGATACATTCATACTTCGCGATGTTTCATTCAAACATACGACGTTTTATGGTACTATCTACTATGTGCAACGACTTATTAAGTTTTATATGCCTACAATTAAATATTTAAAATAAAATTTAAGAATTGTTAATAATATTTTGACTGAAAAAGCAAGGCAAATTCAATCAACATTGATGATGTGTCTAGCTGTCAATCAAGCATTCGCGTGCAGCCGGAAGTACTGCCCACCGGCGCAGATGTAAAGAAAACAAACCCATGTATTGCGATAGAAAATATCGTTTTTTCTCCATTTTAAGTGACATAGTCGATTATTTATTTAGAGCATGGTTTAAATAAAACAAATAGGCACTAGGGCTGGTAATCAGCTTTAAACCAATCGTAGAATAATTGTTTTAACCACTCGACAAAGCCTCAAGGTTAAAACCCTTATCCTACTCGTGGTTTAAAACGGATTACCGACCCTAGTGCCTATTTATTCTATAGGAGTTTAATAGTTCAATAGCTTAATGCAGTACACCATAATGGCAGTTACACAATACAAAAATAATAAATACGAAGACAAAATAAACATGAAGTATACAATCAAGTACTAATGATTTTTTTCTTTAACAAGGTGATATCGTTTACAGAAGAATAACCAGATCATGTTAGAAATACTATTAATCAATTTACTATCACAGTTTTTCAATATATAATACTATTTCTTGGAATCATTCGATTGTTTAAATTCTTTGTTTTCTTTTATAATTTCTTCAAACCCCGTTTCCCTAATTTCGACATATGCCTCACAATCCATAACAAAATGTTTTTCGCTCTCTATTTCACCGCTATCGCATACCTGGCATCTTCGATCATTCACGGTGTTGGGGGTTGTTTATGTCTACCCTTTTCCATTTCTAAATTATTTTTACTAACCCTAAGTCTAGTAAACAGTTCACGAGTCTGCCGAGATCTGGTGAATTTCAGATAAGGTTCAAGCTTGTATTCATTTTTAACTAATCGATACATTCGTAACTTATTACTGCCCTTCATTTTGTCATCACTAAATATATATGTAGTAATACTTTCTCTATGCTGAGATTCTAGTACATCTTTCAGGCAATTTTCATTGCTATTAGTTAACATACTAGCAACTCTAATATTATAACGAGATAACTGAGTTATCCTAGTTTTCGGTAGTTTACATTTGAGCGACTTCTTAAATGAGTTGGAGAGTATGTTATCGCCAGCACTTTTGGATAATTTATCGACATATTTATAAAGATGTAAATCATTCACAATAGGATAACTACCCAACACGCCCCGTGTTGTGTGATTAGATGTTTTTTTCTATTTAACATTAATATCTGTCTACAAAATTTCAAGTGGACTTGTTCACAGGGTGTGTGTCCGCAAAAGGAGTATTAAGGTCAGGGGACCATATCTCGCAACCATATAATAAAATAGATTTAATCAATTTATCAAAAAGTTAACATTTCACACATCAAGAGTTAAGTCAAGTGACTTTTTGAGAGAATTTGTAACATTGGTTTCGATCCTTTTGTACGTAAATTCACTTGAACTTGTTTTGTATTTCGATTGTATGTGAAATCAAGACCTAAGTATTTATATTGATCTACGATATCTAATTTTTTTTGTCTTTTCTATTTTTGGAAATCATACATTTTGTTTTATTAATATTGACACTAAGTTTATTTTGATCCGCATAGTGTTCTAACTTCTGAACACATTTATTTAATCCTGATGGAGACTCTGATAACATTACCGGGTCATCGGTGAACAGGATTCATCAAATATCCCGCAAATGTCATCAATAAAAAACTTGAAAAAAGTAGGAGATAAAGAACATCCTTGTCTAACTCCCACTGTTGAGAGTAAAGATGGACTCAATCCCACAGAAGTATTTAGAGAATAGTAACTCGACCGAAAAAGAGAGCTAAGAATTTTGAGGATTTTCCCACCGATACGCAGCAACTTCGTTTTCTCAAAAAGTAACGACCTATCTCCCGAATCAAACGCTTTCTTAAAATCAACAAAAGCCGCGTACATTGGTTTCTTCTCTTCTTTATATTTATTTACCAGCGACCGCAAATTGAATGCACTATCAAAAGTTCCACGATGCTTCCTTAATCCAAATTGGTTATCGCTTATTAAATCGTTGAGTTCTAAATACTCATTCAACCTAGAGTTTATTACTTTATTAAATAATTTTCCGAAATTCTACTCAGAGAAATCGGGCTGTATTTGTTAGGATCATGTCTATCGCCTTTCTTATAGATAGTTTTTATTATAGACTCACTCCAACACACAGGGTAATGACCTGATAATAATATTTTGTTACATAGCTTGACAGCATCATTTATGATAATTGGAACAATAATTTTTAATAATTCATTCGGAATGTTATGTACAGCCGGTGACTTTTAGTTTTGGAGCTGCCTAACAGCGTCTAATATTTTTCTAGCGGTTATGCAGCCATTGTTTAATTTGATATCTGGCTAATTAATTGTCGCCGGAAGATGACGTATTTCACTGAGATCTTTTCGGACAAAGTAATGTTTTAAAGAATCCAACAGTTTCATCTGGGTGTAAATAATTGGGCTCTTCTTTCTTAGCACGAAATGTGTTAATAATACTCCAGTACTCGGAAGGATTAGCCGTCTTCATATTAGATAATTTATCAGAGATACATTCATAAAATGCTCTGAGCTTACGCTTTATCTCCCGTTTATATTGCTTCTTTATGGAGTGAAATTTAACCAGTTAACCAGTAATGTCTTATCATAAGCCGTCTTCATCATCTCATTTACTACATTTGTCATATTTTTTTTTAACTATTTACAGTGTCTATCAAACTAGGGTCGCTTACGTTTTTGTTTATACCTAAAATTTATCACTTTCGATGAAGGTTTATTATATGTATACGTAACTTCTTACAAACATGTCAAACTGGCAAGTGATGATATTTTTTTTTGTAAAATGAGGACAAAGATGAAAATAATATTGGTTGTCGCCCAGTTTGTTCGCTCACTTTTTTGAAATTCCGTATTTTGCAATTAACCAAGGAATGGGGAGCAAAGCATTTGGGACTAAATCGTGAAGTAAAGGCTAGCCAATAACTTATTGGCTAGCCTTTACTTTACGATTCAGTCTCATATGATTTGCTCCCCATTCCTCGGTTAATTGCAAAATATAAATCTGCTAACCTTAAAGTAGCCTATACCTTACTTCTGTCCAGAAAAACTGAAAATCAAAGAGAGGTACTATTTCAATCGATCATTCTTTAAGATTCTCTAAGGTATCGTTACTCTAGTACAGAATAATAAACTATTTTTGGGAAGAGAAAAATTCAAAAAATAATAAAACGATTTTTGTGAATAGCTCAGGCCGGTTCTGGCTATTACCTTAACTAAAGCTTTAGAACACTGAATTTTGACTTCCGTACTGTTAAGTGTCAACTGTTTCATGTCACAGAAAATAATAAGTGTGATGTTCAGTTAACAATAAGCTGTACAAGAACTAAATTCTCTCCTCCAAAAGCAGTTATCGTTGTTGTGACTACGGCATTTATCTGCGGTGACAAGCAAAGGCGATGGAGTCAGGGGGGGGGGGGGGTCGGTGAGGGCATAGGAAACACGTGCCCCAACCACCTTCTTCCGCGTGCATGTTACACGATTGCACTATGAATTTAAAAAAGTTGAGACTATGCAAAGTGTCAGTATAGAGACATTCCTATAATACTTTTTCGGCAAATGTACCGGAGGTCGCCCGAAGCAGTTGCTCCCTGCCGTGAGGCAAGGATGGCAGGGCGTACCCCTTTTAGCCAGAAGGGACCCAGTGGAAAAGATTTTACTTTCAGAGAAATGTAACTGAGAAAGTTTCGAATATTCGTTCTCAAGAAACGTGTTTTACGTGTGTCAATGCCAGGGAAAAGCGTGTATCGGGTATAATGACGGAGCTTGGTCGATAATCAACAAAGAAGCTAAACAATCGGCGGGGTGATTTCTCAAACTTTATATCATCCCTTGAGTGCAAGACGTGCCATATCTACAATGCTTTGTTATTGCGGATGGTTTCTTTTTCATCTCAATAGACGATATATATATGATGGCAATACTATTTCACAATAAAATTTATGATACGTTGTAAATCCCTAGTATTGCCTCATACCCAGAGTCGAGCGCCCTTTTTGATACCCCTGCCCCCTTGTCCTCGGATGCTTCCAGCGCCCTTGGAGGCATAGGAAGGATTTTGAGCTTGGAGGCACGGCTATAGAATGACATGCACACACCGGTATATATCAGTGATGGACCATGTGCCTTTGTCCCTATATCCTGATAAATTCGGTCTTTTGATTGGTCAGAATGCCTTGGACAGCCATGGCAAAAGATGCACCCAGCATCCGAGGTATATGAGAGCGTGCAACATCCAGGGTATAGGCGCACGCGAAACATTGGGAGTATATGGTTTAAACGAAAGCTTTCCGCTTTTGCTCGCCTCGAAATAAAAATCGAACCAAAAAACCCGAAAATAGTCACAAATATCATCAGATTTCCGACAATTCAATCATAAAAATAAAATAAGAGCAAATAATTCGTCCCCTGAGTACCAATGTGTTCTATGTGCCAGCAGGCACATAAAACACATTGGAACTCAGGGGACGATATGTCAACAAAATACTGTTTACACGTTTCTTTAACGACCCAAGGGATGTAACTCTATCTGTTGTCTTCTGCGATTATAAAAACAAAATAATTATCACGAATTTGGTCCAAGTGATTGTGGAGCTGAGAAATGCACCCACAAATTTATTTCCACTATTATTTGTATTGTGTTTCAAACGGGACAAAGACGTTATCACCGCCAACATGTATGGTATATGGAGATTTAATACGCGGACATATAATAATAATGATACCGACATCCAGGTTTTAAATCTCCATATACCGTACATGTTGGCGGAGATAACATATTGTGGTATGGTAGTTTTCAATACACAAAGCAATATTTGAGACTAACGCACCTTTATATTTATTTATATATTTATTTATTGATGTTTAAGGTCACATACTTATGCACAATGGCTAATCATGACCGTGACAGTTTTACGGGTGGAGGAAGCCGGAGTACCCGGAGAGAACCACTGAGCAACGACGAGCAGCTGCCAGCTCCCCAACATCGTAACTCCGCACAGCAGCACAGGCAGGGTTAGATTAGTTGAAGACATGCGTACCATCGACGTGCAGTACGCCTTAGTACACGGCGTCATCGTGCCCCCACGCGGGCAATGGAGATGAAGTGTCTTGGCCGACACAACGCGGTTGCCGCAGGTGGGATTCGAACCGAGGACCTCTCGGCTTGCAGCCTGCACCTCTAGCTACTGAGCCACCGCGCTCCCCACGCACCTTTATAATAGAGAGAAATGCACAGTTTTGGGATTTATATTTAACACATTTTCCGACAGGGCCAATATTTCTGCCAGATGGAGAAATTTGCTAAATCTGGAGGTAAAATCTGTGCATTTTTCTCAACTTTAAAAGACAAAGAAGAAACAAATCATACGAGGAATCTTCGGTGACGTTTTAAATTAGGGTGTTATTGCACTCCTTACTTGTACTTCACAATAAGATTGCAATGGCGCGGACCCAAAAGAGAAATGTAAGTTCCAGGTAACTGCATTTGAGTTGCAAGTAACATCTTTCCACTCATCCCGATACACTTCGGTCGGTTCACTTTATTTCTTCTACCTCGACCATCTCCAATCGAAGTCTACTCTTTGGATTAGAAAATAGTTAAAGTGGAAGAATGGGACCGAACCATGACAAGACTGGGGCACTCACTTCAAAAGAGAAAAGAGAAACTTCTGTCTAGCTGTTTCGAAACTATAGTACAGTAGAATCCTTTTAATTGAATATCCATTTTGCCAGTGAAAATTATTCAATTAACAGGAATATACAATTAACAGGGAAAAGGTCAGTTTCCTGTGTTCTGGAGGTAAAGTGAGCATTTATTCTATTATATCTTGTTTGACAGAGCTCATAGAGCTCTGTCAAACAAGATATAATAGAATAAATGTCTATTGGATGTAGTGAGGCCAAAAAGGTTGATAAATAAGGGGAATTTGGTGCATGTCACAGTAATTTTTTGGACATATTTCAAAAATTTATATACAATTAACAGGAGTTTACTCTACAACCCATATGCAATTAACAGATCAAATTTGTACTGAAGGTATGGTAAATGGTTTTGTGTTTGAAAATTATATTCAATTAACAGGGATATACAATTAAGAGATATCCAATTAAGTGGGCTCCACTGTATTTATAGTATATTTATCGGTTTCCTTCTCCCCCCCCCCCCCCCCACACACACACAAACATTTAACACCTTCCGTTGCATACCGCAAGACCAGAGAAACAACGAAAGTCCATTTCTGTAGAACGATTTTTAAAATTCTATCTCACCTGGCGGAACCATGGTAAGTTCAGGGCGTTTTAGACAACGTTTTGATTGAGCCGCCTATGATGAGAAGATTTCCAACTAAGACATTTTCCACAGCACTACTGATTGCCATGGATAATTCTGAAGATTTGTAAAAAGTTTTTTTTTTAAATGTAGCAAGTGAAAATAAATAATATACAGTACACACTAAAATCAGTTGGGTTAAAAATCAACCCAGATCAACTGGGGTGAGTGGATATGAACTCAAATTGGTTCATATTCACTCAACCCAGTTGATTTGGGTTGATTTTTAACCCAACTGATTTTAAAGTGAGTGATTGTCCAAAGACTTGGCAGGTTAAAACTGACCTCCATATTGTTTGCACGAAGCTTGTTTTTCTTGCATATTAATATAGGTCCAATAAGTCCAGAGTTGATATCTCTAATTGTGTCCACTCCTGAGTAATACATGCTCAAAGTACAGTCCGCATCATTGCCGGTCAACAAATCACTCGGGACGGTCCAAACATATTTTTTTACTTCACCTGGCGCTGCCTGGTATCCTGAGCCCTCTGAAAGTATATTACGTCATACCTTAATGGATGTTACGACCTTTAGCCCTTTGAAAACGAGAGCCCGCTTTTCCGGCCAAGGAACATGTTATGTAATAATTTCATCAAGTAGGTTGGGTGCAAAGTGAATGTATGGGGTGGATCAACCAATCTTTTCAACGTGCACCCCCCCCCCCCCCCCCCCCCCCAAGGCTGCACATTGAAAATATTAATTAGTCTACATCCAAATAATGAATACAGACACTTCCAATTCTCCACTGAACCGACATGGCAGACCCCACAAGTGTTTGAATGGCTAACGCACCATGCACAACATTTTGAGGGAAATAAAATTCGCAGTCGTCGACTGAACAATCCAATGAACATTAAATCGGCATGGACAGGCCTGGAAAATATTGTCCAGATTTCGCGTGTATAACGTCAGTTGTAAAATACGCGAATCAACTACAGGGTACAATAAAGTAATACAACATTAGTTTATCAAATTACTAATCTCGCATGTTTTACCAGAAAGACTGTGACAGTCTTTCGCAACTATCTTGACTCAAAAGTTGAGTATTGCATCCACACATGAACAGAATTGCAGGCTGTTTTCAATTTAAAGAATTTCCGCCAAAATAAATAACAACAACTAACGTGCGATCTCGCTTTGGTGAGATCGCGCGTTAGTTGTTATTTATTTAGGCAGAAATCCCATTTAGACATAAACAGCATGACTGACGTAATAAAAAACAGAGAAGGCGGAGAAGCTTCATAACAGCCTTTTCCCCATGGGTTACCACCATGCTGTATAGCGTAACGAGCCAATGTGTTATGAAAAAAGCCTTTTATTTCATGCCTACAGAGAGGATCTGCTATAATTCATTGCAACAGCCGTATATTAAATGATCCCATTCAAGAACCTGGGGTGTAAAGGGTTAACCCTCTGCACACTGATGTCAAAATAGTATTTTGACAACACTAAACATCCAAGCTGCAATTATTTCCATAAATGAAATTAGGAATTTAACAAATTCAATATTGTTTGGCAGAGCTCCATCGGCTCTATCAAACGAAGACTGAATTGGTCAAACTCCTAGTTGCATTGTTGTAAATAAAATTCCAGCTTGAAATTTTTATATTTTCGACGTACTCCCAGGTTCATGGGATTAAGGACTTTGCACTTGGAAAGCAAGCGATGAGAAAAAACAATACTCTTCAATTTTCAACCCGCAACTTCTCTACAAGACGAGTGACTCAAAACTCGCAATTATATTTGAAGACAATTGACTTGACCTACAAAGATTATCAAATACTCACCCTGAGGTGATTAATGCACCCCCCCCTCCCCCGATTAACTTAATCCAGGATGAAGTTGATGAAATCAGATCAGAAAAGGAGGAATTTGTCTTTTTCATATTGAGTTAACAATAAATCTCAAGTCAAGAGGAGATAGTTCAGCATTGCTGCAATCTGACGATTGGGAAGAATACACACGCCTGCTTTCTTGGGATCATGGTTAAAAAAATTAATTAAAATCGATGCATACATCCAGAAAATTGGTGCACACGAAAATTTAATATAAAAATCAATTATAAATGTAAGTTCAAGGGGAGATAATTCAGTTAAAAATTGCCACAACTTAAATTGGGAATATATGCAAGTGTACTTGCTAATGGCCATTTATGGCAAGTATAGCATGTTTCATAAAAATCCATTTATAAACCTTGGTGCAAAATTTAGTCAGGGTGATGCAAGGAAACTGAAAGAAATTCATTATGATTTGAAAAAAGGTCATGAAAACTGAGAAAACACGATTCCGGAGAAAATTAAGCAAAATTATACCCATATTAACATGAAACATGTTTGGGTGGCGATGCGTTTGGTGAATGGTTACACATATGGTTCTAGTCCGGATCGCTTAATCTTGTGGTAAATTGGTCACTTCCTGTGTCAGGTGTCGACGGTTCGAGTCTCGGCTCTCGTACTTCTCTCTCGATCTGTTACATTGGTGCCGTTGCATGAACAACACTCTGCGGTTGGTAGCACTGTGGATACTGTGGTGAAGCACCGCGGGTGTTTCGACCGCTCCAAGATGGAATCAGGGGTGCGAGTCACTAGAGTCAAATAACAAAAAGAAAGTGGGGTAGTGTAGCGGTCGCGGTATAAAGGCCATTTACCAACCAGCCTGGTTGGTCCGGATCTCTTCGGCTCGTGGTAAATCGGTCGCTTTGTGTGCTAGAGGTCGACACTCCACACTTCTCTCTCTCGATCTGTTACACCTGTATAAATTACCTTTGACCCGTTACTCTTACTATGAAAATTTGTGAAAGACTTTTAAAGGTTTCAGATGTTTTGGTTCATAGTTTTATTGATACCTTACAGTTTGCCTACCGCAGTAAGATGCCATATTGATCTTACAGGAAAGTGTCTATGCCCATACAGAGCGAGCAAAGTAATTCAATCATAATGGTTAATTTAAAAATTAGTGAATTGTAGTGATGTACACGAACGAACCTCTTTGGGCCTTGATATTGAATTATTTGACTGATCGTTCACAGTTCGCGAGAATTAACTCGTTGCATGCTGCTGGTGGATATACCTGCCCAGCACAGGGTTTCTCTTGTCACTGAAATCAGTATAATTTGGTCACATTTAATCATATTTTCTCCCTGTAAATTGAATGAATTTTTTCACCAATGATTTCTTGTGTTATATTTCTTGAAAATGCTCAGCGGATTAAGAGTTAATTCCAAAGGTATTCTTTCAAACGTTATTTATTCAAGCGCGGGTGTCCGATGCCCCGTAGGGAACTGTGTTTGTTCAGTTTCTCTTTACTCTGAAAACATAAGATTGCCGTTTTAATGATCCTATGTGTCCTCTTATCAAATTTGCAAAAATACAGCCATGGGTGGTCTTATCTCTAAAGATAAAACCAACTATGGCCGTATTATTAACAAATTTGCTAATACCTCCCATAAGCAACATCTTAATGACTTCGTTAACTACTGTGTCTTAAATTATTTAGAACTGAATGTGTCTAAAAGAAAAGAAAAAAATAGCAGATGTTAGAAAATCCAACACTCCTCCAGACCCACATGATAGTATAGATCGAACGTGTCTTTTCTCACAAGTATTTGTTAATGGTGATTGACGAGAAACTGTATTGGCAGGAATAAGAGGATTCCGTTGTAAATATCTTGAGTTGTAGAATGAACTGTTTTAGAAAATTAAATTAAATTCTTCTACTGTGGATCCCCAAATACTTTGCATACTTTATGATTCTGTAATTGCTAACGAGTATAAAATCTTCTTGTTTTGCTGGACGGGAGTGTTTTAAAAGGCGATAAAAATATTTAGGGAGCCTGACGGGAAGTGGGGCGGGTCACTAGGAGCCACAGAGAACACTGAATGATGTCTAACGGATTGGTCCGATTGGGAACGTTCGAAGTTGAACGTGGTAATGGCTGACGAAGGTCACCAACTGCTTGTCGGTTTTCCGATGGACAGATTCCTCGATCTGGATGTTTTCGTCTACCGGGTGCCGTGACTAACGGCTCCCTTCCCCCTTTATCCCCCGTGACACGAAGCACCATAATATTGAATATAAACTTTGGGTTTTGGTTGTTAATGCAATGGATTATATTCTATTATAACTGGTATATTATTTTAGTATCAAAGTGGAGGAATTGTATTCGCATATATAAACATGATCTCTTCTATATATTTTGCCAAATATTATTACAGAGCAATCTGAGTATTACAATTACCGAAATGGTTTTACCTGACTTAACTCATCCACAAGAATAAAGCGGATAGCTGATACGGGACAAATAAATTCAAGTTCAAGAGGAGATAATTCAGTTAAAAAATGCCACAGTCTGAACAGTCAGAAGTAAGTACCTGTTTAGTTGCAAGTGATCATGTACGATAAGTTTATTCAAAAACTGGATCATAAACAAAGGAGGATGGGTCACACACACAGACATTTCATATTATTATTATTATTTATTGGCGTTTAAGGTCACATACTTATGCACAATGGCTTATCGTGACCGTGACAGTTTTACGGGTGGAGGAAGCCGGAGTACCCGGAGAGAACCACCGAGCAACGACGAGCAGCTGTCAGCTCTCCAACATCGTAACTCTGAACTCTGCACCGCAGCACAGGCAGGGTTAGATTGGTGGAAGACATGCGCACCATCGACGTGCAGTACGCCTCAGTACACAGCGTCATCGTGCCCCCATGCAGGCAATTGGGGTGAAGTGGACATTTCATATAGAAATCAATAAAAGAAAAAAATCTCAGTTCAGGAGGAGATAATTTAGTTGAAAACTGTCGCAACTTGAAGTATTAATTTATTTGTTGGTGTTTTACGCCACATCAGTAGCTAAGGCTATATCGTGATGATGACATATAGGCATTGATGCATGCCAATGATCATGTATCAGCAGTTTCATCAAAATCGGTTTCGAAATCTAGAACAACTTCCTACGAGAAAAAGGCGGGGGGAACGGAACGGAACGGAAGGGGCTGAATGTGGAAATGGATGGGAGGGCAATCAGATGATTTCTGTATAGTCAAAAAGTAGGGGGTATAAATATAGAGAAAATAAATATCGAGTACATGTACATACCATAACGTCTTGCTATGATATTTATTTATTAGGGCTTAATGTTGTGTTCATTGTCAGATGTCTCAAGGATGAAAAACATCTATTGAGTTTCAAGGACCTTTTCGTGGCATTGCACGCTCCTTTCTGATAAGATTCAAGACTGCTCCTGCATTTGTCAGTAACCCTGAATACGATCTTGACCTGCAGTCCGTGTAAGTAGGTTTGTTTGAGAGAAACATTTTTTTTTTATTATTCCTGCAACACAGATGTCGATACAAATCGGTTATTATGCATTAACCTATTGAACACTGGTGTTATCTTCCATGTCAGTTCAATGGCCGCACGTGGAAGCGTCCTTATTCATTATCTGTAGAGGAGAGAGGGTGGTAGACCAATTCATATTTTCAAAGTGCAGCCTTTGGGCTGCACGTTGAAAATATTGATTGGTCTACCCTACACATTCACTCAACAGCCGTCCCACTTTCTGAAATTATCACGTATGATGTTCCTGCGCCGGAAAAGCTGCCTCTCGTGTTCAAAGGGTTAATTATAGACGAGCCACACCAGAAAAAGTGCATCTATTTATAATGGAAAACTGAAATTCAAGGACGCTACGTGGATCCCATTCAATTTTCAAGCACTTTCATTGTCTTGAAATAAATTTTCAAATTCAAGGACTTTTAAAGTTTTCAAGGATCACAATGAATTCTGCAATGCCAAATTCAACAGCCAGGTTATATCGTGTCGTACAGTTTAAACGATGGGGTAAACCAGAATACCCGGAGAGAACTACGGAGCAGCGGCGAGTAACTGTCGGACTCTCCAACTTACTAACCCCGCATAAGTAGGATAAGCATAGGTTAAAGGTATGTGTCCCATCGACGTGCAGTGCGTTTTAACACACTGCGCAACAATGTTCACATTCGGGTCACTGGGATTACGTGTCATACCCAAAGACTCCATGCAAATGACGGGGGTCAGGATCAAACCTACGACCTTTCCATCTGAATTCCAATGCTCTAGCCAATGATATGAACTGATATTGATTTTCCAAACTTCTTTAGATTGACGAAAAGTATAGAAAGACTTTATGAACTTGTTTTGTTTTGGGTTTTTTAAAAAAAAAAAAATTCAATTTAATTTTTTAATTTTACACTCACAATCTCTATGCACATGACCAGGAACCAACGTCATCGAAACAATTTCGAACTCTCCACCTTAGAAATTTGAAGACTTATTTCTCTTAACCCATATCATAGATCAGGATAAAATTGTGTGCATGATATGAATGGTGCAAATAAACAAGAAAATTCATGTTTTCTTGGGAGCAGACCGGCCTGGAAAATTAATATCCGGCCCCGATCCACGAAGGTATCGGACCAGCGCCGGACCACCCACTTTTGGATCGGACCATACCCCTCCCATCTGGGCCGGACCGGTCCAGGGCGGCAATTACACTTTTAGAGGGAATTATTTTGTTGCCAATTCGAAACAATCGAAAGTGGATGCACCCACTCAGTGGAGAAGCTTATTGCTGGGTCGATTCACGTGAAATATGGTATGGAAATGGTCTCACAGTCATGTCTAGTCAGTAGACCTCACTTCTCTGGAAGATTATTCCGTTGAATCCAACTGACGTTGGCAGAGACATCAGGCGGGTTAAGGACGAAACCAATGCGCTATAGCGTTAAGACAAATTTCCGGATCATTTTTCTAAAAATTTATGAAAAAAACATAATTCACCCTTATGTCATGGCTTCTTAAAATTCAAAAATAGGCTTTGCGGTATGACATCACAGCTCGGGTACGCCCGAACGCTTTTGATCGGTTGGACGATTACCAAGTAAACAAATCAGCTAAGTTGTAATTACAACTTAGTAAGTTGTAATCGCAATTTAACAAAGTTGTAATTATAATATAACTAAGTTGTAATTACAATATAACTAAGTTCTAATTACAACTTATTAAGTTGAAATTACAATATAACTGACAGTTGCTCGGTGGTTCTCTCCGGGTACTCCGGCTTCCTCCACCCATAAAACTGTCCGACACGAGGTGACCCTGGCTGTCGAAAGTGTTGTTAAACCCTAATAAGTAAAAAAATAAATACAATATAACTAAGATGTAATTACAACTTATTAAGTAGGGCTGTCACGACTAATCGATTATCGATCGGTCATGCCGAAATCGATTTAGTATATTTTGTTGTCGAAGAATCGGTAAATTTTACCCCGTTTTAGATGTTTAATAATTGAAAAAAAATTGATGAAAAAACTTGTTGCTAAAGGTAAAAGGTCAAGAACGTCTACGTTAAACCCCAAGAAGCCGTTAGAAACAATTGTCGTTTAGGTACATTCAAAGTTTTGATGTTCTGAACTTTTGAACCGTCAGTGTAATAATCAAGACCGGTCGTCAGTTGCGAACTTCGCAACTGACGATCGGTCTTGATTATTACACTGACGGTTCAAAAGTTCAGAACATTAAAGCTTTGAATGTACGTAAAAGAGGATCGTCTTCGTTGTTTACTTGAGGTAGGTCAACTGACTTGAACTTGATTTTTAACGACTTCAAAGAGAGGGAGAGGGGGGTCATCTAGGTACGATTAATAGATTATTATCGATTATTTGCGACGATTAATCTATTCCTAAATTCAAAAATCGTGACAGCGATATTATTAAGATGTAATTATAATATTACTGAATTGTAATTACAACTTTACATAAGTTACGCAATGAAGCTAACATGCTGCTGTAGTTTTATAACCTTTTTTCTCTAAAGCATAAAAAGACACGTACCGCTATATATTGTATCGAAGTTTACGCTTTCACCAACGATAGAAAAGTTCCTGTCAGCATAATTCTTCAGTTGTATTTCTAGTCTATCACCAACTTCAGCTGATATTACTGGTCCGAGAATGCCAAAATGCTCCGGAGAATGCTTTATATGTTCGAAACTTCCATCTGTGTAAGCGTTGAACTTAGCCTTCTTGTATATTCCCCCAATTCTATGCCGACCTTTGGTGAAGTAAACAGACGATGTGCTGAAAAAAACGATACAATTCTAAGAAAGTGGCAGAGACATTGGATGTTTCAGTTTTTGTACTCACTTTTACAAAAGACTATAATTCACATTTTACAAAGCTTGACAAAAAAAATACAAAATTCTTTAGCTAATAGTAACCCCCAGACAGGCTGAGGTTGTTACGCGGTTCCAATGTGAATAGAAAGGTTGTTTAGTTGACCTCGTGATAATCAAGTTCATGGTTTTTAAACAAGGATCTTCAATAGCATGATGATTTCTGACGATAGATCAATGCTGTTATGCGCCAAACAGTCATTTACTATTGCCGAGGAAACGCTATTGAGTGATACCCTATTGGAAGAGGCACATAATAACATCCCATTAGTTTAATGGAAGAGACACCAGACATGATCTGCAAAGTTGCCGGGTGCAAGGGTGGAAGAAGGGGCACTCGACTCTGGGTATGTGTCAAGACCGGGAATTTACAACGTATCATAAATCGCAATGTGTCGCTCAATAGTATTAACTGTCTACATGCTGCAGGAGGATATTTTTGCCCAGAGGAGGATTTCTCTTAACACTGACCTGAGTATAATATGGGCACATTTAATCAAATTATCTCCCTGTAAATTAAATGGATTTTTCACCAATGATTCCTTATGTTAAATTTACATGAATTTTTCATCAAATCTAGTCATAGCTGCTTCACAGCAGCCATGACTAGATTTGATGAAAAATATCCCGAAAACTATTCAGTGGGCTAAGCGTTAACATTATATATGTATAAAGCTTTAGAACTTACCCCGTCTATTGTATAGCTTCTTTGTTTGGTGATTAACAACCAGTCTCCGTCATTTTACCTGGTCCCCCCCCCCCCCACACCCAATTGGCATTGGCACACGATAAAATACGTTAGAAACTACTAACTCTAGAGAGTTTCGCAGTTACAGTTCTCGGAAGGTAAAGCATTTCCACGAAAACGGCGAAAACGTTTACTCGCTGCTCCTCAGAGCCAGGGGGCTGCTGCTTCTTCATGCCCCCACGCGCTTCTGGTGCACTTGATGATCTGGAATATTCCAGGTTGACCGGGTTTAGATGTCCCGCAGATGACGTAAACACAGTGTCACATCTAAGACTCTTCCAGCACAAACACATTTTGGCCAATGTGTACGTTTAAAGTACGGCATAACAAAACTAGAGGCTCAAGTGGGCTTAACACGCTCACCTGGCTCAAATTGTCAAAAGAGATGAGTGTGTCAGAAGTGACGGATAGCAAGAGCAATTTTTGGATTTTCCACGACACAACCAAAGGCACTTGTTTTATCCATTCGTTTCTGCTGGGCAAAGGAAAGCTTCTTATGCAAAGACAAAGCTCTGTTCTGTGAAGTCTCAAAAAAGTGTCTGTTCGAACTTTTTTTTTTTTTTTTTTTTTTGGGGGGGGGGGGGGGTCTGTGTCTCTCTCTACCCGCATAAATCAAGTATTATGACCCAATTATATTACATGACAAATTTGGTTCAAATCAGCCTATTGGTTCTTGAAATACAAATTTTGAGTGGAGCCTAAAATAGGCATGCTTCCAGGGAGATCCCAAATATTGACCTACCACCTTGCCTTGAACAAACTTTAATCTTCACCCCAATTAAGTTCCATACCAAATATCAAAGCATCCTCTCTGGTGCATCATGAGAAGATTTTTAAAGAGTTTTAGGTTTGGGGGGCATTACCACACCCTGAAGATGGTAGCAGCTTCATTTGAACAAAGTAGAAAAGGTATACTCCAAAGATTAACGGACGACGGACGCCAAGTGATGGCAATAGCTCCCACTGACTTTCATTCAGGTAAGCTGAAAAAAACATAACTGGTCGAATGGTCGTTTTACGGAACCAACACGAGAATAAAACGATCGTCCTCGTGAAATTTTACAGTTGTAACCAAAAACACGGTGTATAAATCTTCAACCTGCACAAGGTGTGTCCTTCTCAGCACAGAACAGTTTTCATTAATAGCAGTAGTAACCTTACACTCTCTGCGCGCAACACTGAGCTGATTTGATATAAATTACCTTTTCCTCCACAAAGTACATTATCTCTTGAAAAACATAATCTGGAAAAATATATGGTTCCACATGAAATATAGATTTAAATTTAGAATTTTCCTTACTACCGTATGGTCTCGAATTGAATGACCTTGACATTTTTTTCAAGTCTCTTTTTTTGAGTTTCTCACTCATTCCGGCACAAAGTCACAAACAATCTTTTTAATCCTCTCAAAAGTGGGCCAATTACAATTTTAATTAATGGTTTCAAAGCTAACATATATTAAACTAATCGGCCGATCATACCTATTTAATCCCACTCACAACTTTGGGAGTCAAATGCACTGAGATAAGTGTTCACATTTTAGGGTTTTCATAGAGACAATTGTGTGTTAAATTTTTCTTCTGCGCGCGGAAAAAACTCGTAAATTATATCTAAAAAGGATGACACCTCACACCACAACCGAGTAAATAATCAAAATCATTCAAGAAATATGTGTCGTATACTGCTTTGGCAGCTATCGAGAAAAGCCCCATAGAATAGTAGATTCAGATTCACGTCATGTGACTGGAACGTTGTAACCCTTTGAACCCGACAGGGTGCTGTTCCATTCCAGGATCGTGATACGACCCCGAATTCATAAAAGAGATAATTGCTTAGTGAATCTTTGTGGTAGACCAATCAAGATTTTCAATGTGCAGCCCCAAGGCTGCACATTGAAAATATTGATTGGTCTTCCCCCAAGTAACGAATATACACTCTACCAGCTGATGACCCTGAACTGGTGGCCAATATACAATCAGAGGTCAAAGGGTTAATTTTTCATTTTTGAAAATATACTCATCAGTCGCAACAACGTGAGAGGGACACCACCCCTATATCTTTCACCACCTCAAGACTTCAAAATTCGCGATATGCATACAGTATATACAAATTCTCGGACCCTTCAAAAGTTCCCTGTGCCCACCCCAATAAAGTTGGCTACGTGCCTGCCTCTTTTTCGCTTTTTGTGATGAATTTCGACAGCTTCTTTGGCTCGATCTTCTCGAATGGTACGAAGGGACGTTCAGTATGCATGGACAGTGTCTCTCTCCAAACATGGATAGCAAAATTCTACCGACAGAAAGGTACAATGTGACCACATTATCACCGTTAATTAATATTAACACCATAAGGCCGCACACCTTTGAAACAATTGTAATACCAACCTTCTTGCAGCAGTTAAATTTTGACCAGTAATTTTATCCTGTCCAGATGGTCCATAATTCCAGTTTAGATTATTGATTCCGATGTAATAGTGACGTGTTGAACCATGTCCATGTTGTTTTGGAGCAAATGGTTCGACCTCTTTGTGAATATTTCGATAATGGGTTGAGTAAGGAATACCATTCGTGCGAGTATGATGGTGCTGCGTTTGTCTGTATGGGATGTCAATTTGTGGTCCTGTATGGCATTCAGTAACATTGTAAAAAGCTTCCATTCCCCCTACAAATATAGAAAACTGTTGAGAGCAGAATACAGATGGGGTGGGGTAGGGTTGATGGGGGGGGGGGGGGGGGTGGGGGGTGGGGGTAGGTTTATCTCCAACGTTTGGTGCAGCAGGTTATTTCCCCCGGTTTACTAGAGGTCTATTGTTCCCAACGTTTCTTGAGGTGAGTTATTTTCTCCGAGTTTCACTGTTTTTATTTTAACCCTTTACCTAACATGAAAAGCAGACGACACTTGCAAAAAAAATTTTTGAATAACTTATTTTTTTCATTTTTTGTCTCAAAAACATAGGTTATGACCCCTGATTGGAACGAGCTCGGCGAGCTCGTTCCAATGAGGGGTCATAACCTATGTTTTTGAGACAAAAAATGAAAAAAATAATGAAAATTAATTGGCGATTTTTGAGAATAGCGCTGGCCGGTTTTGGCCGTTACGTAGGGTAAAGGGTTAATACTGTCACTCCTCGAACCATCATAGTGTTTCTACTAATCTAAAACAACCCCCCCTCCTACCCCCCCCCCCCCCCCCTAAAAAAAACCCCAAAAAACCCATAAAACAAACCCACAAAATCACCGGCATAAGTACTCAAATTGTCTCTATGCTTTCAAACAAGGTTCGGTGAAAATCATGACCTGTGTCATTCTCTCCTTTCTGGGTGTGGCAATAAAACTGACTGTAGATTGGTTAAGTCTGATCATTGTAGTAATTGACCGTATATCTGGAAATGTTTTTATGTTTTTCTTCATTTTATTATATAATGTATTTCATAATTTTCTTATTTTTATATTTATTGGTATATAACTACATCACGTTGTTTACTACAAAATAAACTTTCATTCATTCCCCGTCTACGATTAGGTCTGTGTGCTTTGGTTGGACTGGGACATTGTGCAAAGTTCATTGATAACAAGCTATTATCTGAAAAAAAGAATATGTTTTCATTTTTTTTAATTCACTAAAAGGCCAATGGGGGGTTTTAACATGAGTATAAATAGTGCTGACTGGTTAGTCACTCCGTTAAATATGTTTCACTTTTTGGTTAACAAACAATTGCTGTCATATCACACACTGCATGAAAATATGCACTTGGCTGAGGCTATAAAAATGCACAGGACTAGTTGGTTAAATGTTGTTAAATAGGGTGCAGGATTCAAGGAACTAATGGAAGTACTTATACAGGATTGTAAAAATGTTTTTAAAGTAAACTGCAAAACATATTCTATTTTCAATTAACCCTTTACCCAAATGTAACGGCCAAAAACGGGCCTGCGCTATTCACAAAAATCACCATTCAATTTTCAATATCTTTTCATTTTGTTGTCCCCAAAACATAGCTTATGACCCCCATTGGAACGAGCTCGTTGATCTCTTTCCAATGAGGGATCATAAGCTATACTTTTTAGGGAACAAAAAACGAAAAAAATAGTTATTCAAGAACTTTGTTTGCAGGTGCCGTCTGCTTTTCGTGTTAGGTAAAGGAAGGGTAACAGCTTTTTGATATGCACTCTGGGGAGAGAATATGAAAGAGACATTCAGACACACAAACCATGTCAACACTCACCCAACACGCACTATTTTACATATTCTCACCTGCAATATGGTTAAGAACATTGCACCCAAATGACCACTGTCCTGGAGTTTTTGGTATCATGGACGCAGCTACAAATATTGCTGGAAATACTTCAACAGCAGCAGCACTGTAATGGGAAAATATACATCAATACAAGTACTCTCTTTGAAATTAGAAATATTCTGACAAATTTTGTTGACAAGCAAAGTAAAAGTCTGGGGTGATTGTGCAGGACATAGCCATGTTTTCGTAACGAAAGAGAACGCGGCGCCATGACGGCACAGGTTTCTTTCCCAAATTGTGCAAGACAATAACGGATTTGGGAAGCTTGTTCTCAGATCTTTAACCCAACTGATTTTACAGTGTAACTTACGTTTTTGGGAGAATAGGAATGCATATTACTGCCGCATGGCATTAATGGTACTCGGCAAAGCTGTACATCGCTATTTGATGACGAAACTCTTTTGCTCTCGTCACCTATATCCCTATCCATACCACCACAAGAAAACTGCAGTTTTAAAACCAAACAACACGTATACCAATTTTGCGCTGATTATGGATGACAGCGGCGAAAGAGCACACAATATGGGGACGTGTCAATCGTTGCTTATTCCCACTTCCTTATTCGACATTCGTTATCAACCGATAAAATCGGTCGATAACGAATGTCAAATAAGGAACTGGAAATAAGTAACAATTGTTACGTCCAGGAAAACAGAAACAAAACCGGAAAAGATTTTGCTACACTCTGTTCTTTTTCTTTCTATTGGGATTTAACCACACTTTCTACAGACAGGACCACCTCGTGTCGGATAGTTTTACGGGCGGAGGCAGCCAGGATACCCGGAGATAACCACCGAGCAGCGGTGTGCAACTGTCATACCCCCCCCCCCCCCCCCCAACGTACTAACTCTGCACCGGCTGGGTTAGCACTGACTGAAGGCAAGTGTACCATCAACGTTCAGTACGCCTTAGGACACAGCGTCACATGGGTAATCGGGATTTAAATGCCTAACCCAGTTACACAACACAGTTAGCCCTGGTGGGGATCGCACCTTGGACCTTTCGGCTTGGCGTCCAGTGGCGTAACCACTGAGCCACCTCACTTTCGTTCGTATCTATTGTGTGCGCCTGAAATCATTAATGGCATCACAAAGAAGCACACGACGAATCGAGCACAGTGTTGTCTCCCTTCGCTGTGCTCGATACATCACTGTCACAAGTTGTTCAGTCTGCGCAGTCGATTCTGCACGTTGCAGATTATCCATTAGCAATTTTTCTCTACTTCACCATGCTGTGTTAATCAAGTGTCGGAATTTCAAACCTGCTTGGCATTGGTTGAAGACATAATGTGCCGTGTCTCTTCCAACTCAGCAAGCGGGGATTAAGTGTCTTGCTCAAGGACACAGCACAAGCGACGTGGATCAGAACCCAGCGCCGAACTGGCCGCATGGTCCATCAGGAAAAATTCCCGGTGGGCTCCCCCTATTGGAAGCTTCAATACCTGTTGATACATGAAATTTTGTGAAAACGACCAATGGATCTAATTGCACAGACTACCGGTATTTCGAAATGCTATCTATAGTGGACATATCAATATACCAGTCGAGTCTGCCACTGATCGCTCACATGCTAAGAAACAGCGTTCCTTCAGTTCGGGTTGAAAAATGAAACCAACTGGACACGCTCCCCCCCCCCCCCCCACCCCCGTTGCAACCATTTTGATGACACGAAAATACCATAGAAATGTCTTTTTTATGTCGAATGTCATTGATCTCTCAGATGCAAGGAAGAAGCGTTCTTTCAGTTCGAAAAATCCAAATTTTCTCCGGGTCCGGGGCTCGCTTAGTGCATTTCATGGTACTTTTTTGGCCCAGTTTGCCTCTGAGAGAACCGAATCCACAAGTGTCCAATGTCATAATGAAGGAACCACTGCACCCTCTAATTACTGCATAAAACTGGAATTTGTTTAAATGTAGAGGCAACCGAGAGAGACAATTTCTAACATTTTCTTGATATCGTTGTAATTATTTGGTTGGATCGAGTCGCGAGGTTACCCCTTGTATGAAGTTACTTACAGGTCTCTTATCACTTAACCCTTTACCCAACGAATCGGCCGCATCCGCTCGCGTAATATGCAAATTCAGTAGTTGAAAAAATATTATTTTTCAAAAAATTTCAACACAACCATATCATGTGACCCCTCGTTGGAACGAGGGGTCACATGATATGGTTTTGTTGAAATTTTTTGAAAAATTTAAAAAAATGATATTTAAAATAATAAATTTTGATATCGTCTGCGTTGGGTAAAGGGTTAAACTCTAAAGAAACTTCTTTTATTCATAATTGCGGTGCTAATTCCTCCGACAAATCATTAATTCTTACTTTTCGATTCCATTACTCCCATAAGAACTACCGATTGCGCGGAGTGCATGGGCCATTCAAAATGGAACCCAGGTACCAATACATAACACGTGCACAGGTGCTCTGCACAAACTGAGGTATCGGAAAAAAAGAATTTTGCTGACATTTTTTTATCGATCGCCTTCGTCCCCACTGTGTATAAACGGAAGAGAACGAGAAACCGGAAAACGACGTTTTTTGGAGGCGGAGAAGGGTTTTCTGAAATACAAGGTGTGTCTATTTTCGCTTCTTAGTTTGTCCACGTCATTAGATCGCATGTGTCATCGCATTATCCCGACTCATCATACACTAATGTGTCGTTCCTACCCAACTTTTTTCGGAAAATGTTTATTTTTTCATGATAAATGGCACCAGAACCGACATACGTCGCTTCCGAAATGCAACGAAATTAGGACAAAATGCTTATTTTTCTATTCTTAATATACCGAGTCGAACTTGCAAAGGTGGTTTATGATTGGCCCATACATCTGTAATAATTGATCTGTTACTTAAATCACCATAAACTTTTGCATCTGATAGAAAAATCCCGGTTTCCTAATTTTCATTTTGAACGGACGGTAGATCCGCTCCGAAATCTGTTTAACGGCCGGTTCTCATTTCAGATGATCACATTGAACGGACGGTACACACATAGAGTACCACACTTTGTTTTGAAATTAAGAAATTCTGAAGAGCATATCAGTTTTCCCCGCTATGTCTTGTTTCAGACTCGAGTGGCGCATTCATTGTACAATGTAACATTCAGTTAAGCACTATGCAATGATCATTTTTTTCTGAAATCCTGACCCCCAAAATGACACCGGGCTATCATAAGTAAAAACAATTGTGTATTGTAACAGTAATTTCCTGTGCTTTGTGAGTGCATCAGGGTATTCTCTTTCTCAACATTGTCACCCTCCCTCCCACACACACAAACTCCCTCCCTCCATCCTTCCTCCACCCCTCTCCCCATCCCGAACATACATATACACGTGCTCGATGGATGTAACAATTATCAAGTGTTTTTTTTTCAAATTTGACACGGACATTCCATGAACGAAAATATAATTATTGTGAACTTTTCTGCGACCTATTATAAAATTTACTCATGCATATTTAGCAGAGAATGGATATTTGGTACGAGTGTCTATCATGCGAACAAGTTTCCGACAGGTTCACCTCAGAAATTATGCACACGGTTGAAGCACACAAAGATGCTGAAATGAAAGTTGGCAAGAGAAAATCCGGACTCCACACTGTCTACCCGCTGGAGAAAATTCAAAGTGATTCCAAACATTGCGCTATCCCAAGGCAAACAAAAATCATTCCAGTGGAACACGGCAAGTAAATAAAACTGTCAATGATGAAGAAAGGCGATCTTCTTGAGTAAATCAACGCGCCTTCATTTCACCCGTAAAAGCGATTAATCGAGGGTAAGCCCCCCTGTCCTCTTTCGTAATTACAAAAATGATGCCGGCGGCATAATTGTGGTAAGAGACAAACGTTGGGGCAAACCAGGGCAAAAAGATCGTTAGAGAAAGGGTCATGGAGGATTGTAACCGTAATTGGCGAGAGGGGGTCAAATCAAAGAGATCTTTGAGTGGCCTGCGTGATAAAGAGAAGCCTGGTTTTGAAGAGTACCTTGATGGCACCTTTGGGGGGTCTCTGTTGTTCAAGCTGAGGTCGCGGTCCCTGGAGATGAGGGGGAAAATTGGGAAAAACAGTGAAAAGGAGTGCCAGATGTGTAACTTGGGCGTGGTGGAGACCCTGGAACACTTTCTTCTAGAATGCCCAAAGTATCAGTCTAAAAGAATAAGATTCACTGGGAGTATAATGGGGAAGTGGGATGGGAAAATGAAGGACATGTGGTTAGGGGGAGACTCAAAGGAGAGGGTTAATATGCTAATTGGTGAGATTGGGAAGAATGGGGCAATGGATGTCATCAAGCAGTTCGTCTCCGAGTGTTGGGACTAGAGGAGAAGCGTGGGAACAGGGAGGCAGTTGGGAGTTCAGGGGTAACCATGGCCTTCTCGTCCGAGAACCGCGACAAATCAGCGGCTGGCCAAAGTGTTATTATTATGAGACGACGTAGACAAATCCAACTTACTCAACAAAACCTTTTGATAAAATAGTAAGATAAATGATGTTGGAAATAGCGAACCTGATTTTAGACCTATGTGTTCGGAGATCCTGTCTAAGATCGAATTCTCTGAAGACGAAGTGATTAGGATCTCGGAAACCCAGAAACCAAACTTTTTAAAAAAAAAAAAAACAACTGCCCACGACGGTATCAGCAACCGCATGCTCAACACAAAATACAAGCCATTGGTTCAATTATTTCCACTCTTCTTCATCTCACGCGTCTACTCATCAGAATGGAAGATGGCAACAGTCGTACCAGTTCATAAAAAGGGAGTTGCACACGATCTCAGTAAATACAGACCTGTTTCTCTTCTCAGCTGTGTCCGCAAAGTAATCGAGAGGATGGTCGTTAACCAAATGTATGAACACTGCTGTGTTAATAATTTATTTTTTAAATATCAGTCCGGCGTCCTACCCTATCAGCTCGTTGAAATGTATCATAATCGTTGCTTAGCTTTTGATAGGAACCAATTTTTTCTTAGAGCCTTCTGTGACACATCAAAAGCCTTTGATAGGGTTTGGCATAAAAGTTTAATTTATAAACTGAGACAATATGGTATATCTGGACCACCCATCGAGTGGACCAGTAGTTACTTGACCGATCGGAAACAAAGGGTAACTGTTAACTCTGATTTTTCGGAGTGCCTATTAATTATTGTGTTCCATAGGGATCTGTATTGGGACCATGTTTTCTTAAATACATCAAAGACCTTTCTGAATCTTAGACTCCCCGGATGTGTGGATGTTATTTGCGGATGATACCGACAAAATAGAAAATGGATACGAACTAGATGACATTGTGGCAAAGTCTAGCGAAAACATTAGGGCTGTCTCCGAATGGGCAAATACATGGCTAATCCCATTTAACTCCTCGAAATCTGAAATCGTTTATTCACCGAGAAAATTGTTAATCTAGGTAATGTAGCAATGTTCGATAAGACACCACTTGAACTCATAATGTCACACGCCTATCTCGGGTTGTCCTCACGGGGGACTTGAAGTCTTGAACCTTCACACCCAAATTAATTATGTAGAAACTCTGACTCGAGACTTTCGCAATTAGGGAAACTAAAGTATGTCCTTGGAAGAAAAAGCATGGAATCTTTGTAGAAGTCATTCATACTCCCTATCTTAGAATATGCCTATGTTATATGGGTCGACGCAACTGATTACTTACTTTCTAAATTGGATAGAATCCACATGGATGCAGCTAGAATAGTACCCGGTTTCACGGGATATACTCCCGTATCTGCTAAACACGTGGAACTTGTTTGGGAAACTGCCAGCCAGAGACGCCATCTACGCAAAATGATTACGTTTTTCAAAGTTCTGAACGCCCAGGCCCCCACGTATCTCTCTGACTTATTACCGAGAACGTTCGAAGCACTCGGTCTCACTCCAACGTCCAGTTACCACGTACCCATACGGAAGTATTTAAGCGCTCATTTATACCCTCGTGTATCTCGGAATTGAATGCACTGCCCATAGATCTTAGCCAGCCGAGTTCATTACATAATTTTGATAAATATTTCAATAGAGGCATGTGTAGACCACACAAATACTTGAACAGCGGCTATATAGAGGTCAGTTTAATACATTGCAGACTGCGGAGCTCTTGCAGCGATCTAAATTTTGATGAGTACACAAATCACATCCACAACATGCTAAGCTGTCTAGGTGGTTACGAGTCTGAAGACGCTAACCAACCATCTGTCCAAACGTTGATAAGAGATAACACAGGCAGAAATTATTGAATAACTAGATTTTTTCAACTCTTGCCTCCAGAAAATAATCTGTGACTTCTCGTCGATGTGAACTCATCGAGGACTGTGTTTTTAAGACAAGAAATCGAAAACATAAAAAAATGTGAATGGCGATTCCAATGAACATCGCAGACCGCTCTGGGCCGTTATGTTGGATAGAGGGTTAAAACAACTTACTCTTAAGCTGAAGACTTATAAAATCAATGGTCATCTGTGTTTACATGGCTTGCTGCTCTCCCCATGTCTGCCATGTCAGTCTCAGCTACGGCAGTGGTATGGGACTCCGTCGGAGTCGCAGTGGCGTTGAACAGAAGTGTCACTCAAATAGTTTTGCTGATCCAAACCGGTGTAACAGGAATGGAAGTCCGTAGGAACGTTAGTCCCTCTGGACTATTATTCCGCGGAATTATAGTCCTAGGTCTAACATTCCTAGGAATAGTAGTCCGGCGGACTACTATTCCTAGGAATGTTAGACCTAGGACTATAATTCCGCGGAATAATAGTCCAGAGGGACTAACGTTCCTACGGACTATCATTCCTGTCACACCGGCATTGTCGCATTATGGCATTTTACTTATCCTCTTTATCCCCGCTTTCAATTTTGCTCTGACCTTTTCAAAGTTGATCAGCCATCAGCTTTGTTCCGAGCCGTGTACATATACAACATTGTTTCGAAATATATATACGTTTACTGCGCCATTACACACACATTCATGTATAACTGCTTTAAACATTTGTAAACATACTTTGTAATTTTCAACTGTATTTTAAGGAAAGGATTTAATCTAAGGGCTGGACATTTGTCATTCAATCCTTTTGTTAATTATAACAAATAAAATAGGTTTAATTTAATCTACTTCTTAACGTGTTCGTGCTTCCGTCCGAAGGGGAGTGTGAGGGAGGGTGCGGATGTGAGTGTGTGTGTGTGTGGGGGGGGGGGGGGGGGAGGTGTAGGTGACAGTGTTGGAAAGAGAATATCTTGCTGCAATCACAAAGCAAAGGACATTAATATTACAATATACATTTTTTTTCTGCTTATGATAGCCAGGTGTCATTTTTACGGCCAGGATTGCGGAAAATAATGAGATTGTATAGTACTGAATTAAATGTTACATTGTACAATGAATGCACCACTGGAGTTTGAAACAAGACAAAGCGGCAAAAATAGATGTGCTGTTCAGAATTGCTTAATTTCAACACAAAATGTGGGATTCGATGTGTCTATCGTCCGTTCAAAGTGGTCATCTGAAATAAGAACCTGTCATTCAACAGATTTCGGAGTTGGGTCTACCGTCCTTTCAAAATGAAAATTAGGAAACCGGGATTTTTCTATCAGATGCCAAAAATTACGGTGATTTAAGTAACAGATCAATTCTTGCGGATGTTCTTGCGGATGTATGGGCCAATCATAAACTAACTTTACAAGTTCGATTCGGTATTTTAAGTATAGAAAATAAGCATTTTTTCCTAATTTCGTTGTATTTCGGAAGCGACCTATGTCGGTTCTGATGCGATTTACAATGAAAACAAACATTTTTCGAAAAAAGTTGGGTAGGAATGACACATTAGTGTTTGATGAGTAGGGATAATGTGATGACACATGCGATCTAATGACGTGGACAAACCATGAAGCGAAAACACACAAACCGTGTATTTCAGGAAACCCCTCTCCGCCTCTCCGTTTACCGGTTTCTTCCGTTCACTTCCTTTTAAAAACGGTCGTCCCATTTAACCCTTTACCTAACCTGAAAAGCAGACGACACTTGCAAAAATAATTCTTGAATAACTAATTTTTTTCATTTTTTGTCTCAAAAACATAGGTTATGACCCCTCGTTGGAACGAGCTCGACGAGCTCGTTCCAACGGGGGGTCATAACCTATGTTTTTGAGACAAATATGAAAAAAAATAATGAAAATTAATTGGCGATTTTTGAGAATAGCGCTGGCCGGTTTTCACCGTTACGTTAGGTAAAGGGTTACTAGATGTATAAATCCAACAAGGTTTTCAAAACAATTCAATCGACCTCCTCGATGAGGCTGATGAGCTGAATCAAATAAAAATAAATTGGTTAAATTAAATTCACAGTTGCATTTTGGGGGACATTTGCAGGATGAAATTGTGGAGAAATAGAGAATGGAACACATGCAGCGATCTAAATTTTGATGAGTACCCAAATCACATCCACAACATGCTAAGCTGTGTAGGTGGTTACGAGTCTGAAGACGCTAACCAACCATCTGTCCAAACGTGGATAAGAGATAACACAGGCAGAAATTATTGAATAACTAGATTTTTTCAACTCTTGCCTCCAGAAAATAATCTGTGACCTCTCGTCGATGTGAACTCATCGAGGACTGTGTTTTTAAGACAAGAAATCGAAAACATAAAAAAATGTGAATGGCGATTCCAATGAACATCGCAGACCGCTCTGGGCCGTTATGTTGGATAGAGGGTTAAAACAACTTACTCTTAAGCTGAAGACTTATAAAATCAATGGTCATCTGTGTTTACATGGCTTGCTGCTCTCCCCATGTCTGCCATGTCAGTCTCAGCTACGGCAGTGGTATGGGACTCCGTCGGAGTCGCAGTGGCGTTGAACAGAAGTGTCACTCAAATAGTTTTGCTGATCCAAACCGGTGTAACAGGAATGGAAGTCCGTAGGAACGTTAGTCCCTCTGGACTATTATTCCGCGGAATTATAGTCCTAGGTCTAACATTCCTAGGAATAGTAGTCCGGCGGACTACTATTCCTAGGAATGTTAGACCTTGGACTATAATTCCGCGGAATAATAGTCCAGAGGGACTAACGTTCCTACGGACTATCATTCCTGTCACACCGGCATTGTCGCATTATGGCATTTTACTTATCCTCTTTATCCCCGCTTTCAATTTTGCTCTGACCTTTTCAAAGTTGATCAGCCATCAGCTTTGTTCCGAGCCGTGTACATATACAACATTGTTTCGAAATATATATACGTTTACTGCGCCATTACACACACATTCATGTATAACTGCTTTAAACATTTGTAAACATACTTTGTAATTTTCAACTGTATTTTAAGGAAAGGATTTAATCTAAGGGCCGGGCATTTGTCATTCAATCCTTTTGTTAATTATAACAAATAAAATAGGTTTAATTTAATCTACTTCTTAACGTGTTCGTGCTTCCGTCCGAAGGGGAGTGTGAGGGAGGGTGTGGATGTGAGTGTGTGTGTGTGTGTGTGTGTGGGGGGGGGGGGGGGTGTAGGTGACAGTGTTGGAAAGAGAATATCTTGCTGCACTCACAAAGCAAAGGACATTAATATTACAATATACAATTTTTTCTGCTTATGATAGCCAGGTGTCATTTTTACGGCCAGGATTTCAGAAAATAATGAGATTGTATAGTACTGAATTAAATGTTACATTGTACAATGAATGCACCACTGGAGTTTGAAACAAGACAAAGCGGCAAAAATAGATGTGCTGTTCAGAATTGCTTAATTTCAACACAAAATGTGGGATTCGATGTGTCTATCGTCCGTTCAAAGTGGTCATCTGAAAAAAGAACCTGTCATTCAACAGATTTCGGAATTGGGTCTACCGTCCTTTCAAAATGAAAATTAGGAAACCAGGATTTTTCTATCAGATGCAAAAAATTACGGTGATTTAAGTAACAGATCAATTCTTGCGGATGTATGGGCCAATCATAAACTAACTTTACAAGTTCGATTCGGTATTTTAAGTATAGAAAATAAGCATTTTTTCCTAATTTCGTTGTATTTCGGAAGCGACCTATGTCGGTTCTGATGTGATTTACAATGAAAACAAACATTTTTCGAAAAAAGTTGGGTAGGAATGACACATTAGTGTTTGATGAGCAGGGATAATGTGATGATACATTCGATCTAATGACGTGGACGAAGTATGAAGCGAAAACACACAAACCGTGTATTTCAGGAAACCCCTCTCTGCCTCAAAAATCGTTTACCGGTTTCTTCCGTTCATTTCCTTTTAAAAACGGCCGTCCCATTTAATAGATGTATAAATCCAATAAGGTTTTCAAAACAATTCAATCGACCTCCTCGATGAGGCTGATGAGCTGAATCGAATAAAAATAAATTGGTTAAATTAAATTCACAGTTGCATGTTGGGGGACATTTGCAGGATGAAATTTTGGAGAAATAGAGAATGGAACACATGCAAACAATATATGTAGCATTTCACTTCCTTATTGAGAAGAAGTATAAATTCCAGCACTCTATTTATCAAAGAGCTGCATATAATATATTTGTCATAGAAGGATTTTTACCTGGACTCTTTCTGCAATACGTAATGTATCACTTAGAAACTGCGAAATACACTACTCACAATTTTTGAAGGACAAAAATCACATTTTTATGTTAAATAAGGACCAGCTCTATTCATCGACATATCCATAGAGAAAAAAAATTAAACACCCTGGGCAAATAAAAAGATCAATACAATTTCATTGTGACAATCAACGATAATGTCAACAGTGATAAACTCATAATTAACTAGTGAAACAGAATTTACTACATCCAGTAAATTCAAGTCTGTGTGAAAAGGGTTAAAGTATCAGGAAAAAAAACTATACAGAAAGAAAATTTATGGAGGCTTATTTTCGGGAGTAAAATAGTTTTTAACAATCAGAAACGGGTTTTCGTTAACAGTATTTACAGATATTCATACAGGAATCAGAACAACTTTTCTAAGAAACCAGAAAAAGCATATATATGCATAGTATTTAAAGGATTCTATCAAGGAATCAAAAATTGGCATTACTGACTCGGCCACTTATTTGAATGATGAGATACATGTATAATCTTCAGAATTACATGCAATTCCTAAAAGGACTAAAAATATTCTCTTAATGACCTCTGTTGACCGCATTGAGGTGGACCACGTTTTGAACCTCCAGCAAGTTTCAACTCATTCGGTGTAGGCTCCATGTCTATAGGTCATACCACGCCTGAATAAGAGCATAAACCACTTTACAAATATTGGCTTCACCAACTACGGATCTGCCATATTTTTAGATGATGGCAAATATTCATATTAACTAGAAAATGTTAAGGTACCTGGTACCTCTGGAAAATATATTGCGAATAAAAGAGTTCTGTAATGTTGGAATATAGACGTAAAAAAGGCCTTAAAGGCCCCAAGTGTCTATCGAAAGACTTATTGGCATTGGCAAAATACCGAGGTCCCATCTATGCCCATGTGTGTCCAGAACAACATTGTGAGAATGGAAAGGGTTTTCATTATTCTCGATTTCGCATAAAATAACATTTTTGGGACCTATATTAAGATCTTGAGTGGGTTAAAATACTTCCTTTAAATACTCCATTTTAATCCTTTAAAAGGGGGCGTGGTGGCTCAGTTGGTTGAGGTGCAGGCTGCAAGCCGAGAGTTCCTAGGTTCGAATCCCACCTGCGGCTACAGCGCTGTGATCTTGGGCAAGAAACTTCACGTAGTGCACGTCGATGGTGCACCCGTCTTCAGCCAATGCTAACCCTGCCTATGTAGAGTTAGTATGTGGGGAAGCTGACAGTTGCTTGCTGTTGGGCCTGTTGCCCGGTGGTTCTCTCCAGGTACTCCAGCTTACTCCACCCGTAAAACTGTGGTGGTCATGAGTAGCCATTGTGCAGAAATATGTGACATTAAACACCAATAAATAAATAAATAATCCCTTAAAAAACGAACGAGCTCATTCCAATGAGGTGCCATAAGCTATGCTTTTCAAGCAGAAATGAAAAAATAATTAAAACTGAATAGACATTTCTGTGAATAACGCTGACCGGTTTTCGCCGTTATGTTGGGTAAAAGGTGTCCCATTCCACATAGAATTAAATGATACAGAAAAGAAAGCGAAAAACATTCTGTAGCCATGAGTTATATTAAAGGTGTTTGTACTCACATTTAAGTATTAAAAGGGTTAAAACAGACCAGTCAAATATTCCATTCCATTACTTGATAATTGTGAAAGGTGTTTCGAGAAAGCCACACACCACTCCATCCCAAAATTTGTCGATCCTGGGTTATGATTGAGAATAAATAAATTTTAAAAATGCTTTGAAATGTGAAGGGTTCTCTCTTCAAGGATTTGAGAATGAAGTTTGTAACGTGATACTAAAGGGGTGTTTTGAAAGTGGGTCACGTCCATATCTCAGGCGTGGTATGAACTATGGACCTGGGGCCAACACCAAATGAGTCGACACTCGTTGGAGGTTCAAAATATGGATCAACGTCATTGAGGTCACCCAGGGGTCATTGAGTGCATTTTCTGAATTGCTGGAAATCACATTTTTTGACCCCCTAAAACATTCCCGAAGTTCAGACATGCATTTTTATGTTAAAAAAGTGGGCGGGGCCAAAATTTTTGAAAGTGGGTCACGCTCATATCTCAAGCATGGTAAGATGTATAGACCTGGGACCAACACCAAATGAGTCGACACTCGATGGGGGTTCAAAACATGGGTCAAGGTCACTGAGGTCACCCAGGGGTCATTGAGTTCATTTTTCAGAATTTCTGGAAATCACAGTTTTTTTTAACCCGCTAATGCACAGTTTTTTTTAACCCGCTAATGCATTCCCAGACTTCAAAACTGCATTGTTACACGAAAAATAGTCAAAAATATCCATTGCTGATTCCTCTATAGAACACATTTAATGCTATGCACAAAAGTTATTTCAAACCTATTTCTGAATTCTTTAAAGATATTTTAGTCCTGAAAATAAGTCTTCATAAATTCTTTTTCTGTATAAGTTAGTTCCAATGCTTTCACCATTTTCACACAGACTCAAATTTAATGGTTGCAGTAAATTCTGTTTCTCTGGACGAAGACCTTGCACAATGGCACGAAGGCGGTTATTTGAGGTGCAGAGATGGCAAATTATTGGCCTCCATTCGGCAGGAATGTCCTTCAAGGCAATTGGACGACAAAGGGGCTACCATTATTCCGTCATTAGCAGACTCGTTAGAAAACATGCTCATACTCATGAGGTGAAGGATCGTCCACGTTCAGGATGCCCTGAGAAGACAGATCACTGATACGGCTGGTAAGACGTTTTCAATTTGCATCAATCACGGCCCTGAAACGTCAATAGCAACCACATCGCAGTTTGAGCACCAAAACGCTAAAGATTCGGTTGAAGGCGGCTGGAATGGCTTCAAGAAGGGTCATCGGACGTCCTCTGTTGACAAATGGCCATAAAAGAAGGCGATTGGTCCTGTGTTTAGCAAGGAAGTGGATGTCATGGCGGAGACTTCACTGGTCCGATGAAAGCGGACTCCTACTTCATGTCAAGGATGGTCGAGTGAGAGGCTTGAGGCGTAGAAATGCAGTTTATACCCCTAGGAACATCCTTTATATTTGTTCCGTACGATGGTGGATTCGTGATGGCGTGGGGATGCTTCTAACAGGACTGTAAAGTGGATCTGGTCACCATACAGGGTGTTCTGACAGGTGAACGCTACATCCGAGAAGTGCTGGATCCTATTGTCATTCCTCAGTTTGACAATCACCCTCTTGCGACCAGACCAGGGTTCAGGGATGATAACGCCAGTCCTCATCGTCCCCGTGTAATGACAGCCTTTCTCCGTAACAATGCTGTGACTAGGATTATATGGCAAGTCATGAGTCCAGATTTGAACCCACTGGAGCATATTTGGGACATCTTAGGTAGCCGTATACAGGCACGGTGCCTTCCTGTGCAGAACTTGGGGGAATTGGAAGCAGCTTTACATGAGGAATGGCAGCGGTTACCCATGTTTCAGTTTCAAGGTCTTGTTAGGGGTATGAAGCGAAGGGTGGGGGCTGCCATGCGGACACATGGGGGAAGCACGCGTTACTGACTCTAACATGCTGACAAACATCGTCATCTGTTGGCATTTAATAATCTATCCAGCTCCATAGTTACATGCAGTATTGCCTTTCGTTAAAATCACCCCATTTGTTCGTCATCCTGTACAGGAAATAATGTCGAAGTGAATTCGTAACTTTGGGTGTTCTTGTATTAGCAAATAATTGTTCTTTGATGGCTGGCTATTTTACCGCAATTATACTATTTTGGAATTTCTCTAACAGCATGTCTTTATTTCCCGGCAGCCAAAACCATAAGGGGTGCATAACTTGTTTCGCTGGAAAATTTACACATAAAAGATAAATGTATGATTCTAATCTCTTACCATAGTTCAAGTAAACAATGTCAAAAAGACAGGCTGCTGTAGCACAAGAGGTTATCTCCGGGGCCTGGAATCAGTTCAGCACTCCTAGAAGAGTTGAGAGAAAACATGCAAATACTGCACCAGCAATGCTACAGCTCTGCAAAGCAACCCCCAGAATGCAACAGGATCCACTGAATCTGCACATTCAGGAATCGACTACACAATGCTGGACAAGGTGAAAGAACACCTACTGTTCGTGTGCCTCTGCAAGACGTATATTTACAATACAGAGATGAGTGATGCAGAGATCTTTCAACAGGACATTGATTTAACCGGCAGAGTGCTGGAAGCCCAACTTTAGGCTTTTGAAGTACAGGTACCGCAACATAAAGGCTCCGTATTCCGGTGATGTGCTTGATATTATCGTTGAAGTAAAATTATTTTGTTTGTAAGGATGCGCCTTGTTAAATTAATGGGAGAGTGCCTGTACTCTCCCATAAAATGCAACAAGGTGAAGACATGTGAACAAATTTCGATGACCATAAATAAAGTAGCACCCTACCAGTTAACCCTTTACCCAACGTAACGGCCAAAACCGGCCAGCGCTATTCTCAAAAATCGCCTATTAATTTTCTTTATTTTGGAATTTTTTGTCTCAAAAACATAGGTTATGGCCCCTCGTTGGAACGAGCTCATCTAGTTCGTTCCAATGAAGGATCATAATCTATGTTTTTGAGACAAAAAATGAAATAGTTAATAGTCCATCGTCTCGTTTACATATGGAATTAGATTCCATCTAGACTTCCTGGAAAAATCCACCAGAATACAAAAAATATCAATGCGAGGTCAACTTATGCCAGTGTGGCGGAGCATCACCAGTACACTTTGGGCTCGATAGTGACGTAGGGCGGTGTTAGTTTATGAGAATATGAATTGAAAATGGCACAGAAGAATGAGGCCTTTTGAGTGACCGTACGCAAGTGTAGTAGTAAGAAATAAAAAGATTAGCGGAAAGATGTAACAAGAAATGAAAAGGTTGGGGGAAAGATTACCCCCCCCCCCCCCCCCCCCCCCCGCGTTTATCTTTTATTATGTACAAATATGTCGATGGACAGGGGTGATTCTTAGCAAATCATGAGTATTATATATTTTATCCCATATATGGCCGTTTCATGGAACAATAAAAGCCATGGATAAATTTTTGCTTTTTTCATCTAGTAGGGTGATAAATTTTCTCCGTCGGTTTAACACTGAAAGAATTTATTTCCACAGTAGAGACGGACTTGTTGACCTCTGACCTCTACCGCATTCGTGTAGCGTAATTAACAGTTCAATTGTTTTTTTTAAACCTTTTTGAAAGTATTACACAATGCCAGTAGAAAACACTACACATTTAATAAAGTATTTTTGCAAGTTTAGCTCAAGTTTGCAGGGGAAGTATTTTTAGTCAAAAATGTATCACAGCGCCTTTTTTTTTATTTTGGCATTTTTGCTTCTCATCGAATTGGACCTATGTGCTCCAAACTTCTCGCTGTGTTTTGTAGTGAGTAACAGCACGATTTCGCCGCGACTGCCCTATAAAAGATTTATGGGACAAACCAAGTAAAAGTATAGTGTTTCAATTAAAAAAAATATTCTACGCGTAGAATTAAGAATGAAACCGACTAGCCAGAGACTCGTCGGTTCATTCTTAATCCTACTCGTAGAATAGATTTTTTTATTTGAAAACACTATACGTTTATTCTATATTATTAAAATAAATGCTTTGTTCAAAATTATTTAAGAGTGCCTGCTTGCACTCTCAAATAAATTTTACTAAAACAAATTTATATGAACAGTTTTCTATTGCCGACCAAAGAACAATCTAACGCATACATACATTGTGAAGTAGTTTTCAGCTCTTTTCAGCAGAGCCACGATAGTGGCTTCTTGCACTCAACCGGCCAAGCTAAAAGGTTTTGAAGGATATTTGCCGCGCCCTGACTTATTTCAAATACGATTTATGCAAAATTAGAAACTTTTTAACGTGTGCAATCACAGAGAAGTGCCCCCCCCCCCCCCCCCCCACACACACACACACTGAAGACCCTTTAGCGACGACCTGGGAACTTAGGTGGGGAGCCGGATGTATAAAGCAAACAAACAGTTTTAGGTTGGAAAGTATTTATGTACGGACGTGACAACCGTTATTTATTCCCAGTTCCTTATTCGACATTCGTTATCAACCTATATTATCGGTTGATGACGAATGCTGACTAAGGAACTGGGAAAAAGTAACGGTTGCAGGTCCCCTATTTATGTTCAGTGCGCGCATGACGACCGAGCACACGGTGAATGTACATCGATTCACATAACTTACTCGTTAGGTGGCAAGATTTATTTATTTATTTATTAATTATGGTTTAACGACACTTTAACAGCCAAGGTCAGTTTTACGGGTGGAGGAAGCTGGATTACCCGGAGAGAACCACCGAGCGACGACGAGCAGCGGCCAGCTCCCCAACATCGTAACTCCGCACTGTAGCACAGGCACGCTTAGATTGGTTGAAGACATGCGCACCATCGACGTGCAGTACGCCTTAGTACACGGCGTCATCGTGCCCCCCATGTGGACAATCGAGGTTAAGTGTATTGCGCAAGAACACAACGCAGGAGTCCGAATCGATCGCTCAGACGGTCACCCAATCAAGGACTAACCGGGCTCGACGTTGCTTAACTTCGGTGATCTGACGAGAACCGGTTACCGCAACGCCACCGCGCCCCATAGGTGGCCAGATACCAAATTATCCCTTAAGCCCCCATATAGCCCCAAACCGCCACTTTTATATTGCATTGAAGCAGGTGCTCCCTTGTGTAATCTTTTTTATTACTCTTGTGTGTAGACTGAATTTTCCCTGGCAGTGGTTCTACATCACTGCTGGCTGCCTGTATAGGCAGCCAGCAGTGATGTAGAACCACTGCCAAGTCATCAATAACTATGTAAGCAGAAAAAGGCCATAAATACTTTAAAATTAATCTGAGGACTTAAGGGTTATCTTGTGCATACCGTAACTTTAACTTACCTATGCATATCATACTGAAAAAACTGGCCATTAAAATGCAACGAGTGCGCGTCCATTTCCGATCCCATTCCGAGAACATAAACCGCGACATGGTCCCCTTCGCACATTTCAACTGGTGGCATATTACCATAAAGATAACCATTAATACCATGCATTCTGTTACTTTCTAAAAATGCTCCGTCCCTTTGCTTATTAAGCTTAGCACATTCTGCAGGGTTTCCACACTTTTTAAAATTTTGCCGCAGGTAATAACTAATATTTTCATCTATGATGGCCATCAAGAACGCAAACTCCTTATCAACGTCTGTTCGTTCTCCGTCGGCATTCAGGATTCCTGAAATTAAAAAAATAATTTCATCACTCTTGATCCGCTTTCCCCAATGCAAAGTGGAAAACGATACCTTAATCCTTTACCAAATAATTTTAATTTTTTTACCTCAAAACATAGCTCACGACCCATTTTTTGATCTCGTTCTGAGGTATGTTTGGGGGCAAAATTTGAAAAAAATAATTTGAATGGCGATTTAGGTGAATAGTGCTGGTCCGGATCTTTCCGCTACGTTAGGTAAAGGATTAACCGCATCACAACGACGAACTAAATTGGTTCAAAACGTTCAGTGCGATTGGGGATTTTTTGTAAGGCCGGTTGGGTTGGGTGCAAGGAGGGGGTGCCTCCCATCGCCCCAACCACAAAATTTCAAAAGTTGGAAATTCGGTGAATAACTAATGTATATTCCAAAAGCTGGAAATTCGATAATGTAAATTCCAGAAGTTGGAAATTCAGAAACATGAATTATCAATTTAATTTGCTCGTCATATTTTTCAGCCAAAGTAGGCTAATTTCCCAGTTTTCGATCAAATTCTCCGACTTTTCCAATCAACTTACACAATTTTCCGAAATTTAATCTCTATTATATGCCCGGTCCGGTTTTCGAATTCATCGTTCTCGTTCTTCCGACTCGGAGTAGTCAGTTGGAAGGAGTAGGTATTGGCTGAATAGATGTCAGTTTATTGTCCTCGTGAAGCCTAGTCAGTGTAAGGAAAAACATATGGACCTACCTGGGGAAATGCAGAATCAATCTCAGGGGTTCAACAATTAAAAAATTTAGCCGGGGAGGCTCCCCACCATCGAGATGGGGGATAGCCCCTCTCGACCTCTCCCTCCCCCAACTCTGGACTGCGGCCCTCGGGACATTCCTATTGCATGCCATGCTGGGACCCCCAAACTCCAGTCAGAAATCTAACTGATCACCCCCTTGTCAACAAGGTTGAATGCATGTCAGTGCACCATTGACGTACAGTTCGCCCGAACACTCAACGCCACCTTGCTCCCACTCGTGGAGTTGTGGTTAGGCATCTTTCGCTTGGTCACGACGCAGCTGATGCGGGTCTTGATCATGCCTATACAACATTTTGAGCCAAAGCCCATGCCCTATACATCCAGTCAGCCATCGCGACCACAAAGACTTTGTTGTAAATCAGTGTGACCTGTCTACTGGCCGTACATGAGTGTAGCATCAGTAGGGATACCGCCAACATACAGAGAACACATTTTTATAGGAATATAAACCTGGCCAGTACTGGTAATGCACCGGGGGCTTCAACAACTGGGATTCGTTGCAAATGCTACCCACGCAGTGACGGATCCAGGATTGTGGGATTAGGGGACGCCACATTTCAGTCATGTGTCATGATGGCGAAGGATCATCTGATGCCCGGAGAGGCATGCTTGAGGTGAGCACAATTTGGGTATTCCGCTCTCGTCGACGATATGCTAGGCGCTCTCCGTTTTTTGAAAGTTGGGAGGAGCAGTGAGGAACTAGGGTGGCTTCTTTGCATATGAGCCCGCAGTGTCGGATTAAGGCATGGGGTTTATGGGCTGCAGCCCAGGGGCCTCCGCCAGATGAGGGCCTCCAGAGATTAAGTGAAATTAATTTACTGTGAAAAGTTACTTCATTTGTAAATGCAGAATGAAAGTATAAGTATGCTGAATTATCTCTTTAAAGAGGGCTCAATTAATAAACTTTATAATATACTGGAATTTTTTTCTTGCCCTTTATTGCAACTGGTTGGCACTAGCAATCCTGATTACAAGGTTTGTCAAATAAATTTAATGTTTCAAAAACTCATTTTAGTTTTGAAAATATCACAATATCTCTTCTCTTTTTGTTGTGTTACACTTGCACCAATCTATGCGGGCCTAATGTTGACATTGTGTTGTAGAAGTTGAATAAACTGATTTCAAGAATCTGAAATTCGATTTACGTGCTTTTGTCAGTTATCACAGGGGGCCTCACAGTCACAGCATCTGCAGCCCAGGGGATATAGCTGTGTGCATCGGCATTATTACGTATGGACATCCTCTATCGAAGTCCAAATGTCACTGAAGATAAAACCATGCACCTTGGTCTCGGTGCTGATGAAAAAAATAAGTTACAAAAATTAGGGGGAGGGGCGCCGGGTACACCTCCTCTGCATCCGCCCCTGCCACGAAGTAGATGTACGCAGCCATTGCATTTCCCAATTACCGAGTTTAACTATTACGTATTCTACAGTCATTGAGATTTGTTAGTCGCATGCAGCAGTGCTCACATGGAAAGTGGAGCCTTAATATGGAAAGTGGAGCCATGCAATATTTTGCTCAACATAATAATACCATTCCATCATAGATTTAAATAGCAGAGCACTTTTGGACATTTTTTATATTACCAGAAATGTAATTTTATTCGAATTCTGACAAGATCTCTGGAAAGCCTCATCCAATGGATCAAAGTCGTGAGCTTACACACAAGTTTCAAGCATGAGAAAGTAACGGACAGAACTAAGAATACAGTTCAACAGAAGGAAGCAGCTTCAGCTGTGTTTGTCAGAATATTTAGCATTCCACCAATCTGGGACCTTTTTCAACAATGGGTTCCTAAACCGGAATTAGAGAGGCAGATTGCATATATTCCCATCTACAACTGGGTTAGAGGTACTCTGTATACAGACGTCATCTATTCGAGTGATTTTAGACAAATGTTCACTCTCGTTGAGCGTGACTTCCAGGAAAACACTGGGAAAATGAACACCCGACGTTACAGCTTGTAAACCACAGGTCTCAACAACCCGTTCATTTGGGAGGTGTTATGGTTATAAAATTTCCTACAGAAATTAGCATTCAAACCACCGCTGCATGCCACTTGTCTGGAGTGTAGATAGGGACGGGACCAAGAGTTATGTCAGAACATTTTTGGGCTTATCTAAAAATTAATTAGGCACCAGGCCAGATTTAGACTTGTTAGATATATTTTTTTTGTTTTTCAAGTATATAAGTATAAAAGTATACATCGCATGTGAAATACAATTAAAGAAAAGAAACATACGAGGTGAGTAACAAACCTTTAAATATATACTTGGAACTTAATTAAGCATCCCCTGTTTTTTCGTAGTGGTGTTAATTGAAACTGCAATTACTTTCAGGCTATCTTTCAGATTGCCAAAAGTGATTGTTTACGGAAAAATGGTCTATTGACAAATGAAAGACAACACAATGATGAAACTATGCAGAATGTCAATGGCGCTAATTACACATATCTGTCACTAATGTTTTTGCTGGAAAAAATGTTCTCTGGACAAGTATGGTACTGGAACGGTCCATGATGAAACAATACCGGTAATTACTGACAAAACATGAAACGTGTGATCTCCTGAACACAATAGCAGTGACTGACGTCAGTAGCGAGTGTATCTATCACGTGCCCGGATGACAGCCTGAACCCTCCTCCTAATGCTACCAGTGAGCCTGCTGCCATTCCTCATGCAATGCAGCTTCGAAATCGGCCAAATTCTGTACAGGCGGATCCCTTGCTTGCACACGACGTCCAAGAAAGTCCCAGATGTGTTCTAAGGGATTCAAATCGGAGCTCATTGAAAGCCAAGATAGTATTGTTATAGCATTGTTCTGAAGGAATGCGCTCACAGTATGGGAACGATGTGGCCTTGCATTGTCGTCCATGAATACAGGGCGAGTAGCCAACGGGTGGTTGTCAAAATGAGGCACGACTGCTGGATTGAGAATGTCCCGGATATAATGACGACCAATGAGATTCCCACGTACAGTCACCATATCAAGTTTACAATCACGAGAGAGGCATCCGCAGATCATTACTGACCATCCACCATAAGGAACAGTAGGTCTGATGCTCCTAGGCACGAAAGCAGTATTACTATTCCTCCACACTCTCATGCGACCATCTGTAACGTGAAGCAGGAACCTTCTCTCGTCCGACCAATGGACTCTCATCTACGACCTGATATTTCAATGTTGTTGTGCCATACAACACTCCAAACGTCGTCAGTAGTATGTCATGTTCCCCTACAGGGGTTAGTTGCAGGACCCCGGTGCAGGACCCCGGAAGTGACGTCATGTCACATGACGTAGTGGCGCCATGTTGTGTTGTCATGGTAACCCGCGTGAGCGGCCATGTTGTGACGTCATCTCCATAGTGATACGTGGTGTTAGTGCGCATGCACAGCGCGTGTTGTTAGGGTGATACGTGGTTCCTTCGTCCATTTTGTATACTGGAAGCCGCCATCTTGGTTTCTATGGTAGCACGTGATTGCTATGTTATCAATGGCTTCTAACAGGACAGGGGTATGTTCGGGGTGTGTTCCTTTGTAGAAGAGTAAATCTGATTACCACAAACAACCCGGCAATCCTTCCAAATCACCAAAATCCACCCGAAATCACCGAAATTGACTTTATTTCCCCAATTTATCGGCTTAGCACGTAGTGTTATAGTACTTAGGGGCCCCTGCTGGGGTGCGTTCGATTGAACAGGAGTAATATTCTGGCTTAGAATTCTCCCAGAATCCCTTTTTGGATCCCTATCCCATGACGTTTTTCCCATTAAAAGATACGTTCCTTTGGTCATTACCCAGAATTCTCTGCTTCTGTCTATATATGCAATAGTTTACGTCTATCTGGCCAGTTTCCTTTGTTCTAGAGTATACTCCAGTAAGGTAGAAGAGCCTATTAGTTGGAACAGCTTTGCTTATTATTACTATATCTAGCTATTCTTGTCTATTCTTGTTAGTTCTGACCCTATTCCGTGTACTCTTGTTGTTTCATTTATCTAGATCATTTATATAAATTATAATTAACCAATCAGATTGCTTGATTTCCCATAACTTGTACTTAATCGTATAGAGTTATCTCCCCTTATTACAACGAAGTTGTATCAGATTCTCATCACATCTATATCCAATGGCAATATACCCGGGCACCCCAATTTCGGCACCCCTTTTTGAAAAACATATGACCTTCTGCACCCTTTTTTTGTCATATGCGCTTATGTGAAAAAGCACAATGTGACACAATGTGCCCTAGCACAAAGGCACATGCTTTATGTGCCGATATGTGCTTATGTGAAAAGGCACAATGTGACACAATGTGCCCTAGCCCATAGGCACATACGGGTATTTGAGGATACCTATGTCCTGGTATTGTTTTATTCTAGGATACCTACTAGAGAATCATTTTTTTGTCATATGTGCTTATGTGAAAAAGCACAATGTGACACAGTGTGTCCAAGCACAAAGACACATGCTTTATGTGCCGATATGTGCTTATGTGAAAAGGCACAATGTGACACAATGTGCCCTATCACATAGTCACATACGGGTATTTGAGGATACCTATAGCCTAGTATTGTATTATTTGAGGATACCTATCTAGGATACCTGCTGGAGAATCCCCTTTTGTCATATGTGCTTATGTGAAAAAGCACAATGTGACACAATGTGACCTAACACATAAGCACATGCTTTATGTGCCGATATGTGCTTATGTGAAAAGGCACAATGTGACACAATGTGCCCTATCACATAGGCACATACGACCAAAATGGGATTCCATAGCCACAGGTGTTTTCCAAAAGGGATTCTTTAAAAGGGATTCCATAAAATGGAATCCCTATCCGACTCCGTAAAATGAGATTCCGTGTTTTATCATCGACACTCGAGGGTATTCCCCTTCCCTATTGGAAGAATTCAGTTCAATGGGTTGTAGTTCATTAAGTTTAAAATTTATTCAGTTAAATGTCGTTCAGTTCAAAGGGTGTTTATTTATATTAGATATAAAAAGTTTATTCAAAAAGTTCAAAAAGTTCAAGGGTGTTAACATTGGGATATTTTTAGGGGTTATAGTTCATTCAAACAGTTCAAGAGGGTTAATTATATATACCTTCATTAGGGTTGTAGTTCATTTCAAACACTTCAAGAGGGTTAACATTGGGTTATATTTAGGGGTTGTAGTTCAATCAGATCAGTTCGATCTTCGTTCACTTTGTTCTGTTCACTTCGATCTTGGCTGTGTTGGATCTTTGTTCATTTTTATGGTCAATTCACTTCGAGTTTGCTTATATTCGATCAGATCAGTTCGATTTTCTTCAATTTGTTCTGTTCACTTCGATCTTGGTTGTGTTGAATCTTCGTTCTGTACCTTTATTGTTTTGTAGTGGTTGTTTCCAACTAGTTCGATCTTCGTTCATGTTGCGTCTGTTTAGTTAGGTTGTTGCATGCAGTATTTAGGGGTTACAGTCCATTCAGATTAAAAATTTTATTGTATATATTGGGTGTTAAGATTAAGTCAAAATTTATGTTGTGTTCCCTTCGACCTTGTTGTAGTTGATTAATTAGGCTTTATTAGTCCCTTTCCATACCATCGAGTGTTGATGATAAAACACGGAATCCCATTTTTACGGAGTCGGAAAGGAATTCCATTTTATGGAATCCCTTTCAAAGAATCCCTTTTGGAAAACACCTGTAGCTATGGAATCCCATTTTGGTCGTATATGCCTATGTGATAGGGCACATTGTGTCACATTGTGCCTTTTCACATAAGCACATATCGGCACATAAAGCATGTGCTTATGTGCTAGGTCACATTGTGTCACATAGTGCTTTTTCACATAAGCACATATGACAAAAAGGGATTCTCCAGAAGGTATCCTAGATAGGTATCCTCAAATAATACAACACTAGGCTATAGGTATCCTCAAATACCCGTATGTGACTATGTGATTGGGCACATTGTGTCACATTGTGCCTTTTCACATAAGCACATATCGGCACATAAAGCATGTGTCTTTGTGCTAGGACACACTGTGTCACATTGTGCTTTTTCACATAAGCACATATGACAAAAAAGGGATTCTCTAGTAGGTATCCTCGAATAAAACAATACCAGGACATAGGTATCCTCAAATACCCGTATGTGCCTATGTGCTAGGGTACATTGTGTCACATTGTGCCTTTTCACATAAGCACATATCGGCTCATAAAGCATGTGCCTTTGTTCTAGGGCACATTGTGTCACATTGTGCTTTTTCACATAAGCACATATGACAAAAAAGGGTGCCGAAGGTCATATGTTTTTCAAAAAAGGGGTGCCGAAATTGGGGTGCCCGGGTATATTGCCATTGGATATAGATGTGATGAGAATCTGATACAACTTCGTTGTAATAAGGGGAGATAACTCTATACGATTAAGTAAAGGTTATGGGAAATCAAGCAATCTGATTGGTTAGTTATAATTTATATAAATGATCTAGATAAATGAAACAACAAGAGTACACGGAATAGGGTCAGAACTAACAAGAATAGACAAGAATAGCTAGATATAGTAATAATAAGCAAAGCTGTTCCAACTAATAGGCTCTTCTACCTTACTGGAGTATACTCTAGAACAAAGGAAACTGGCCAGATAGACGTAAACTATTGCATATATAGATAGAAGCAGAGAATTCTGGGTAAGGACCAAAGGAACGTGTCTTTTAATGGGAAAAACGTCATGGGATAGGGATTCAAAAAGGGATTCTGGGAGAATTCTAAGCCAGAATATTACTCCTGTTCAATCGAACGCACCCCAGCAGGGGCCCCTAAGTACTATAACACTACGTGCTAAGCCGATAAATTGGAGAAATAAAGTCAATTTCGGTGATTTCGGGTGGATTTTGGTGATTTGGAAGGATTGCCGGGTTGTTTGTGGTAATCAGATTTACTCTTCTACAAAGGAACACACCCCCGAACATACCCCTGTCCTGTTAGAAGCCATTGATAACATAGCAATCACGTGCTACCATAGAAACCAAGATGGCGGCTTCCAGTATACAAAATGGACGAAGGAACCACGTATCACCCTAACAACACGCGCTGTGCATGCGCACTAACACCACGTATCACTATGGAGATGACGTCACAACATGGCCGCTCACGCGGGTTACCATGACAACACAACATGGCGCCACTACGTCATGTGACATGACGTCACTTCCGGGGTCCTGCACCGGGGTCCTGCAACTAACCCCTGTAGGGGAACATGACATACTACTGTCGTCCTTGATGATCATCGGACAGAGCTGGACGCTTGGGGAGCCTTCTGGATCTCATATCCAGTGCTTTGAGGCGGTTGGGCCTGTTGGGGAGCCAAAGGCGTTTCAAAACTCAACTTGGAGTAAAAGGTTCACGCCCGAGGCGTGCCAGACTCCGATCTTCCCGAGGAGAGGTCTTTTGGGGTTGTCCAGCCCTTGGTCGGTCCTAAACATCGTTGGTTTGTTAATGTTTTCGGACAAGTGTGCTGATGGCAGAATGACTACAGCCAAGTTGTCTTCCAATAGCTTTGAATGATATGTCTGATGCATGCATGCCAACGATTTGCAATCTTAGTCCCCTTGACAGTCTCCTCCTTGCCTTGTCAACATTTACTGATAAAAGCAGTGACAAATTTTCTTGTTTTGTACTCAGATATTGCATATGGATGAGAGTGTGGTTTTTGTTACATTAGTGGGAAGCATGCTTCACGTTGACGAGGGGATGTGTTTGGGAGTCGCTATCAACCAGAAATATCACGTTTCACTAAATTCTCTAGATGAATGTACTGCAAGACATAGCAATTATTAAAACATAATAATCAGTAGCTGCAACTTCGCTGTCAAGAAACATTTTAGGGGTGTTTAATTAAGTTCCAGGTGTATATAAGAAATGAGAAGAATACACACACATACACAAAAAACTAGGTCCAGATCCGACAGTCTCGGCAAGTCCCCAAGCCCTGACAACCATGAATGGCCGGCGGTCTCTTTTCGTGACTTGGTCAAAAGAAGTTGACGCGAAACGAGTGATTTCATTTGGATGATCGATGATCTATGCCTATCACCAAACCCCAAAAATGTAAGCTTAGTGTTGGGCACAGATTATACGTTATAAGACTTGTTAGATATTCATAGAACTGAAACGGCGCAGAGATAAGTGCAGTTTCCAGTAAAAATCAATTTAAAATCAATGAGGTTGCATTTTTAGGAATCCATATTTCAAACATTATCCACGCTAAGTTAACTCTTAACCCGCTGTATATTGCCAGATATTTTTCATCAAATCTAGTCATTGCTGCTTTGAAGCAGCCATGTCAAGATTTGATGGAAAATTCAACTAAATTTAATTCAAGAAATCACTGGTGAAAAAATCCATGCCATTTAGAGGGTGGAGATTTTATTAAACGAGCCCAAATAATATTTATTTCAGTGGCAATAGGAATCATGTCCTGGGCAGGAATATCTGCCAGCAGCATGTAAAGAGTTAAGGCACACTCTCACTTAAAACGAGGTCAAGGCCATGAAATTTCCAACAGAAAGTGGCATGCAATGAGTTCACAACCGCGTGCCGCATGTGGCACTCGGCGATGTTGCGCGTCGCTAATTTTTGTCGGAAATTTTAGCATTTCGCCTCACCGCAGAAAAGGCTGTCTTCGCCAGTGCCACATGCACCACGCGACGATGCTTTGTGTTGAGAGTTTCTGGCCGTTATTTTATGGTATCAGCCTCTTCAGAAAAAAAGTTATCTACGTCATGAACCCTTTGAACTCTAGTGGTGTCTTCCATGCCAGTTCAATGGCAGCAATTAGAAGAGTCCATATTCATTATTTGGGGTAGACCAATCCATATTTTCAACGTGCAGCCCTGAGGCTGCACGTTAAAATATTGATTGGTCTACCCCACACATTTACTGAATAGCCATCCTATATAATGACGTTATGACGTATCATGTTCCTGGTCGGAAAAACGGCCGCTAGGGTTCAAGAGTAACAATTGGTTACCAATCCGCCCTACAAGTACATTAGCCACAAGTCGTCCGCCTGTTCGCCGACATCTCAAAAAGGTTATCTCCCTTGTCTAAGTCAAATGTGTTGTGGTTTATTTGTCATTCAACGGAAAAATGATTTGGGCAAAAAGAAAAGATCACGACGAGCCAAAAATGTTGTTTTATTTTCTCACTAATCGTAAAATGGCGTGGAATATTCAGAATTCTCTCAGTCAAAGTTCCCATTTCGTGGTTATTTAACTCCCTTTACCAAACTCGAAGGCAGACGACACTTGCAAACAAAATTCTTGAATAACTATTTTTTTCATTTTTTGCCTAAAGAAATCGCTTATGATCCCTCATTGAACCGAGCTCGTTCCAATCCGGGGCCATAAGCTATGTTTCTGAGACAAAAATGAAAAAAATAATGAAAATTTAATGATCATTTTTGTGAATAGCGCTGACCCGTTTTGGTCGTTACGATGGGTAAAGTGTTAACAAGAACACCTGCGCGATTTGTTGTAAACAAAGTAATCCCATCCATTTTAACAATCAATCAAATACAAATACCAACCTCTGGTAATGAAACAATTAAAAACAGTTTGAAATTAACTTTTAGATAAAAAAAAAATTTAAAATGCCAGGTAATGGGTTCTCGCCGGATTAGTTTGACATCACCAGTGTCGAGGCAAAAACACCCACATAATTCAATCACAATGAGGTAGGAACCTCTGCTTGGAGAAATATAGGTAAGATAGAAAAAAGATTGAGATTATTCGTTGATATACCATCTGTGAAAACGCCTCTGAGCCTACTGAGAAATTAGGCCAACATGAGATGATGAAAACTGAGTTGACACCTTATTCGCCAAATTTTATTTTAAAGAACATCAAACGTGGATCCAATGTACAATTGTACCGAGTTCAATTAACCCTTTACCCAACGCAGACGATATCAAAATTTATTATTTTAAATATCATTTTTTAAAATTTTTCCAAAAATTTCAACAAAACCATATCATGTGACCCCTCATTGGAACGAGCTCGACGAGCTCGTTCCAACGAGGGGTCACATGATATGGTTTTGTTGAAATTTTTTGAAAAATAATATTTTTTCATCTGCTGAATTTGCATATTACGCGGGCGGATGCGGCGATTCGTTGGGTAAAGGGTTAACCCTTTTACTGACGCAGAGCATATCATGAAAAGATAAAGCAATTCACAACAATCGCCATTCAGTTTTAATATATTCACATTTTTATCTCCAAAACATACCTTAACAATGAGAGGCCATAAACAACGTTTTGGAGATCCCAAATAAAATTTTAGTTTCTGTTTCTTGCTCTTTTTTTCTTCTTCTTCTTTTTTTGTTGTTGCTGCTGTTGTTGTTTTGTTTTTTTTGTTTTGGGGTTTTGTTGTTGTTGTTGTTGTTTTGATCTTTTTCCTTCTGACGAGAAGTATTTAATTTCCTCACGCGGTGTTTGATCTTTGAAGAGAATATTTGAAAGAAATGGCACTTTTATACAAGGAAGATCAAGGTTAAATAATACCACAACGAGATATTTGCTAGTGTCGGCGCGACTCAGTGCGACCTCAAGCCTACCTTGACTACGAGTCCAGATAAGATCTGTGTGGGGTGGGGCACTGGTTTAAAGAGCCCAGAAAACTGCAGTTTATTTCAGTGGTGGAGCTATTTTTTTCTTTATGGGACTTTGTGGGGAAGGGGGCAAGGACAGGACAGTATCTCTCAACCAAGGAGGCAGTCTTTTTGCGTATTTGTGAGTGGGGCAAAGCCTATTTTAGGACGAACACTTCCTACTCCCGTAGCGCAACCACTGGTGTCTTTCGCTTCGAACGTTTATTGTTCAAAACATAGCTTATAACTCTCTCATTGGAGCGAGCTTGTCAAAATCCTTCCTTGAAACAGCACAAGCTATTGGGCGTTTGTGGGAGAAGGGGGGGGGGGAGAATAAACGACAAACGACTGTTTCTTGACCAGTGTTGTTGGGTGTAACTGAACGAATTGTTAGATAAGTGCTTAGATCGGCCGAATAGATAAACGATAGAGGCATATATAAGGTGGCGAAAGGGTGGCGACGACCGCCACCCAAAGGTTTGTCGGAGAAATTGCAGGGTGCTTGGAAAAAGTTTAGGCTTGCAGTCTTAGTAGATGATCACAAAATTGAAATGTGCGTAGACTAGTAAAAGTTGCTATTCAGAATTAAGAAGGATTCTCCTTTCAGATTTACAAATTTCAAAAGAATTCACCATTACTTAATTAATGGGTAAATATCATGGTATGTTTGACAGATATTAGAGATGCAACGCGAGCGATGGCGTGCATCGTTACTTTTGTGTCAAACATACTATGGTTTCGTCCTCTTCCCCGCCTACCCAACACCCCGGCGGAAATAACTATCTTTGCAAATGATCATACATTGCCGTACATAAAATTAAAGTCACCAACTTACCTGGTTTACAGACGACCAGAACACCCATCAGTCCACTATTCGTATCAAATGGTGTATTAATATGACTGTGATACAGGTATGGAATACAGTTATGGTCCCCTGACTCTGGAGACATGTTATCAGTAACTGTCCAGATGTACGTAAATGTTTCTCCGGGCAAAACTCGATCGTCTTTTTTGTCAAAACCAGTAGTTTTATCCTTGTACAAAGCACCTACAATATTAGGAACATAAAATCAAACCAATATTTAATGACTCATTTCTCTTTCCAGGATTATTTACCAACGAGGCAATCCCCTACATTATTTCTGTCGCAAATACTTAAACATACCATTAGAAGATGTCTCTCAACCACAAGGTCTTGATGCTTGCAAACCTTACACCCTACTACGTGCGTCTTACACGAATATCGTCTCGGCACTGCCAACATATTCTGACATATTTTCGTTTTTTTTTCTAAGGCTGTTGTTTTTAATGTTAGCCTATTTTATTTCCCCTCTTCTTTACTCTGAAACCTTAATAAACGCACCGCATCTAATTTGGGAATAAAAAAGTATGGAATTGATAGTAGCTCTGATTAGGTATAGTTTCAGTTATTTTGAATGAATTGGAGCTTTGTTTCTTGAATGTCACAACATTTTATCCACACAGCTGATATACGAGTATTACACGCTAAAAACTAAAGTGTTAAAAACTACCCTTGAAGTGCTGTATTTAACACTTACTAAGTGCTAAACTAGCACTTTGTTCAAGTGTAGATATCCCAGAACTTGACAGGTTTTAACAATAATACCACTTGACAAGTGTAATGTCGCGACACTTGAAAGGAAACAACGCAGATGACGCGGATCAGGCTCGAATTCTCGAGCCTGATCCGCGTCATCTGCGTTGTGTCCTTTTAATTATGTACCCACCAAGCGCAAATCAAATTATGGACGATTCTGGAAGAATCACCAATGCTAGACACAAGGGAAGTGCCATCCATTCAAGTTTCAGATGTCTGACGACTGTAATGTCCAAGTGCTTAAAGCATTGCACTTTGAGTGCTAAAATCAAACCCTAAGAGTTAGAATGGGTTTAACACCTTGAAAGTATCAGTTTTAACACTTTAGTTTTTAGTGTGTACGTGTAATGTATCTGTCCTATTCACAAGTATCTTGACCGATAAACAGGTTATCTCCACCCAATTCCTTGAACTCTTCTGCGTTGCGGAAACAAATATGAATTACTTCCGGTTGATATGTGAAATTCTTTGTTTCAAACCGTGCATTGGTTTACAATGTGATGCTATTGAACAGCGTTGCTAAAACAGCGTCCGTACTAACAGAAAAGTCTACTGCTGTTGTGACATCATTACACCAATAACAGTGTTGTTAACGGTCATATCGTTGCAATGTGTGAAGAGCAATGTAGAACAGGGGGAGAACACCATGGGACACCCGTCCACAAACCTATCCCAGTCGGGTGGAACCCGCTTTGTTCTCCCCTTGAAAAATGTGCCTGCATAGCGTCTATCGGAAAGTGAGTTGTCGTTATTTGACTAAATACTACCGGTTGGTATTTGCGGTATTGTAAACATTACGACTTGATTTGACAACACATTTTCAAATTTTTCTAAGGGGAGAACACCATGGGACACCCGTCCACCAACATATCCCAGTCGGATGGAACCCGCTATGTTCTCCCCTTGAAAAATCTGCCTGACAATCTAAATTGGCTTCTACCAGTGCAACAATTTCATCTAAATTTGGGAGAAGCTGGTTGGATTCTCGCAAAAATAGTTGTGATAAACTATACCTGCTATGTGTGTCCCAGGATCCCATGAGGGCACCGTGGTTGAACCCCTGTTGTATACTGATAACACATGTTAACCCTTTATCCAACACAGCTTTTTAATTTTTAAAACATAAACTAAATTTGATAATTTGAAAAAAAAATAAACAATCTTTACCAATGAAATCTTACAAATATGGATGTCATTGGAACCGGCTCAAAGAGCCGGTTCCAATGACAGCCATGTTTGTACTATTTTATTGACAATCTGTCAGGATATTGCAGGTCATGTTAGCCTTGTGCTGGCTAATTTGTTACCGTTATGTTAGGTAAAGGGTGAAATTGACTCAATTTTTTTCACCCGAATCCTACAAGAGGTGAATTGAGAATCTACATTTATTCTCACTGGTTTTGTTGCGCGAATTTTTGAGTGAATCGTCGAAATATAAGTCCTGAATATTTTTACGGTTTTAAAAAATGAAGGTGCAATATCTACAACTTAAAGAGCGGTGAGATTCTGGTTGATTCGACTCGGGATTCCATTTGATCACAAATTGGATATTCACGATGTCTCAGGAAGTAGGCAGAAGGGAAGGTTTAGAAACATACCTTCATCGTCCTTTCTATAGAAGGCACCATGTGGGTGAGCCGTGAATGGGAATGACGCCATATTTTTCATCTTTATAGTTATGAAATCACCAACTTCCGCTCTTACGAATGGTCCTAATATACCCAAATAGTCAGGCCCATGTACTCTTGTTCGAAACGATCCATCTGTGAACTCTCTATACAAAGCTTTTTTGTATATTCGGCCAATGCGATTGGACGACCTATTCAGGTAAAGACCAGGATCCCTGGAAGAAAGAAAAGAAAGAAAAATAGTTGAGTCGTGTGAACGTTCGTTCCCCATATATCATAGCGACAGTCAAAACTCATGTCGATCTATTTAGTCTACAGACCAAACACACGTCACTCTGACAACGTACATTTTGCATGTACACTGATCTGACCGGAGAATTGGTACAAAGATGCTCTGTATCGGGTATTTCACGTAAGTTATGAAAACAGTGTTTGTACACTCGAACAAATTTCAAAACAATTCACTGGACTCTAGAATACATGTGACATCAGGCAGTTACCAACCTCTGTCGAAAACTTTTTAATTAGCAAACGGCTATCCAGACTAATTTTAAGAACAGTTAACAAACAGTATAGACATACAATGCCTTAACAACGCGAACGAATAAAATACTAATTAACCGTAGGTGTGTCAATAGCTTGTTGCTACTTGCTTAATTAAATGAGATGGTTCTTCGAATAGGAATGACTTTAAACAGTATTTGCAGATTGTGAGCAAACTAATTTGATGACGTCGATTCTATCTCGGCAACACTAACACCATAAGCACCATTCTAACGACACGGCATGATGGTCACATTGGCACGTTAAAATGACGTCCCACGTGACAACGGACATGCACCGCGGTCTAACTTATCTTCCGTGGTCAAAGGCGGTATCACTGCGAATAGATAAGTCGGACCTCTCTTATAATGCACGTTTTTTTTTCTGGGCCACACCGGGGGGCTTTTAACCCTTTAACCCTTTACCCAACGTAACGCCCAAAACCGGCCAGCGCTATTCTCAAAATTCGCCAATTAATTTTCATTATTTTTTCATTTTTTGTCTCAAAAACATAGGTTATGGCCCCTCGTTGGAACGAGCTCGTCGAGCTCGTTCCAACGAGGGGTCATAACCTATGTTTTCGAGACAAAAAATGAAAAAAAATTAGTTATTCAAGAATTTTTGTTGCAAGTGTCGTCTGCTTTTCAAGTTAGGTAAAGGGTTAAACCACGTAACGACCAAACCCAGCTAGCGCTATTCACAAAAATCAGTATTCAATTTCCATTATTTCTTTTTCATTTTTTGTATCCAAAACATAGCTTATGACCCTCTTTGGAATGAGCTCGTTGACCTCGTTCCAATGAGGGGTCATAACCTATGTTTTTGACGCCAAAAATGAAAACAATTAGTTATTCAAGAATTTTGTTGCAAGTGTCTTCTGCCTTTCGTGTTATGTAGAGGATTAAGATGACTCAAAGAAACACGTCTATATCTCTGTGTATTGGGTTAGTATGTAGACTGCATGCGAGTGTGATTTGTAAGATTATAGACGAGTTGCGCAAAGGCTGCTGAATTGTACCCTCATGTTTTTTAAAAAGATGAGTCTATATATGAATGTCTTCAGTGCCCGTCCGTTTGCCCCCTTCCGTCCGTTCCCATTGTGTGCTTTCCTCCCATAGATGTGTGAACTGATTTCGATGAAACTTCCCAAACACGATTAACATCAAGCATATGTGCAAACACACCCAGTCAATATATCTTATCTTAAACTAGGAATTATCATTGATTTCAATATGATGTTTTTAAGTGCGTGAATACTCCCGCGTTGATTATTGATTCACGTGAGTTCTGGATCTCTTTCGGTATCTGAGGCTGCAACATATGCATACCGCAGTCATGTTTAGAGAACCGTTTATATGTACGATGTCCACTTCAGACGAGTTCATGCATCGGGTAAGTTGTTTTCAAATATAAATGTTCTCGTTTGCATGCAGTTTCTGTGAAATGCCAAGGGACTATTTTGATACTTTTTTTTATAGCCTCGATTATAAACACGTTTCAGACTATCTAAGCGTTTCACAGAAACTACTTCTATGGTCCTGGTGTTTTTTATTTATTTATTAGGGTTTAATGACAATTTTGACATCGAGGGTCACCTCGTATCGGACAGTTTTACGGGTGGGGGAGGCCGGAGATAACCACCGAGCAATGGCGAGCAAATTTCAGACTCCCCAACGTACTAACTCCACACATGCAGGGTTAGCATTGGTTGAAGACAAGTGCACCATCGACGTGCAGTACGCCTTAGTACACAGCGTCATCGTGTCCTCACGTGGACAATTAAGTGCCTTGCCCAAGGACACTACGCAGTTGCCCCTGGCGGGGATCGAACCGTAAACCTTTCGGTTTGAAGTTCAATTCCGTAAGCACTGAGCCACCGCGCTCCCGGTCCTCGTGTCACAGAGCCTATATGTTTAATTTCTGCTAGAATTACACATGTAGGTATAATATATATCTGCAATATAAAATAAGCATATCAACTTTATCAATCTATTTTGTATGTATACTCGCCCAAAAAAGAAAGTGTGCATTGCAGAAATTGATCAAACTCCAAAAAAATAATTTCGTAGGTGTAAAGAGTGTTAACCTGTTCATGAATAAGTTACATTGGACACAAAAACAGCTTTCCCCGTTAAAATTGCATTAACGTTAAATGACGTGCAGCACGTTTGTGAAAAGGCATGTTTTGCACGTGGAGAGTCTGAAAATGCATGCAGCAGTGTGAATCCTTGGGTATTTAAACACTAAAGTAAGGCCTTCCTATTGTTCACATTCAAACTTGCGCTGCTGTTAAAACGACTCCACATTAGCATGCCAAGATTGACAATGAATCAACGTCTCCTTGCCCTGGGTATGATTAGAGCTGGCAGAACACACAGAGAGGTTGCCCAGCATTTGAACTGCCACCGTGACACTGTAGACAGGCTAGTCCATCGACATGCACAACATGATGACGTTCGAGACCTACCCCGCTCCGGGAGACTCCGAGTTACCACCCCTGCACAAGATCGGTATATCCGTGTCGTCCATCTCTGGAACCGGCAACAAACGGCAATGACGACAGCCAGGAACATCCCTAACCTGAGACGGATACATCCTCAAACAGTAATCAACCGCCTGAGAGAATACGGCTTACATCCTCGAAGACCTGCAATGCGTCCGATTTTGACGTTATATCATCGTCGTGCTCGACTGCAGTGGTGTAGAGTAGGGTTAGGGTTCTCCTAACCTAACCCTAACCCTACCCTGACCCTAAACTAACCCTAACCTAACCTAACCCTAAGCTAACCCTAGCTAACCTAACCCTAACCCTACCTAACCCTAACCTAACCCTACCCTACCCTAACCCACTTCCATGCTAACTTGTTCGCTTCCATGAAGCGTAGGTGCACAGCAGTAGTCGATGCAGACGGAGGTCATACCAGATATTGAGTGTGTGACTTTTGTGTTTGACCCTTAGTGTATTTGACTCTTCATGTCACCAAGAGTATTCGCCGTAGCGTAATGAAATTTCTCGTGTTGATCACAAATTGATTCATCTGTGATTGAATAAAATTTCCATGAATGTAAATGATATATATCTTTTTTTAGTGTTATTTTTTAGCATGCACACTTTCTTTTTTGGGAGAGTATAATTTTTCACATACAACAGTGCCTACATTTTAACCCTTTACTCAACGTGACGACCAAAACAGGTCAGCGCTATTCACAAAAATCGCCATTCAATTTTAATTTTGATTCAAAAACATAGCTTATGACCCCTCGTTTGGACGAGTTCGTTGAGCTCGTTCCAATGAGGGAATCATAAGCTATGTTTTTGACGCAAAAAATGAACCAATTTAGTTATTCAAGAATTTTGTTTACAAGTGTCGTCTGAGTTTCTTGTTAGGTAAAGCGTTAAATCCGAACTTTCACATAATATTTCCCTAGATACTACCACAGAGTTCTATTTGGTAATCGTTTTTGAAACTTTTTTCGGTCGTCGATCGCCACTTAACCTATCTCGTCCAACAAAATCCTCAGCTATGCTAGTGTATCCTGGGCGTTGGTTACCGGGTCCTAACCTATTGTACCAGTGAAACAGAACTTCTTTACCACAGTAAACAAGCAATGCTCCACTCCCCAATGTTCCGGTGGAGATTCATCAATATTAAATAACCGGATCTGATGACATTTTCGAACTTGGTCACTTGCGTTTAGATATGAACAAAATTCCCGTTTTAAAAGTAGCGACAATTTTTAACTAAATTATCTTCTTTTGAACTTCGATTTAACATTGAGTTCTGTCTAGAATTCGTGTATGCATAACACCACATACGTTTGCGAATCGAATTCACTGAGACGTTTTCACATTATGAAAACCACAAAGACAGCGCCATGCTTCTAAGGTTCGGCGTCACGACTTCATTTACTGAATTATCTCCTGTGGAACTCAGATATAAAAAATCGTTTTGTGTTCGAAATGAACAAATTGCCCCTTGAAAGCATTGAATATGCAGGCTGCATTGTTTTAGCACTGCAGCTTGAACTTCTATGCTTTCAGCGGGCAAAATGCATACATTGGATAATTATACGAGTGTCCAATGGTCGGCCACAGCTAGGGTCCAAGGATAATTAGATAATATCCCCCGAGTGCAGGCATATTATTTATCCACATGTTACCCATAGTTCTAGTTTCGAAGTAACTTTGCCCTTCCATTACGTTGCCGCCATTAAAAAGACAACGTTGGATATCTGCGCCAACAGTATGGAAACGTTTTTGTGAGGTATTTGCGTTACATTCCAGAGATATCGTCGAGGCGACATATTTTTGAGTCGTTGTCCTTTCTGGAATGGTGTGTGATATCCATGTGTAGCCAAGGGTTTCGTTTAGCGCCGAGTCCAATCTTTACGATATGGCGGTAATGAAGTGCATAAAGGCTGTCGATACTGCATATATGCGGTGTGTATGCGACGGAACAAGGCCGCAACTAACAATCTGTACTTCCGACTGCAATACGATGTTTGTTACTCCGTCCATCTCGAGAACCAAGGCAATACTTATTCACCATAACATCATGCCTGCAGTGAAGCAATCATAAGAAATTTTTTGGCGAAACGAAACCTTTGTTCCAAATTATAAATAACAATTTTACATTTCAACTTGCACTTTGGGAGTGGAAACAATTTTTCCCTTTGTTGCATCGCTAGCCATGATCTCAGCGTGAAACCAAGGCCTGGCCTGGAACCATGTTTTGCAGGCGTGTGAGTATCTCATCCAAATCTTCGATTGTTCCGGTGGCTCTAAAGTTTTACCCAGACGCAGGGCGGTATCTTAGTACCTTTACAGAAAAGTAAAATGGAGCACTATGGCGTGGTCCCGAAATCCCTGTCATTCCATGGTTTTACCCAAGTATATCAGGATATTTGGGGACAATATATTGTACAGTATGATACTCCTTTATGGAGGGCTTCCTTGTGCATTCACAGCTATTTCCTATCTTACTAGGCTGGAGCGTTGCGAAGATGGCCGATTTGGGGGTGTGGTGGTGCAACCCTGATTTGTCCCGATCGTGATGGTGATGGTTCAAGACCCGACTGACTAATATTTCAACTACATTCGTCGAAGACTTGCCTTGAAGATACAGTTAGAATATTAGTTAGACGAAATTATAGTTAAAAACTCAAGACTTCTTGGAAATTTATCAGTGAATAAATAAAATTCATGTATCAGAGAAGCCTGGAAATAAGCACACAGACATTTGCAGAATAGAATGAGATCCCCAAAGGGTGAATTTCCTGATGCTATCCCATACAGTGGACCAATTTATCCTCTGGCTACCTCTTTCTGTTTAGGCTTGAGACCTTGATTCTGATTAAAGATCACAGAGGGTAAATGTTGTGATGCTACCCTGCTGTGCAGGGTAGCATCAACAAATTCACCCTCCGGGGACCTCAATTTGCAGATAACAGTCTGCTTATTTCCAGGCTTGGTGGTAGTCGTGACGCAACTCTTATTTAACACGTACGGTATCGGTGCTCCAAAAGGGTCCCAACAGCCCGAATCCGATAGTACAGGCCTGCATTTGTATAAACGGATGTGTGTGTCTATGACACAAGTCCCTGTATCAAATATAGCTTTTTGAGTAATTACATGATCATACCAGCAAGATATCCTAGACTCCTGTCTTGATGAAAATATCTCGACTGGAAAAATTATTGGAAGGTTACTCACTCTCACTTCCTCTCCCTCAGCTACGCTCATGTGACAAGGTAACTGGCAAGTTGGTGGTGGAGGGGGTGGGGGGGTGGGGGGGCATCAGTACTAAAACATGTTTTTAAAGATAAATGTCAAGATTATAATGTGGCCAATTACGCAATTTATGCTAAACAAAAGCTACATACGGGTTTTTGCCCACATATGTGTACGTATTCGAAAATCGGAAATTTGATGATCGCATCACGGTTGCGTCATGTGTTGTACAAGGTCTTTTGGATTAATTACATGGCGACAACAGAGTCTTAACCACTTTAAATTTGAGGTTTTTCTCACTTTTAAATGCTTCATTTAGCAACGTAGAGCACTTGAACCTGGTCTCTCTTTAATCCGTTTAATCCATTAAATGGACCTTGAAGCGACAAGTTATCGTTTAATTTTGGGTCATGTATAGTGGATGTTGGAACCATGGGCGAGGGGTTATTGGCCAACATTATCTTTACAGATATATTTTTACAACATAGTCCCACCACCAGAGAATCATGGTGTTGCTCTCACCTGAAACTTGCATTTCTCTGTTGGGTTGCCGTCATTTCAGTATTATTCGAGATTAGCAGGAAGGGTGGTGATTAGCAGGAAGAGGTGGTGGTGGGGTGGCATCCTACAGCCTACAGTACACATGTTTGGCTCCATACTTAACAATTTCACCACCGAGCTGAAAGTCTGTTTTTGGTTTTTTTTTGCCTGATGGAGAAATTTGTACTTCTCTCATTGTAGAGGCGCGTAAGTTACAAACATTGCTTCGTGTAGTGTTTAAGAATAATGCGAAGTTCATTATTTACAGTATGTAAATATATACGTCGTTTGGGCATAAACGCTATTGTTTTTTGGTATTTTACATTCTAATGGAGGGAGCACTTGGTGCGACCTGCAGCAGGTGTAAAATGCCATCAACTTAAGAAGATTGTCCCTGTGTAGGTTTTGCGTTCGTTTCGAACCACCATTGTGCGACTTACAACAGGTTTAGATGTCAGCAACTTAAATTGTTATTTAGTATTTGTTTACATCGTATGGGAATGAGCACCGGATGCTCCTTCCAGCAAGATGTAAGCAGAACTCGCAAAGTTATTTTGAGTATCACAGGTAATTATTGATGTTTTATTCGAAGAATATCTAAAAGGTTCTGAGACATTTTGTAAATATTTATGTTGAGAAAATGAGAGTTTAAAATGGGGTCTATTTATGTTATTTTTGTTCTTTCGTGTAACGTCACGCGTCCTGTCCTATTCTGAAATATTTCGGGTTATTCGACGTTTGCTGGAATGCACACCGAGCGTGCATTCCATCAAATGCCGAATAGCGCGAAATATAGTATAGGTTTGTCATTTTATTCTATGCACTTGTTCTATTGTGAATCGATGGAATGAGCTTGAGGCTGTTGACAAATCAAGTATTAAATGAGTCATTAATTTTAGCGCACGAAATCATAGAAATCATAGTGATTTAGCTGACAGTGGATTTTGTTGTGATATTTTAGTTTAGGAACACTTTGTGTGTCATATTATTTTACGAGTTGTTGGAATTAGATAACCAAGGTGATTCCGTTGTTAGTAAAATAATATGGCACTCGGAGTAAATAAACTATGCTTCCGCAGGTGCACTCGTCAACTCGTCGGTTAATCCAGTGTCTCTATTTAATTTTATATAGGTTAAGTTAGGGTTAACAGGGCATATTCTGTGCGAGGTTTATATCTTCATGGCAACCGTCTTGAGTGTTACCTTTACTAGTTGTGCTTACGATTGTTGATCGTGACAACTGACGTGTGCAAGTTATAGACTCGAGAGGATTTTGTTCCTTATACGCAGGAACAGTAAATGCGAAACGGATTCAATGAAGTCTAGTAGCATTCAATTTATACTTTCTAGATAAGAATGTATTATTATTTATCAGTTAAATATATATGTACTGAATATCTCAACTGTTAATATCATGTTAATATACTTATTACTCTAACTGTAAAAATGTAAACTTCAGTCATGTGAGAATAAATATTAATTCGTGTATTCCTTTCTTCAGATTCCCGTAAGCCCATGAATATGTGTTGCAGTCAGCGAGTTCCCCAAGTCAACAGTAAGGTGCAGAATCAGCCCAAGGGTTAAGTTACGGTTATTCCCCAGCTATTTACGTTATTCGAAAAACTTCCAACTCATATCAGAAAGATTGAAAGCACAACATCAAAATATCTCAGAGCAACAGGTAGTCAGAAAAAAAAGAAAAAAACAAGGGCTGATGTGGGGTCAAGTTTTTTCCACACCTGTAAGGCTTGTCATTGTAAGAAAATGTACTGCAAGTAGTGGACGACCAGCCTGAAAGCGTCAGACCAGACTGGTCTTTTAACTTGATTTTGACACAGATGGAAAAAAATGTCGTGCAGGTTTAAACTTAACGGTTTGCAAGCGGGCGCGGTGGCTCAGTAGGTAGAGGTGCAGGCTGCAAGCCGAGAGGTCCTCGGTTCAAATCCCACCTGCGGCAACCGCGTTGTGTCCTTGGGCAAGACACTTCACCCCGATTGCCTACATGGGGGCACGATGACGCTGTGTACTGAGGCGTACTGCACGTCGATGGTGCGCATGTCTTCAACCAATCTAACCCTGCCTGTGTCGCGGTGCAGAGTTCAGAGTTACGATGTTGGAGAGCTGACAGCTGCTCGTCGTTGCTCGGTGGTTCTCTCCGGGTACTCCGGCTTCCTCCACCCGTAAAACTGTCACGGTCACGATTAGCCATTGTGCATAAGTATGTGACCTTAAACACCAATAAATAAATAAATAGAGGATATTCACGAAAATTTGATGAATACCGAAAATATCTCGTGAGTGGCTACAAAGAAATATGAGGATCTTCACGAGCGACGCAGTCGCTCGTGAAGATCCTCATATTTCTTGTAGCCACGAACGAGATATTTTCGGTATTCATCAAATTTTCGTGAATTTTCTTTTTATTTAATGCTCTACGACTACAAACTCTCCAATTTGTGGCCTTTATTTGCCATTAAGGCGCAAAATTTATGTGCCGAACCGGCGTCCATACAAAAATTACAACAACCAAACTCCAACCATTGGAATGTGTGAATATCCGCACAAAAAGTAGTCCCGTCTTATTTCTCCCCTAACTTTACGATTTACCAAGGCTGGTGAATTGAAATAATCGCAATGTGTTTCGAAGAAATAGAACAATAACAAAAAACACCACTTTCTTATTTTCAATAACAAGACACGTCATTTTATTTTTTTTTGAACTCAATGCACTGAAGACGTGTGAAGTTGAACTGAAGAAATTTGAAAGTGATTTCGGCTTTTCGCTGGAAGGTGAATGAGAAAGTCAAACTTTGAAACCGCTGATTTAATGAATTGATTTAGTCACTGTCACTATCAATTATTCGAATTCGTTTGTATTTGGGACTCTGGAATTCATTACTGATGTGCTGACTCGTTTAAAGTACATGTGATTCGTCATCCGAACCTACGATGAAATATCGATTTCTAAATATCATTTTGATATTTCGTTTTGCCGACCGACAGGGGAATATGACTTAATTTTTCAGCGTGAATTGATGCCTGAGCATTAAATAAAATGCACATTTACCTCTTGATTCTGGACACAATCAGCACTGGTTGATCATGCCCTGTTAACCTGAACCAGTCATCCAAAGAATTGAATCCAGGGAGAGATGATCACTAGTTGTTCTAAAATCTTTTGGTACATGATAAACTCACTGACTGAACCTTAACACCAACAGTCCATGTGTCGAACAATATGGTAAAACAAGGGATGTCTTAGAGATGGGGAAGTGGTCCAATGTAGCAGTAAACTGGTGTGCATATAAAATGTCATGAAGGTTCCGATATCGAAGTCTGAAAAACAAAATCGGTCACTTGAAGCAAATTTTATTTGCCAGAAACAGAAGAACATCAATTTCACAGTTTTTTCCATAACTCAAGGGACATAACTCAAACTAGTGGAAGTACAGAAGCAGAAATTAAACTTGACCTGCATTTTATCGCACTAATGGTGGTCGAGAAGTGTGGAAATAATAGGTTACTTACAACAGTCATAACTCCTAAACTACTATAAACAGGAAAAAATAACCTATTAATGGGAATAACTTTGCTCAGCGTGATCAAACTTCACCGTTTTCGAACTCCTGCAAGACATTGTAAAGAAAGTCTCATATACCAGCGATTGACCAAATTCGATAATACTTCTTCAAGTTATCACACTAGCAAGCTGAAAACGAGCAAATATTAACTAATTAAGGGCCATAACTCTGTTCAGGATCATCGAATCGCACCAGTTCACAAATTTGTTTAAGACATTGTTAAAAATGTGTCAAATACCAAATGTTGGCAGAATCTGTTAATATTTGTTCAAGTAATCACGCTAACGTAACTAATCAAGGGGCATAAATCTGTTCAGTATGATCAAACGGCACCGGTTTTCAAACTCGTTCAATTCATTGTTAAGAAAGTCTCATATCCTTAATCCGTTAATATTTGTTCAAGTTATCGCTGTCGGAGAAAGAGTTGGTAGGATATAAAAGTATGAAAACATACGAAAAAATTACAACAAAAATGGCCCCCATTCAGCCATCTTTAATAATTTTTTTTTCTACAAAATTTGACGTGCATCATATTTTCATAATGTTTGATTAATGTCTAAAGTTTGAAACACCAACATCCTAGCATCTCGGAGATACAGGCGGTAACGTATAAAAATATGAAAAAATGCGAAAAAGTACAACAAAAATGATCGCCATTCAGAAATTTTTAATTTTGTCAACAACAGTTGACGTGCATCATATTTTCATAATGTCTAATTAATGTTAAAAGTTTGAAACACCAACATTCACCCATTTCGGAGAGGCGGGTGGTAACGGGACAGAATGACTGACAGACTGGCAGACATACGGGCGGACTGGCGGAGTGACGTTCATAGGTCCCCTCATGGTAGCCCACGGTCATGGGTTTCGTCGGGCAGTGGTTGAGCAAGAAATTATGGAATACCAAGTTGGGCACACATCCTTGCTTGCCCGACGAAAATATACACACGCTTTGGAGTGCTCCTCAAATGGGAAAACAAGCTTGGTTGGCCAACAAAAATATACACAGATCAGAAAGTGCAATAAATGCCCGACTCAGCATATCCGTAGAGTTCCACATCCAGGGAGAGAGGAACTAATAACAAATGATTTTATGACCTTGACCTATTGAAAGCATCCAGATGGTCGGGCACCTCTACCTAGCTGGTGTGTAATTGTTGTATGCTCAACCCTTTGGTACTTTTGTACGTCCTATGACGTAAGAAATAAAAAGCGCGTTGATGCTTTGTGGTCATTTGCTTGTTATTATTTTAAAAAATTTTAAACCTCAATTACTATTTTCTCCCGAATAGTGCTCAGTGACAACCGTTGAGCCAAATGTTATCGCAGCTTAAAATTCTAATATAATCCTGTTGTCTAGACTTCTTAACTGTTTGATTGCTAGAAGCCACTATCAGGGCTTTCAAAAAATGAGGACACCAGAGAAAAAGACAACACTTTCCTTGCTTATATTTCATTTGTAATCAAACACAAATAATATTTTGTTTGTATAAATTTGTTTTATTACAAATTATTGGAGAGTGCCTGTGGGCACTCTCCAATAATTTGTAATAAAACAAGTTTTGAATAACAAATTCAGACCACCAAAAATAATCTAGCCCTCAACCAGATAATCACTAACGTGAAAAATTTGTACTTTCCGACGTTTGACGTCGCATTTTGAAAAAACGTTGAAGAAACTGATTTCCCAGTGATGTTTGAACGTCAGGATAAATAAAGTCTCAAAGGGTTAAAATACAGTATTTTATCAATGGAATCAAGACCAAGACTACAGATCTAAAACAATTTATGATAAGAATAGCGACAAACCTTCAAATTTCCGGACCAAACCTGTTGTAGTGATGGGCCTGACTTCTGACTTTTGAACAATTTATTTTATCACTTAATCGCCATCAAATAACTCATTACAGAAATATCGATCTCAACACGTCTAAAACAGAAAAGACGTCAGAAGTCAATATCGATGTCGTAACGTTGTGAGTGAGTTGGTTTCCAAAATAGAATTTAATGAATCTTCTATTATATTTCATTAACTGTTTACTTAAGACAAAAAGCAGACGACATTTGCAGAAAACATTTCCCGAAAAACTAAATATATTTTATTTTCTTTGTCTCAAAAACATAGCTTATTAAGCACCATTGGAATGAGCCAGATGAGATCGTTTCAATGAGGGGTCCTAAACTATTTTTGGAGGCAAAAGTCGAAAAAAAAATAAAAAATAATAAAATTTGGCTGGCGATTTTTGTGAACAGCGTTGGCCAGTTTTAGTCGTTATGTTAGGTAAAAGGTGAAATCACACATTATGTGATCAAAAAATTTTAAATTCGTCACGATTTGGCATCAAACTTCTGAGCCTCGGCCACTAAAATCCACCAGAAACCTCGGAAAACCCAGGCTCAGATCAATTTTAGTGAACTTATACAGAAATTCCATATGAAATCGTGACTCATTAGAGATCCTTTATATATCTAACCTGTCATCGATTAAATTTCTGCCACTTGGTGCATAATCCCAATCTTCTTCTACAATTCCAATATAAAACAGTCTGTTCTTGCCGCCCACGGGTGTTGATTTGGAATCAGATAAGAAAAACGCACAGAGACACAGTAAAATGTTTTCCAGTTCCATATCGTTTCTAGCAGCTAATGTACAAGAACGAGAGAGAGTGTGGTACAGAAAAAAAAACAAATTGCTCACAGTTTGTTGCGATGTCAAAATAGCGGGGACGCGACAGCCGTTACTTATTCCCAGTTCCTTATTCGACATTAGTTATCAACCGATAAATCGGTTGATAACGAATGTCGAATAAGGAACTGGGAATAAGTAAAAGTTGTGAAGTCCTTAATCACAGCTTGGTCAATAGGTAGAAAAATGTCGGTTTTTCGCAGGAAACGTGTTTCCATTTGGCAGCTCTTCTTCTGTCCCAGTCTTTTCATTTAAGTGTGACTTCGATTTCTGCGTGTTCTCACGATCAGTTATTTACTTACAAACCTCGTGCAAGCACTGTTGTTGGACAAGGGGCGGATGTTATGCACGTTTTTAAACTGTGAATTTTATAAAGTATGCCTATTTTATTTATTTCCGATTTATTAGATATCGATAATCGGCTTCGGGACGAAGAGTCAAAGGCTCAGAAACCATAGACCAAAGTGGACATGCATGCTCGGGTAACGAGGGACAAGAAAATCGAGTCCTTCTCGAGAGTCAAGATGCACGGGTACTTGATTCGGAGTGGGGCTGACAGCAGCTCTCCTCTGCTGCATTTCTGTAATGACGGAAGATGGAGACCTGGTGTCCTTTGAAACAGCTATCAAGTGCGGTAGTCTCTAGGAGAGTGCTTATCGAGAGGATATGTGCGCTGGATTCTTGTGCCAGTAGTCCGTGATCGAACCTCGGCCGGGAAAGGTGTCCAAACACACTATCGCAGTATCAAGTGTGGGGTTGATGCTGTCACAGCGTACCTTGGTAATGTGTACTGGCGTGATTGTGGATAGAGGCATACTCCGTGCAGGCTGGATAGATCATCTCGTATTATTTGAGAAGAGCGAGGCGACCACATAACCGCTACGAAGGAAATCCCATCTACCGCGCCACCGAGCTAAAAAGGCGTTAGTACAGTGGACCCCACTTAATTGGATATCTTTTAATTGTATATCCCAGTTAATTGAATATAATTTTCAAACACAAAACCATTTACCATACCTTCAGTACAAATTTCATCTGTTAATTGCATATGGGTTGTAGAGTAAACTACTGTTAATTATATATAAATTTTTGTAATATGTCGAAAAAATTACTGTGACACACACCAAATTCCCCTTATTTATCAACCTTTTTGGCCTCACTACATCCAATACAGACATTTATTCTATTATATCTTGTTTGACAGAGCTCTATGAGCTCTGTCAAACAAGATATAATAGAATAAATGCTCAGTTTACCTCCAGAACACAGGAAACTGACGGAATCCCTGTTAATTGTATACTCCTGTTAATTGAATAATTTTCACTGGCAAAATGGATATTCAATTAAGAGGAGTCTACTGTATAAGTTTTATAACTTGCTCGCTAGTCGTTCTAAAACAGTAAAGTTTAAAACAAACAGCTATCTGTACAAGTATTCCGTGATTATTCCGGAGGAAAATTCGTAGAAATGTCAATTACATCCACCTCTATTAAATATTTTGACTTTTCGAGTGAGAAAAAATAAATAGTTTGATTCGAGTTACATGCAGTAGAATTTTGGGTCGGTCGGTCGGGATGTTTTATTATTTTCACATTCTTTCTCATACAGCCTGATACAGCCGCAAAAATAGGCCATACATTTCAACTCTTCACCTAATCCGAATAAGAGACGACACTTTATAAATTGAATAACTCAAAATTTTCATTTTTTGCCTCGGAAACATATCTTATGAGCCACTCACTGGAAAGAGGTCAGTGAGTTCGATTCAACGAGGGGCCATAAGCCATGCTTCTGAGACAAAGGAGAAATACAATTTAAATGGTGATTTTTGTAAATGGCACTGGCCGGTTTTGGCCATTACGTTGGGTAAAATGATTTTTCATTTAGCCTTAACACTTTACATAACACGACCAGTAAAGACATTTGCAAAAACAAGAAATGGCACTGGAGCAAAACCTTTCCCTCTCTCCTCCTCTCCTCCTCCAAAACCACACCTAATGATACTGGTCTTATTGATTGAGTTAAGTCTGATGATTGTAGCCACAACAATTTCCGAGTTATGGCTGAGATATGACTTTTGGCCTTCAACATATAGCACCCAAGTATGTCCTTGACCTTGAAAATTTGCAAGCACCTATTACACCCGAAACACCTCACTGTAATTTGATTCATTTCTGAGTTATGGCTGAGACACGAATATCGGCATACTATAAGTTTGACCTTGAAATCAGACCTTGACTCTGAATTTACGGACCCCGCTATGGCGAGTAACATATCCTACCATCGTCCTTTATAACCAGGTAGAGTTTGATGACTGCAGTACCGATAGCTTGTGAGTTATGGATGAGACATGGCTTGTGACCTTAAAGATATGGCAGTCAGGTATGACCTTGATATTGAAGGAGCACATGGAACTATTTCTCGCGACACGCGTTCTACCTATCATTAACATTTGTATGACGTTTGATAATAGTTTGACTCGTTTCCGAGTTATGGCTGAGGAACAAATATCGACAGTTTTTAAATGTGACCTTGAAATTGCATATATGACAATGAAATATGAAATTGGCCTTAAAGTTGTGGACCCCGTTATGGTATGTAACATATCCTACCATCGTCCTTTATAACTGGGGAAAGTTTGATGATTGTAGCACCAATACCTTTGGTGTTATTGCTGCGACGTGACTTGTGGCCTTAAACATATAGCACCCGGGTATGATCTTGACCTTGAAGATGCACAAGCAACTATCATACGCGACACATCTTCTCCATTCTAACGGTTCTTAACATGTTTATCATTAGTTTCTGGGTTATGCTATGAAACACGAATATGGAGATTCCAAGTGGAACCTTGAAATTTAACTATCATCTTGACGTTACGGTCCCAGCAATGTGTAACACCTCCCTCCAATTGTCATTTAAAATGTCGTGATATCTGGTGTAGACCCAATAGTTTTCTAGTTACACACTATATATATAGCGCCACACACACTTACCACACACAGGCACACTTCAATTACTGGAATGATGAAAAAAAAAGTTTGATATATCTGGGGCGTGGGGGGGGGGGCGGGGGTGGGGGGACTGGGGTTCATAGTCCCAGAAGTTGAAATTCGTTCGATTTTCACAAAATTTTAGTATCTTCAAAAGCTCGGAAACGTTTTTTTTTTTTTTTTTTCGATTTACAGCCATTTTTGACGTTTCTGTAGCATTTGCGTTACCTTACTCCTTTGAACTCGTAAGACCGATTTTTCGGTTCAAGGCATAATTTCGGCCCATTTTTGTCTCATTATAAGAGGTCTATACACGGGGCATTTATGATAAAATAATAACTGCGGTCTGCAGCCAAACGGCTGCAGACTGCAGTTATTATTTTATCCTCCCTGTATATTGATATTGGACTGATCCATCTCACTCTAAAGATACACAAAGGCGATACCATTCTAGGAAGCGAGGATTTCAACGGGTTAAGTTTAGAAATTGTGGGCATTTTAACTCCAAAGTGCCAAAACTGCTACACGGATTACTCAAAAGTCACTGAACTTACAGTTCTGAAAATTCACACTCTGCCCTTCGACAATAGATCTAGTTTTGTCCAAAAACACCGTAGAATTAACGTCTTTTTCATGAATTTATATTATCAGCTCATCTATTGAGATCTCACCCATGAAGCTTAGGAATATATTCACCGATAAAAACCATATTCCAAATTATGTTGAGAACTGGGAAAATTCCAAATGGGTAGGAGCAAAGTGATCGCAACGTCATGGGGAGGGGGTGGGGCGGGCAGCATTAGCCAAGAAATAAAAGTTTGTCCGATTTTCATGAAATATTATTGTACTGAAGAGCTGAAAAAAAATAACAGACACGTGTTTTGGGGTTGTTTTTTTTCCATTTCATCCACTTTTCGGTTTTCGTCACGACATTTCTTCTTCAGCTTTTTGGCACTTTTTTTCATAATTTCTTACTCATTTATCCTGCAGGTAGACAGCTTCGGACGCATTTTGCTGTATGACAGCCCTAGCAAATGGTTATATATTTCGTTGTTGATCACGTCATAATTTCAATGTTTTGACGAAGAAACCTATTTTTTTAACAATTTTGATTTCTCATATATATATGGCCTGCCATAAAAACCACATCCAAAAATACAATCAGTTTTCAACCGACGGGAAAGAAAGTCACTGGTTGAGATATTTTGACGTCAACGTCCGATTTGGGAGAAATTTTAGTGTGTTTTGGAGCTAACAAAATTAGCAAATAGCTAATTTTTGCTTTTGCCAGTATTTTCGTCGTTTTTACGTGAAGTTCAGTTTTTTGACAGTTATGAGTCGGAGGGAGACACGCCCGTAGACATAGCTTTATAACATAGAGGCACTGAATTCCGCATATAGACGCAACGATAACCAATGGAGTAAAGCGTCGTGGTTTCAGGGGCGGTCTGGGCCAAAAACTGTTACCATGAAATGCACCGGAGGTCGATGTCCAGGAGAAAATTTTGATTTTTCATACTGAATGAACGCTGCTTCCTTGCATCTGAGCGATCAGTGGCAGTCCACATAGACGGCATTTATGATGGCATTTTTGAATCATCAGCCCCGCTATTTCGGCATTTGCTTGCGACAGACAGGGTGGGAGATTGATAGGAACGACCATAGTTTGGACCAGTGGGAGACTATTTTGATCTTTCGAACTGAAAGAATGCCGTTTCCTTGCATCTGAGCGATCAATGGCAAACTAGATAGCTGGTGTATCGAAATGCCCTCCATGTGGACTGTCCACGGCAGTCCACAGAGATGGAATTTCGACATGCAACCAGCCTTTGCAATCAGATCCATTTCGCCTTTTGGTCAATTTCATGTACGAACAGGTGTTGGGCTGCATCAGTAGGGGGCCCACCGGGAAATTTCCCTGGTGGACCATACGGCCAGTCCGCCTCTGAGAGGTTTGACCTCGTTACATCCCAAACTCCAGAAGTTACAGCCATAAAAACGTCAAAAACACCGAAAATGGCTCAAAATTAAATTTCATTTGATACAGTTGAATTCAATTGACCTTTTAGTTTATTACAGTTCAAGTGACATTTTAGTACGTATAATTCTATATACAGAGGCGAAAAATTTTTTTAAATCGGATTTCAAATACCGGAAATACAACGAAAATATCATCGCGTGTAGTACTAATGTTTTCGGCCATGATGGATAGTTTTCATTAAAGGATCTAATTTTATTATCGGAAGACCTCCGTAGTTATAAGTGGCAAAGCTTTGAAACTTCACGTACCGATTTTTGGTTAGGCCTAAAAAAAGTTAAAAATCTGTTTCTCATGCCCTCTCGCGCCCTCCTTTTGGCTACCGCATGCTCTCTTTTTATAACCAATGCAAACATGAACAAGAGCAACGCGAAGCGTAGCATATGCCACCGACAGTGTCATAACGTCATGGCGTCCATGCTGAATTGGCTAGCTGGACCAAAATCGAAAGGAAGCGCTGTCTAGTCATCCACATGTAAGCCCTAAACTTATGATTTGATCAAATAAGCGGATCTTTAGTAATCGGATGGAAACCAAAAAATGTTAACGGACGAATATGTTGAAAATATAAGGATCGCGAGAGGGTAGGGGGCGTAAAAAAATAAATGATTTATATCTGACATTTTACCCAAGTTAATAAAATTGATAAATTTGTCCCTTGAGTGCAACAAGGCTTTACAATGCTTTAGCATTGCAAAACCTTCTTGCACTCATGGGACGAAATACATCACCACGCATGCTATTCTGTAGATTATGAGGCCTGAAACATAAACAAGCCAAGAACATGAACTTTTGATGTCAAAGAAATAATTACAAAAACAAAAAATGAAATAAAAAAACGCCCGCCCAAATGCAATTCTACAAATGAAAGTGTCAATGACACTGTACCTTAACTTGACTGTGTGTCGTGTTTGACGAAAAGGATAATGTTCAATGTTTATGAAAGGTTTATGAAATAAGACAAGAATTGTGATAATTGAGAATATGTTAATTCCTTTTCCCTACATGCTATACTTTCAATAAGAATAATTTGAGGTGCAGACTGTACTAAAGAATTGAGACCAGAGTTAATGTGGCCCTCACAGTTAACTTATGTCAACCAAAGTTACCAAGTTACAGTAAAATCATCCCAAAACGAGTCATCCTACCATGTTGTAAAGATAAATAGACTCACAGACTTTGCTAAAGAAATCTAGGTCACGTGACGGTCCGGCGGTCACGGTTGACCGATCATGACCAAAATCGGTCAGTCTCATCTAGATATCATACCGAGTTATCCTACCAAGTTACAATGAAATCCTTTGAATAAAACAACCTGTGGACAGTGCTTAAGAAATCTAGGTCATGTGACCAAGCGGTGGTAATGGCTGGCCGATCGTGACCAAAACAGGGCAGTCTCATCTAGACATTATACCGAGTTATCCTTCCAAGTTACAATGATATCGCTTCCTTAATGTGTACTGTAGACTGTGCTAAACAAATCTAGGTCACGTGCCTGTGTGGCCGTAACGATTGAGCGATCAAGGACAAAATAAGAAGTTGTCATCTAGACATTACACCGAGTCATCCTACCAATTTACAATGAAATCCCTTCATAAATGCAACCTGTAGACTGTGCTAAAGGAATCTAGGTAACGTGCCCCTGCGGCCGTCACGGTCGACTGAATCCGACCAAAATAGGATGTTCTCATCTAGATATTACACGGAGTCATCCTACCTAGTTACAATTAAATCCCTTCATAAATACGACCTGTAGATTGTGCTAAATGTCTTCGGGTCCGCGCAGCCGTCACGGTTGACCGATCACGACCAAAAATGGACGTTCTCATCTAGACATGACTTCGAACCAGCATGTGAAATTTCGTGATGATCAGACAAGATCTACGGGGTGTAGCCTGTGTTGAAGAAAATATGAACAGACTCGCAGACTTGCAGACTCACAGACTTCCGCACGCGCGATGGCAAAAAGCTTAATTTGACTTTGTTAAGTTAAGCTAAAAATGGCCCAAGAAACAGAAGATCTACTCCGTGGGGACTTATTTGAAATTATCAACAATGTCTATACTTTTTTCACTGTCGATACACGGTGCGAGCGATGTCTTCCGTTTTTAACCCCATTTTGAGACCCATCTTTGTGAAATTTTGGGAATATAATCGTCACTAAACATCGTATCGCAAAATGTGTTGCCGTCGTAAGAAATTCTCGAGGGTTAAGGCCAAACTGACCCGTGACGTCACAGCAGGACAATGTCCAAAAAATGAAAATACGTTCAATTTCCATGAAATTAAAATATTTTGTGGAGCACCAAAAATAAAAGAAAACGAGTTTTGGAATTTTCTGTTTAAGTCATTTTTGACGTTTTTGCGTCATTACATGTTTTCCCGTGTTATCTTGCATACCCTGCCATGTTGTGAAAGTAGGCCAACAAACTTAGAAACTGCAAGAGATTCGGCTTTCGCATCTTACACACACCTAAAAGAATACTTGAATTATTCAACATCATATTCATATTCGCATTGAGATAATATAATTAATGTCATCTTGTCAAAACCTAACAGAGTGTCGAAAAACTTAAAAGTAAAATTTCATTGCACAAAGTGGAAATAAGCCCATTGCGGATTCGCAATCTTTGACGTTAATGATATGCAAGGTCAGAGGTCGCTTCGGGTAAACACTTCGATCAGACTATCTTTCAAGACTGTCATACATGTGATAGAAACAAACAAAATGTTTCGCTTGAAACGAGAAAATGCGCGTTTTCGACTTAATACTAATCAAGATAGAAAAAATAACATATTTTCAACACCCCATTTAATGGACAGAACAAAATATTATTGATTTTTTCGTCAAGTGAATACAACAATGAAGCCTTTCCCATAAGCGAAGGCAGATTCGGCATGAAGGTTTTTTTTTGGTCTTTGTTGACGAGTGACAAAACGGCAGATAGATCACTCAAACAACACAAAGATGACTGCGTGAGTGACAATTCAAACTCTGAGTGTCCAAACAACCAATCAATACAAATATTTTCAAGCATAACACACAGATATTCTAGCTGGAAGAGGTTGGGGAGGGGGCGTGGTCACAAAAATGTGAAAATCGTTTGCTAGTAGCAGTGTCGCTTGTCTAAATAATATTTTGCACATATACAGAACATGTCAAAATGAGTTGAAGAATAACCACTACCGGTCTAAACTATAGATGTAATGTTTCCCATACTAATAACACAAGAATCGGACATCCTTTTTGTGAATCTCTAACAGAGAGCTTCCCAGAAAATGATGTAAGATTCTTGTATTATCAGTGTAGAATAGAAGCAGAAGCATCAGGATTCTTAATTTATTGTAGTTATGTTACAACCTATTTTGACTCTTTGAATGGTAATGTACATGTATTCTTTAACTTTTTTTTTACATGTTTTGGGCTTATACACAGCACTTAAGAGGGAGTTAATTGCACTGGAATTCCCATTGCATTAAATTTTCCAGAGCATAGAAATTCAAAATGTAATTTATAACGAAAGAATATTACTTCACAGGAAAACCAATTTTTTTGGTTGACGTAGCTTTGATATACCAAAAAACCCGACCCATGAGTGATGGGAATTTACCTTTCAGGAACAGTTAATTTTTTTCTCAAACATTGGAAAATGGATCGATAAGAACCTCCATAATGCACACACCTCATTGCCTAACCCTTTATCTTACAAACTGACTGCAACTACCCACACAATTCACGAATGTAGCAGGTAAAAATGTTTTTAAAAGGTTTTATACAAACCTCATAATGTGATCTATCATCGGAACGAGATTGTTCCCCGAGGGTCACATGATTCGATTTTCTTGAGGCTTTTTGTGTAAGTATGAAAAATTGAAATTGAAATTTCCAGTTTTAATGTTATCTGTGGGTAAAGGTTTAAAAAGTAAAGTGCAAAAAATATTGTACTGCTTTTTTGTGATCAAAGTACTGCAATTGTAGATTATTTCAGCAAGTCAAAATTTCTTATTTTAAATTTGTTTTATAATCCCGAAATATTGAAATATGGCTATGGCTACAGTCCAATAATTTTTAATAGAACTACTCTGTAAATGAACAATTATTTATTTAATAGCTAAGTATGAAATAACGGGAAAAAAGACTTCATATGAGTATAAATGCATGGTACAAGGTAGAAGCATATGTTCAAGTCTACGTATATTGTATGAATCAAAGTAAGTTGTAGCATAACAGCAATGAACAAAGTAGCCCACTGCCATTACACCAATAGAGCAAGAACCCGAAATCATTTCCCGGAAAGCTTTCTGTGAGAGCTTTCCTAAAAATGATGTCAGGTTCTTGTGTTATTGGTATAGTTGAAGATGCATACTAGTAGTTTATAGTGGTTATTCTACAACTTATTTCGAGTCGTGCTGTAAGTCAAGTGATTTCTCAAACTTGAATCTCACCCCGTTATGGATGCTGCATACCAAATATCAAAAGATTCTGATTGGTGGATCGGAAGAAGAAGATTTTTAAAGAATATTCCTCATATTGCACTTATCCGAATTTGGGTTCCCATAGAGAGCCCAAATATGGACCCAGGGATTTGATTTCAACAAACATGTGATGAATCTTCCAAAGATGTTATATGTGAAATGTTGAAGCCTTTGGAGCAATGGTATGGGAGAAGAAGATTCTTTAATGTTTTTCCCATTTCTCACAGTGTTAAAAAATGATGACACAGCATTTTTTCAATGTCCTGGAAACCGATGGCAATTTTTTTTTTGACCATTCCTTTCTGCTGTTCCTAAGGAAGCTTCACACAGAATAGAAATTCTCAGTGCCGTGTAGTTTTGAAGATATGGGTGTTTTAAATTTTTTTCTATTTTTCGCTCCTGTGGTTCCCATGGGGCGACAAGAAGAGTTTTGGGGCATACATTAGGTACTTATGACCCAATAAGCCCTCATATCAAATTTGATTCAAATTAGCCTCTCAGTTTGGAAAATAGAAATTTGGGTAGAATTCGGTATCCCACAGGAAGCCCAAATATGAACCCAGGGACTTGGCTTTAACAAACTTATATCTCACCTCCCTAAGGATACTGTATACCAAATATCAAAGGATTCTGACTGGTGGATGTGAAGATGAAGAAGAAGATTTTTGATGAATATTTCTCGTATTGAACTAAGTTATAATTCGTGCTCCCACAGGGAACCCAAATATGAACCCAGGGACTTGGCTAGAACAAACCTGACACCCCCCCCCCCCCCCCCCCCCCCAAGGATGCTGCATACCAAATATCAAAACATTCCGACTGCTGCATCTGAAGAAGAAGATTTTAAAAGAAAATTCCTCATTTTGAACTAAGTTATAATTCGGGCTCCCACCGTGAACCCAAATATGAACCCAGGGACTTGGCTTGAACAAACGTGAATCTCCCCCCCCCCCCCCCCCCCGAGGATGCTGCATACCAAATATCAAAAGAGTCTGATTGCTGGATCTGAAGAAGACTTTTAAAGAATATTCCTCATATTGAACATTTGGGCTCCCATATAGAGCCCAAATATGGACCCAGGAATTGATTTCAACAAATATGTGAATCAATCTTCCAAAGATGCAATATGTGAAAATATGAAAGCTTTTGGAGCAGTAGTTTGGGATAAGAAGATTCTTTAATGTTTTTCCCATTACCCACAGTGTTAATAATTGCTGACTCAGCACTTTTTGCAAAGTCCCGAAAAAGTGCCCTATGATAAAACCGATAACAATTTTTTGGACCATTCCATTCTGTTGGTCCTATGGGAGCTTCATACGAACTAAGAATTCTCAGTGCCGTGAAGTTTTGTAGATATAGGCGTTTTAAATTTTTTTCTATTTTTAGCTCCTGCTATTCCCGTGGGGCGACGGGATTTTTTTTTTTTTTGCATAAATTAACTACTTATGACCCAATAAGCCCTCAGATCAAATTTGGTTCAAATCAGCCACTCAGTTTGGAAAATAGAAATTTTGGGCGGGGCAAAAATTCTTGCCCCTCCCATAACGACGGCAAATATAGCCCCTCGAACTTATCTTGATTTTTTAAGATTTAGGCGCACTTTTTGGGCGTGGTCGTACTGAGGGGCAGGGCAACTTGATCTGAACAAACTTGAATTGACATATGATAGGGACCATGCACACCAGATTTGTTTCAATTTGGTCGAGTTGTCGATAATGTAAAGTTAACGCTGGACGACGGACGACGGGACAAAAAGTGATTAGTAAAGCTCCCCTTGAGCTTCGCTCAGGTGAGCTAAAAATTAAAATACGGGCCTTCAGGCCATGTTTTATCTTGTCCCCCTCCCCCAAGGTTCTGACTCCTGTGCCAACATTTAAGAAGGGGGCTGTGTCGTGAATGAAGCTATGCACTTGACCAACGGCTGCAATTCTGGACCACGTGATTCTTGAAGTAATAAGTTAATAAAATCAACTTGACGTAACCAAGTTATCACTTCAAGAACTGTGCTGTCGGTAGTTATAGCTTTAGGTCATTGGATTGGATACTCATTGATGAACTTGGAAATTTGAAACATGCTGCTAAAAACGTCATTTTGACGGCTAAAAAATAAAGTGATTTTTTAATTCAAAAGCCGCCAGAAGACTCCATTTAATGACCGATTTCAAATTTTGTTGGGGGAGAACCCCCCCCCCCCCCCCCATCCCCCCAGCCACTCTATGATCGATCGCGTCCCCGGCACTCGATGTAGATGCCTTTATCATCTGTGCAATATCCCGACATTTTTGAAGGGGGCCGTCACAGAAATAACCCCAGGGGCCCGAATTTCCTTTCCCCGGCCATGCGTGGATCTTCGATTTTGTGGGTGTTTTATGTAATAAGACAGCTTCCACTGTGTGAAATGTAAGTTTGAGTTGAAAGGGAAAATGGTCGAAAGAAGAATTTATATATTTTTATGTCCGATTCTTGTATTATTAGTATAGGAAACATTACATCTATAGTTTATACCGGTAGTGGTTATTCTTTAACTCATTTTGACTTGTACTCTATATGGACAAAATATTATTAGACACGTGACGCTGTTTCTAGCAGACGATTTTCACCATTTAGGGCCACGCCCCCTCCCCAACCTCTTCCAGCTGGAACATCTGTGTGTTGTTCTTCAATATGCTTATATTGATTGGTTGATTGGATACTTAGGGTTTGAATTTTCATTCACGCAGTCATCTCTGTGTCGTTTGAGTGATCTACCTGCAATTTTGTCACTCGTCAACAACAAAAACATGATGCCGAGTCTGCCTTCGCCTATGGGAAGGGCTTTATTGCGGTATTCATTTGACGAAAAAATCTATATTATTTTGCCATGTCCGTTAAATGAAGTGTTAGAAGTATGTTATTTTTTCTATCTTTATAAGTATTAAATCGAAAACGCACATTTTCTCGTTTCAAGCGAAACTTTTGTTTGTTTCTATCGCACGCATGACAGTCTTGACAGAGAGTGTGATCGAAGTGTTTACCCGAAGCGACCTCTGACCTTGCATATCATTAACGTCAAAGACGGCGAATCAGCAAGGGCTTATCAAGTGACACATAATCAACACACGTTCTTGAAGTGACAAAAATCGGCATTATTAATTATCATTAAAAATGGTTAGTTGAAGCTTTTTTAACCCTTTACCCAACGTAACGCCCAAAACCGACCAGCGCTATTCTCAAAAATCGCCAATTAATTTTCATTCTTTTTTTCATTTTTTGTCTCAAACACATAGGTTATGACCCGAGCTTTTGCAAGTGTCGTCTGCTTTTCAGGTTAGGTAAAGGGTTAACAAATTATGTTTTTTTCCATGATTAAGTATTAAAAGCGGGATAAGGTACACAACCTGCTGGCTTGGAAAATATCTCCCTGCCTTATTCCAACTCACAGAAAAACCAAACGCGTGAGTTTGTAGTCAAGATATTGATGTCATTCGACAGCTAAGATGTTAAGCTTTTCATTAGTATACCACTGGCGAGGTGGGGTAGTTAGAAAATGGAACGTTCCGTTTGATAGATTTGATCAATTGCTTTGATCGGCCCCAGTCAACTTTCTGTCCATGGCCGTGTCCGACCTCAAAAAGAGACTCGTTTCCAAGATAAATTTGAACCGCTTTGGCGTTAACCCTTTAGCCAACGTAACGGCCAAAACCGGCCAGCGCTATTCTCAAAAATCGCCAATTAATTTTTATTATTTTTTTCATTTTTTGTCTCAAAAACATAGGTTATGACCCCTCGTTGGAACGAGCTCGACGAGCTCGTTCCAACGAGGGGTCATAACCTATGTTTTTGAGACAAAAAATGAAAAAAATTAGTTATGCAAGAATTTTTTTGGCAAGTGTCGTCTGCTTTTCATGTTAGGTAAAGGGTTAAAAAGTTATTGAATTGGGCAAGTGGTATACTACGGAAGCCGGTTTGAGCCACTTGTAAATCAATTTTTTATGTCGTATTTACGACATAGTATGTCGTAATTACGACATACTATGTCGTAATTACGACATAAAAAAATGATTTACAGGTGGCACTAACCGGCTTCCGTAGTATACCAACGTAAGCTTAATGTTTTAGCTGTCAGATGACATCAATATCGTGACTACAAACTCACGCGTTTGATGTTTCTGTGAGTTTGAATAATTCAGATAGATATGTTCCAAGCCAGCGAGTTCATTAACTTGTCCCTTTTAATGTTTAATCATGGAAAAATACGTACTTTGTCAAAAAACCTTCAAATACACCATTTTTCATGATCTTCGGCACATTTCGTGTGCGCTTGTTGTAATCATTAGGCTTTTTTTTTTCTTTCCTTCAGCCACGGTTCTGGGGTACTTCACGTGCAGCTATCCTCGCGAAATTTGCCACACGTACGCCTATGCACCTTTCGCGCCTTTATCCAAAACAACGCCAATTTAGGCGTTTTTTCTTTAACTTTTAAATTAAACTCCTGCATTAAACTTTCCTTCTTGACAGTTTGGAAATATATTCTGCGACAAAAAACATTCTAAAAGTGTGATGCCGACCTGGAATATTCTTAATGTTTATGGCCGAATTTTCGAGTGACGATATTGTCGTTGAAGTCACCAAAAATTATCTGTCGGCAAATTTTCATGAAATGTTAGTATGTTGTGGAGCTTCAAATTTTGAGATCTTTATGGACATTTTTCATTAACACGCACCAGGGCGGCGGAGCCCGGGGGGGGGGGGGGGGGGCACAGGGGGCATGAACCCCCCTTTTTCAACAAATTATAGGTACACGAACGGCATTTTCTGACATAACGTACACATACCCTATGCCCACCACACATCACCTATACATATCCGACCACTTTGATTTTCAAGATTCAAGATTTTATTGAATAAAAATAGGGAGCGCGGTGGCTCAGTAGGTAGAGGTGCAGGCTGCAAGCCGAGAGGTCCTCGGTTCGAATCCCACCTGCGGCAACCGCGTTGTGTCCTTGGGCAAGACACTTCATCTTCATTGCCCGCATGGGGGCACGATGACGCCGTGTACTAAGGCGTACTGCACGTCGATGGTACGCATGTCTTCAACCAATCTAACCCTGCCTGTGCTGCAGTGCGGAGTTACGATGTTGGGGAGCTGGCAGCTGCTCGTCGTTGCTCGGTGGTTCTCTCCGGGTACTCCGGCTTCCTCCACCCGTAAAACTGTCACGGTCATGATTAGCCATTGTGCATAAATATATGACCTTAAACATCAATAAATAAATAAATAAATAAATTGAATAAAAATAGAAAGCTCCAAATGGAACATAATATTTCAATGGGCTGTTTCAAAGGTATGATTAAGTAAAAACAAAACAAATGCGTAAATGTAACCACAATAATTTCTCATTTTTTTCTCATCAATTCTCATTCGATTCATATGTACCGTATTTCTTTTCTCGTTCACTTTTAGCCTGTGATTTTGCAAAATATAAATTTGTATTCAATGGCAAAGAACTAGTTCAATTCAATTTAAAGTAAGCGAATTGGGTGGATGCCATATAGGTTGTACTGTGTACTAAAAGGTGAGATATATAAATACGAATGCTACTCTTAATCAAAAACGAAAAAAAAAATCCACTACCACTAACCTAATCTGTGGTAACACCCGAAGACAGCCGATGCTACGCGAAGACAGGTGATGCCACACGATTCAATACTGACCGGTCAATATCCATATTCCAATATCGCAAAATAATGACAATAAGGTTGACGTTAGGTTGAGGTTGAGGTCGTTGAGGTTTGTGTCTTGAATAGAGTGGAAACAAGGGTATATAAATTTATATATTTGCATGAATACACCACCCCCACCACCATTGAATACCCCCTCCCGAAGAAAAATCCTCTTCCATCCTACACTCTTGTGGTACCCAGAAAGGTGCGACCCCCACTTTTTGGGAGCTTCCGCCGCCTCTGCCACGCACAGCTCTCTATTAATTCTTTACCCAACGAATCGCCCGCATCCGCCCGCTTAACATGCAAATTAAGTAGTTGAAAAATATTATTTTTTCCAAAAATTTCAACAAAGCCATATCATGTGACCCCTAGTTGGAACGAGCTCATCGAGCTCGTTCCAACTAGGGGTCACATGATATGGTTTTGTTGAATTTTTTTGACAAATTTGAAAAAATGATATTTAAAAAAATAAATTTTTATATCGTCTGCGTTTGGTAAAGGGTTAATAATACACACACAGCTTTGAAATTGCACACACTGCAGCGTTGATGATGTCTCTATTAAATACATTTGTTGCATTTTCAAATTCCAACCTTTACGTAAATAAAACCAAATTGACATCTCTTTCACTAACGTTTAATATCGACCCCGTGATTGAATTCTCCTTCCCAAAAAGTTTGTAAATACAGTATACAATGAAAACCCTTTCTAAAATGCAATCACTTTTCAGCCGACGTTTGGACCTGCCGTTTCGGTGACAAAATTAAAGTTCGTCCGATTTCCATGAAATTTTTGTATGTTGTTGAGCTTGAAAAAAAAAACTGCTTTTGGATTTTTTTTTTATTTAACGTCTCTTTTTCGTTTTTAGGTCGTTTGGAGATTGTGGCGCCGAAAAAGCTGGTGACACGCAAACAGCCATAACTATAGCACTTCAGAGACTAACCTTCACAAATCGGCGAGGCACTGACCTTTCAGGTGCCTTGCGAAGTTTCTGCCGACTGACGCCAAACAGTTCGAGTTACATTTCAAACAACGTTGAAAAGTGACAAATACCCCTTCTGTGCAGCTTGTGACACGAGTAAAGCCATACCTATGGCACCTACAGAGACCAAACTTCGCATGTTGGCTCGCCTTTAAAATTTGTCGTGCTTGTACTGCCAAGTTTCGTCGCAATTCATCCAAAATGCTTGGAGTAGCAAAGCAAATAACGTCAAAAAGGTACAAAAATACCCTTTCTAAACTACAGGATATATTGTTATGAAATCATGCATACAAAGAGACTACTGATGGAACTCGTGCACAATTATGTTTCACCTTCAGCTTTCTGAAATTCTACACGCCACGGCGTTCAGTATGACCGGAAGGAAAACGTCAAAATGAAATTTCATCTCATACATTTGGAATTAGGCGATATTTCACTACTGAGTGTCTATACTCCTTCCCTTCATTGTTGGGCCCTTCGGCGTTGGGCGTGCTTCGTTGGATGACTTCTAGAAAGTTCGCTTTGCGACTGCAAAACCATCTAGTTGAATAAAGAGATAAAATAGACGTAGTCACCCGATCGATTTTCTGATCGTGCATACATGTGGGACAGGGGGACAGGTTATCACGAACCCACTTGTCTGAATTCAAGTACTTTTCGGGGGAAGTGGTTGAAACATCAAGTACTTTTCAAGGAAACAAAATTACGTACTTTTCAAGAAACACACTAAAAACTAAAGTGTTAAAAACTACACTTGAAGTACTGTATTTAACACTTACTAAGTGCTGAACTAACACTTTGTTCAAGTGTAGATATCCCAGAACTCGACAGGTGTTACAATAATACCACTTGACAAGTGTAACGTCGCGACACTTAGAAGGAAACAACGCAGATGGCGCGGATCAGGCTCGAACTCTCGAGCCTGATCCCCGTCATCTGCGTTGTGTCCTTTTAATTATCTACCCACCAAGCGCATATCAAATTATGGACGATTCTGGAAGAACCACCAATGCTAGACACATGGGAAGTGCCATCCATTCAAGTTTGAGATGTCTGACGATTGTAATGTCTAAGTGCTTAAAGCATTGCACTTTGAGTTTTAAAATCAAACCCTAAAAGTTAGAATGGGTTTAACACCTTGAAAGTGTCAGTTTTTAACACTTTAGTTTTGAGTGTGAAGGGCCTGAAATCATCTGTCGAGGACTTTTCACTTGATGGGCAATTTTGTTTTCTCTATTCGACAGCAAGGTTTAACTAAAGAGAAATTCCGAACTGAGTAGGAAGATAGTTACTACGTTTCGCATCGTGCGAAAAGCTGGTTTCAATGGTGTGAGAATATTATCGCGCAAAAATCAATGGGCCAAAATAAAATGAAAGTGTCAATGACACTGTAGCTTGACTTGTGTGTTGTGTTTGATGAAAACGATAATGTTCAATGTTTATGAAAGGATTATGAAATAAGACAAGAATTGTGATAATTGGGAATATGTTCATTCTGTTCCCTGCATGCTATGTTTTTGATAAAAATAATATGAGGTGTACACTGTACTAAAGCGCTGAGGGGTGCATTAATATGACCTCACAGTTAATGTACGTGGCCCTCACAGTTAACGTTTCTCAACGAAAGTTACCGACTTACAGTGAAATTATTCCAAAACGAGTCATCCTATCAAGTTACATTGAAATCCCTTCATAAATATGGCCTGTAGACTGTGCTAAAGGTTTTCGGGCTTCGGGCCCCTGTAGCGGTCAGTTTCCCAATTGCGCCCAAAGGGGACGTTCTCATCTAGACATTGTATGAAGTCAACCTACCAAGTTACAATGAAATCCTTTCATAAATATGACCCGTAGACTGTGCTAAAGGTTTTTGGGCTTTGGGCTCGGTCAGCCATCATGGTTGAATGATCGCAACCAAAAGGGGACAATCTCATCTGGGCATCATCTGGGGTGATGCTACGAAGTTACAATGAACTCCCTTCATAAAAATGGTAGACTGTGTTCAAGGTTTTCGGGCTTCGGACCCCTGAAGCCGTCACAGTTGACCAATCACGCCCACAAGGGGATGTCATCATCTAGGCATTATATGGAGTCAACCTAATAGGTTACAATGAAATCCTTCCATATATATGACCTATAGACTATGCTAAAGGTTTTGGGGTTTTGCGCTCGGGCAGCCATCAAGGCTGAATGATCGCGACCAAAAGGGGACGTTCTCATCTAGACATTATTTGAAGTCATCCTACCAAGGTACAATGAAATTCCTTCATAAATATCACCTGTAGAATGTGCTAAAGGTTTTCGGGCTTCAGGCCCCTGTAGCCGTCACAGTTGCCTAATGGTATCCAAAAGGGGCTGTTCTCATCTAGACATTATATGAAGTCAACCTAACAAGTTACAATGAAATTCCTTCATGAATATGACCTGTAGACTGTGCTAAAGGTATTCGGGCTCGGGCAGCCATAATAGTTGAATGATCGCAACCAAAGGGGGACATTCTCATCTGGGCATCATCTGGAGTGATCCTACGAAGTTACAATGAAACCCCTTCATAAATATGACCTTAGACTGTGCTCAAGATTTTCGGGCTTCGGGAACCTGTAGCCATGACAGTTGACCAATCACAAACCAAAAGGGGATGTCATCATCTAGGCATTATATGCAGTCAGCCTAACAAGTTACAATGAAATCCTTCCATAAATACGACCTATAGACTATGCTAAAGCTCTTTGGGCTCGGGCAGCCATAAAGGCTGAATGATCGCGACCAAAAGGGGATGTTCTCATCTAGACATTATTTGGAGTCATCCTACCATGCTACAATGAAATTCCTTCATAATTATGACCTGTAGACTGTTCTAAAGGTTTTCGGGCTTCGGGCCCCTGTAGCCGTCACAGTTGCCCAATCGTGACCAAAAGGGGATATTCTCATCTAGACATTATTTGGAGTCATCCTACCAAGTTACAATGAAATCCCTTCATAAATAAGACCTGTAGACTGTGCTAAAGGTTTTCGGGTTTCGGGCTCGGGCAGCCATCATGGTTGAATGATCGCAACCAAAGGGGACAGTCTCTCTGGGCATCATCTGGAGTGATCCTACGAAGTTACAATGAAATCCCTTCATAAGTATGACCTGTAGACTGTGCTCAATGTTTTCAGGCTTCGGACACCTGTAGCCATCACAGTTGACCAATCACGACCAAAAGGGGATGTCATCATCTAGGCATTATATGGAGTCAACCTAACAGGTTACAATGAAATACTTCTATAACTATAACCTTTTGCCTATGCTAAAGGTTTTTGGGCTCGGGCACCAATCAAGGCTGCATGATCGCGATCAAAATGGGACGTTCGTATCTGGACATTATTTGGAGTCATCCTACCAAGTTACAATGAAATCCCTTCATAAATATGACCTGTAGACTGTGCTAAAGGTTTTCAGGTTTCGGGCCCCTGTAGCCGTCACAGTTGCCCAATCACGCCCAAAAGGGGATTTTCTCATCTAGACATTATATGAAGTCAACCCACAAAGTTACAATGAAATTCCTCAATAAATATGACCTGTAGACTGTGCTAAAGGTTTTCGGGTTTTGAGCTCGGGCAGTCGTCACGGTTGGCAGATCACGCCCAAATGGGGAAAGTCTCATCTAGACATCATAAGGAGTCATCATACCAAGTTACAATGAAATCCTTCTATATTAAACATAACCTGCAGACTGTGTTAAAAGTTTTTGGGTTTCGGGCTTGGGCAGCCATCACGGTTAACAGATCATGCCCAAAAGGGGACAGTCCCATCTAGGCATTATACAGAGGCATCCTACCAAGTTACAATGAAATCCCCTCATAAATACAACGTGTAGACTGTGCTAATGGTTTTCGGGTTTTCGCCTCGGGCAGCCATACCGGTTGATTGGTCGCGACCAAAAGGGGACGTTCTCATCTAGACATGATCCCAAACCTGCATATGAAATTTCGTGACGATCAGACAAGAACTGCGGGGTGTAGCCCGTGCTAAAGGAAAATGTGAACAGACTCACAAACTTTCAGACTAACAGACTTCCGCACGCGTGATGGCAATAGCTTATCTTGACTTTGTCAAGTTAAGCTTATAAAATTAAAGTTTTCCGACATTGTTCCCGGTTCGTTGACCGTCGGTAAAACCAACTCATCAATATACTCCTTTAACCCATTAGCCAACGCACAGGATATCAAAATTTGTATTTTAATTTTTGTTTTTTAAAATTTTTCAAAAAATTTCAACAAAATCATATAATGTGACCCCTCATTGGAACGAGCTCTATGAGATTCGTTAAAGCTTTTTGAATTTTTTCCCAATTTCTAAATTTGAAATTACGTGGACGGTTTGGGCCAATTCGTTAGGTAAAGGGTATTTAAAGCAATAATAAATGAAACAGGTCGTACACGGTCGTTTGTTATTATAATTGTAAAGAATTATTTTCGTTAACGAAAGTAATTCTCTTAAATAATAATAATACACGAATTTTGTTTGTGTACCGTACATGACCACTTGATTGTCATAAACTTACAACGCGCACTTTCATACAAAAGATATTTGAAATTTTAGGGTACTTTTGCATAATGAAACTTTCACCAAATGGATAACTTTTTTCAGGAGAAAATGTGGGCATTTGAGCAGCCAACATTTTTTCCGACGGAAAACAAAAAGTTCGCGGGGGAGGCGACGCCCCTCCGACACCCCTATTAGTTTTGGGCCTGGTTTTGTGAAAGTGTTGTCGCAGCAAACCTGCTTCCCAACTTAAAAAAACAGCTTCCTCACATCCATAAAAAACAGATCACAAACCCAACATTAACCCCACAATACATTAAATTACTTCATCCTTCATAACCCCGCGGATTACCATGATCATAAGAACTACATATGTTTGTTAGTGTTTTACCTCATTTATTGTACGCAGATGATGCCAAAAGACACACGAATTCACATCACTATACAAACAATTTGTTATTTACTGTTTGTTTGCTGACTACATAATTTTTCGTGGCAAACTGAATTTTCAACCACACTCTACAAACGTTCGATGTTGCATGAAAACAAAACGGTCACGTATATGTAATCCAACAAACATCGAACTAAAACTCGAACAAGAACGTATTTACTGACCTATTTTTGACGAACGGTAGAGGCGGACTGGCTATATGACCCATCAGAAAAAATCCCGATGGGCTTCCTGTTGGGTGGCCCCTGGGCCCCCAAAATTGATGCAACCCAACACTTGTAGGTCCCCGAAACTTTGTGACAACGCCAAACAGCCACAGTCAAAATGGATGAAGACTGGTCTCCCACTGAAGGAAGGAAATCGCGTTCTTTTAATTTGAAAATCAAAATTTTCTCCCATTGGGCCAAACTATGGTCGTTCCGATAGGTCCGCGCACCCCAAAACCATGTTGATGCCATTCTTGCCGAATGAGTGATGAAGATAATACAAAAAGGCCATCGAAATGTCCTCTGTGTGAACTGCCATTGGTCCCTCAAGTGCAAGGAAGAAGCGTTCGTTCAGTTCGAAAAATCAATTTTTTTTCCTGGCTCGGAGTCCGCCTTAGTTCATTTCCCGAAAACTTTTCTTGGTCCAATCCGTCCCGGATGAAAAGGTCTGGTTGGGGTCGAAAAAACATTCAGAAACGTATGCTAGGGTGAATGTGCAGTTGAAATGACCAAAACCACAAATTTCCAACAACTTGTAAATTTGTTATAGATAGACGTTTAACCCATTTTTAACACCATGAAGCCTGAACTCGACTCCACTTGTCCAGGGACGGACTGGGCCAAGAAAATCGCTTGAGCCCACTGTCTATTGTTCTATTAGGTATGTACTAGTTACCAATCGAGTTGGGGGTATTTTATGAATTTGGACAACTTGTTCCGTAGGTTGAGTGACACCGAGCCGCGTAGTTGCAACTCCATGAATACCTGCAGCTGGATTGGTAACTATTACTTATTTGCATACCAGAAAAGACGATAGAACCAGGGGGCAATGGGCAAAACGCAAGGACTCATACTCCGTGGACCATAGGTATTCAAGTGACACCACTTGAACACCTTGTCTATTTTTCTATCAGGCATTTCAAGTTGCTTGCAGACCCCGAAAAGACAACAGAGCCAGGAGGTAAAACATTGCGATCAAAAAACGACGAGAGAATAAGAGAAACAGAATTTACTGTGACCAGTGAATTCGAATCTGTGTGAAAATGCTGAAAGCATCAGTCCTGAACCATATAGAAAAATGAATTTTTGGAGACTTATTTTCGGGAGTAAAATATCTTTCAAGAAATTAAAAATACGATTTCGTAAACAGCATTTAAAGATTTTCATTCAGGATTCAGTTTAAATTTTTCAAGAAGACGGAAATAACTTTTATACAGAGCATTAAATGTGTTCTATAAAGGACTCAGCAATGGATATTTTTTACTCTGCCCATTTTTTGCGAGTAGAAATACACGTATGAACTCCAGAAATGCATTTGGGTCATAAAATACAATTTTAAAAAATTCTGAAAGCTGCACTTAATGAAACCTGTGCGACCCTAGTAAACTGAACCCAAATTATTAACTTCCACGTTTTGACTCATTTGGTATTGGTCCTAGGTCCATATGTAATGGCATGCTTGAAATATGATGACCAACTTTCAAAATCTGTGCCCCCACCTCCCCGAAACATATTTTGAGAATAAACGTACATGTACGAACTGCGGCAATGCATTAGGAGATCGAAAAATGTGATTCCCAGCAATTCTGAAAAAGCACTCAATAACCCCTGGGTGACCTCCGTGACCTTGATCCATATTTTAAACCTCCATCAAGTGTCAACTCTTTTGGTGTTTGCTCCAGGCCCATACGTCACACCATGCTTTAGATATGAGCGTGACCCACCTTCAAATTCTTTGACCACGCCGACTTTTTTTAACGTAAATATTCTGGTATGAGCTTCGAGAATACTTTATACTTTAGGGGGGGGGGAGGTCAAAGAATGATTTCCAGCAATTCTGAAAAATGCACGCAATGACCCCTGGGGTGACCATTTTCTGAACCTCCATCGAGTTTCAACTCTTTTGGTGTTGGTCCCAGATCCATACGTCATACCATGCTTGAGATATTAGCGTGACATTTTTCAAAATTTTGTTGACGCCCTTTTTTTTAACGTAAAAATGCAGGTATGAACGAACTTCGGGAATACTTTAGTGGGTCAAAAATGTGATTTCCAGCAATCAGAAAGATGCACTCAATAACCCCTGGGTGACCTTGACCCATATTTTGAACCTCTATCGAGTGTCGACTCATTTGGTGTTGGTCCCAGGTCTATACGTCATACCATGCTTGATAAATGAGCATGACCCACTTCCAAAATTACTGGCCACGCCCACTTTTTGAACTTAAAATGCATGTATGAACTTTGGGATTTCATTAGGGGGTCAAAAATGTGATTTCCAGCAATTCTGAAAAATGCACTCAATGACCCCTGAGTGACCTTGACCCATATTTTGAACCTGCATCAAGTGTCGACTAATTTGGTGTTGGACCCAGGTCCATAGGTCATGCCATGCCTGAGATATGGGCGTGACCCACTTTCAAAACATTCCTACGGACACACCTGATGTTCAAAAAATCTGAAAAACATGGGGTGCCGAGAACTTGTGACTGTCTGTCAGTATGCCAAAAATCAGGGAGATAGGAAGATTCGCTTTCGTGTTATCGTGCGGACAGGAAGTGCTTAGAAGACAGAAGACAGGAGAAGAAGAAGAAGCATCATCTCTGACACTCTTCAATGTTGCTTTATCGAAGCATTCCATATTCATGTATTTCTCACAAACTGCTGCGCCATTTGTTTTTTTCAAGAAAACATGTTAGAATAAATGTTAATAAATTTAAATACTTTGAAATTAATTATAGATTCTTTAACGAAAATTATTGAAGACCAACAGTTGTTCAATTGTTAGTATTTATAAATGTTACGCCATTTAAATGCTTTTTAAAATTAATTATCCAATTCATAGATACTTTAACGAAAACTAGTGAAGACCTACAGCTTTTCTTCAACTGTTGGTATTTATAAATCTTACGCCATTTAAATGTTTTAAATTCATTAACCATTTCATATCATATTTCATTTCATGTAAATTTCATTTAAATTATCACACGTTATTCAATTGTTGGGGGATTGCGTCATGGCAATTAAAATTGAGAGAGGGGAGGTGTGGGGAGGTGTGGGGGTACTACGTCATAGCAATTAAAATTATTAAAAATTAATTTAATTTTTTTTTTAATAAAGCTCCATACATCTGAGGCATCGCACACCTCTAGGATATGGAGCCAACGGACATCGATCCGTGCACCTCTATTACTTACAGGTAGGTGGTTGCTCAGTTAATTTGTGTGGTAGACCAATAAAGATTTTCAGCCTTAGGGCTGAACGTCGAAAATATTGATTGGTCTTCCCCCAAGTTACTATTATAGACTGTAACAGTTGGTGGCCCTGAACTGGTATGGACTATGCCATCAAGGTCCAAAGAGTTAAGGTGGTGGTTACATGACAAAAAATGGCTGAAAATTTTTTTGTGTTCAAAAATATATGGGCACTTTCTAAGAAACTAAATTTATTTTATTTTCAAGTAATGAGTCATGTGGTATCTATAATAAATATATGATATTATGTGAGAAATAACGATACAAGAAAAATGAACAAACCTGCGCATAGAAAAAGTGAGCAACGAGCAGAAATCCAAGGAAAATGATCTTGTTCCCGGTCAAAAATGGCTTGATTGTTATCGGAGGTTTAACCCTTTACCCAACGTAACGGCAAAAACCGGCCAGCGCTATTCTCAAAAATCGCTAATTAATTTTCATTATTTGTTCACTTTTTGTCTCAAAAACATAGGTTATGACCCCTTATTGGCACGAGCTCGTCCAGCTTGTTCCAATGAGGGATTATAACCTATGTTTTTGAGACAAAAAATGAGTTATTCAATATTTTTTTTATTTTTTGGAAGTGTCGTCTGCTTTTCATGTTAGGTAAAAGGTTAACGACACTTTGAACAACCAGGGTCACATCGTTCTGGAAACAAAAATGGTAAGGACTTGTTCCAAATTTTTTTAAAAGACAATATAGAGATCACATTGGATTATCCATGTCTGTCCAACATAGTTTTGCGGAATTAACCTCTTTAAAAAGGCGCATGCAGCTTTGTAGAATTTGATTTACTTTTTATGTTGAGGTCATTTTCAGCATCTATGGCTATATCATCGCAGCACCACTAGTATAAAGTCAAGGTTAGCCGATCGTTTATGCCTATGCTGTGCAATTTTTGAGGCGTTGTTTACTAGGTCCTCTTTTACGAGTAAAGCAAAACTTGTTTACCACATTAAACAATCACTGCTCTATTTCCTAACATGGAGATTCACCCTTATGGCCAAGATATACCCTTTAAATGTGCCTGTATTGAGCTTACCAATGAAGTCATATCAAACTCGGAGATTTAGGTAGGTGAAACTCGAAGAACATGAGCCAACAAGAAAATTTGTTAGCACCGCTAGAAGTACGTCTTTGCTTGGAAGACCATGATTAGAACATGGAAAATACTTGTATGCCGTTTTGCAGCCCCCTGTCTGAAGACAAGACTAATTAAACTAGAACACGTAATGGCTGGGAATGTAAAGCAAAATAACCCATCTTACCCAAAACGTCAAGTTCAGGACTTGGAAAGCGCAACTTATAACCTAATAAATTGCTATGTTTTTTTCACGCATGTTGGAATGTGCATGCATTTCAACTTTAGAGGTCTTCAAATCAACCCCAGGTATGGTTACCGGGTCCTATTTCACAAGTAAAGAAGACTTTGTTGCATGCACACCCAATGAAAGTGTCAATGACACTGTAGCTCAACTTGTTAAGACATGTACATGTATAGTATGTGACACAGCAATGACAAACATCTAGGAATTGACCTGATAACAAAGGTACATATAAAGTATTGTTACGGTCTGTACATAAATACTGACCGTAGCCTGTAACAAATGTATAGGTAAAGAATTGTAAAGGTGGGTGACAGTCAGATGCTAAACTAGAAAAGAAATCTTTGAGTCCCAGAGTGGGTCTGACTGAACCCCATAATATTTGTTCTCATAGCACAGTGATAACAAAGGCATCCCAAAACACACTCGTTCCTGTCCGAAGGTGAAAACAAAGGTACCCAAGAAGTTTCGTGAAGATCAGTTCATAAATACGAGCTGTATAGAAGTTCTGACAAAAAACTGATTGGACCTAATTTCGTTACAAAATGGCCACTGGCAGCCATCTTGAATTTTGGACCGCACCCAAAAACACTCGTTCTCGTCCTAAGGTGATAACAAAGGTAGCCAAGAAGTTTCGTGAAGATCGGATCATAAATACAGCTTCTAACCCGAGCCGTATTGACATGTGCACTTACAGTGAATAAGTAGGACTGAATAAATCAAAGTTCATCTAATTTGCATAATTTCTGCACGAGAAAAAAAACCTGTACTATATGTGATGTATTCCATGTTACTAAACATTCATAAAGAATTTATTCAAATCAGAACTTTCATACAGAAGTTCTGTACAAAAGACTGATTGCACTAATTTTGGTACAAAATGGCTGCTGATGGCCATCTTGAATTTCGGACCACACCCAAAAACACTCGTTCTCATCCCACGGTGATAACAAAGGTGCCCAAGAAGTTTCGTAAAGATCGGTTCATAAATAAGGCCTCTAGCCTGAGCCGTATAGAAGTTGTGTACAAAAAACTGATTAGACCTAATTTCGGTACAAAATGGCCACTGGGAGCCATCTTGAATTTTAGACCGCACCCAGAAACACTCCTTCTCGTCCCAAGGTGATAGCAAAGGTATCCAAGACGTTTCGTGAAGATCGGTTCATAAACACAGACTCTAGCTCGAGCCGTATTGATACGTGTACTTACTGTGTGTAAGTAGCACTGAAAAAACCAAAGTTCATTTAATTTGCATAATTTCTGCACGAGAAAAAACCTCGTATTATATGTAATGTATCCCATTGTACTAAACATTCACACACGAAATTATTCAAATCAGCGCTTTCATATGGAAGTTCTGTGCAAAAATCTGATTGCACCTAAGTTTGTACAAAATGGCTACCAGCGGCCATCTTGAATTTCAGACCGGACCCCAAAACACCCGTTCTCATCCCACGGTGATATCAAAGGTACCCAAGAAGTTTCGTAAAGATCGGTTAATAAATACGGCCTCTGGCTCGTGCTGTATTGGCATTTGCACTTTCAGAGCTGAAAGTAACACTAAATAAATCAAAGTTAGTCTAATTTGCATAATTTACGCACGATAAAAAACCCGTATTATATGTGATGTATCCCATGGTACTAAACATCCATACAAAAAATTATTCAAATCAGAGCTTTTATATGGAAGTTCTTCGCAAAAATCTGTGCCCCCACCTCCCCGAAACATATTTTGAGAATAAACGTACATGTACGAACTGCGGCAATGCATTAGGAGATCGGACCCCAAAACACTCGTTCTCGTCCCACGGTGAAAACAAAGGTACCAAAGAAGTTTCGTAAAGATCGGTTCATCTGGCCCGAGCCGTGTTGACGGCGTGACGGAGTGACAGACGGACAGACAGACAGATGGGCCATGATAATACCTCAAATTTGGCTTCGCCAAAGTTGAGCTAAAAATTATATTAAGTCCGCTGAGTCCAAGTTCGGACTATCCAAAATCACACAAATGTCAAGATAACGAGTTATTATCTCAAGATATGTCGAGATACACATATCGAGATATCATGTCCAGATACGAATATCGAGATATCATGTCGAGATCTCGAAATATAACATCAAGATCTTGAGACAAAAATAATCGTGTGTCCAAAATCATATGATAGAACGTTTCGGAAATGGACACACATTTTACGACAAAGCAGGTGCGAAATTAGCTTATATTATACCTGCCGTGAGTCGGATGAAATTTGAACTACTCCAAAACCGAAGCGAGATATTCTCTCACTTTCAGATTTGCGAGTGTTGTACCTTCTTTATACTTATTACAGATAGGGGTATTTTGTCTCGGCATTTTTATTTCATCAAATGGTCATGGGCAAGTGCCTGCTGAAGTTGTGAATAGTATGGGTATTTTTGTCGCAGCATTTTCATTTCATCAAATGGACATGAGCATGTGCCTGTAGTTTTGAATAGTATGTATCGCATGTTTCGGGTGCAGGTTGCCGGTCTCAGGCCGCACCCGAAAGTGACATCATGTCACGTGACCAAGTGGCGCCATAATAAGTTGTCGTGGTAACCCGCATGAGCCACTATGTTGTGACGCTATTACCACAGTGATACGTGGTGTTAGTGCACATGCATAGCGCGTGCTGTTAGGGTGATACTTGTTTCGTCGTCCATTTCGTATATTGGGGCCTGCCATCTTGGATTCTATGATGGCACGTGGTTGCTATGTGATCTAAAGCCTACTTTGGCCACAGGGCCTCTAAAAGATGTGTACGATTGAATACGAGTAAATCCAATTACCACAAACAACCCGACAATCCTCCCAAATCACAAAAAACACACAAAACTACAGAAACGGACCTGTAATCACCATCTTGGGCTTATAATAGTAGCACACGGTGCTATGCGACACATTCTGTTGAATAGGAGTACTGGCTTAAATTTTCCAAAATCCTTGGTTTCTTACAATATATCTACATGCTATGTTATGACTTCCCCCGATTTCCTTATAAAGTATTCTGACTTCCCTAGATGTGCTTATTTATTGAGGTTTAACGACACTTTCAACAGCAGTGGTCCCCCGTGTCGGACAGTTTCATGGGTGGAGGAAGCCGAAGTACCCGGTTAGAACCACCGAGCAACTGTCAGGCTCCCCAACATACTAACTCCACACAAGCAGGGTTAGCATTGGTTGAAGTCAAGTGCACCATCGACGTACAGTACGCAATGCCACCGCGTGGGCAATGGGGGTGAACTGTGTCTTGCCCAAGAACACAGTGTGGTTGCCGCAGGTGGAATTCGAATCGAGGACCCCTCGGCTTGCAGCCTGCACCTCTACCAACTGAGCCACCGCGCCCCCTTACTTATGTGTTAGTACATATTGTGTCACAATGTGTACACATTACAGGTTTGCACATAGACACTTCTTGGATGTGCCGATATGTGTGCTAAAGTACAATATAACACATTGTGCACTATCACATATGGGTATTTGAGGATAACTTTGACATGACAATGTATCATTTGAGGATACCCTTTGAGGATACCTTTTCGGGATACTTATTTGAAGATAGTTATGGCTCCTAGTATGGCCTTCTAGGCCATCCCACACCCTCCATAGCTTCAAGGTTACCACTTGTCCATGGTGACCACAATCTGTCGAGTGATCCAATACTATAGTATTCACCCAATAAAATAATCTTCTACCATCCTTGAAATCTTGTAATAGCTAGAGGTACTGTGAGCAAACTCACAAAGTGATACCCCCCGCGCCTGAAATGTATAAGTTAGATTATCTCCCCTTCGAAATGTCAGAACGGAATTATATTGCTTCATGCAATTCTTCATATGGAGTTCTTCCATTGTGTATAGTTTCATGAAAAATCTTCAAACGGTATTGGAGGAGTTGCGCTTACAAGGATGGACAGACGGTATAAGTTAGATTATCTCCCCTTGGAAATGTCAGAACGGAATTATATTGTTTCATGCACATCTCCATATGGAGTTCTTCCATTCTGTAAAGTTTCATGAAAATTCTTCATTACTTGTACACTGCATTAAAGACCCCGATTCATCACCCCGATTTTCAAGTGATAAAGTCAGGGTGATCGACCCGAATTTCGTTACTATTAATATCCACTGGAGAATCCCATGCAAAGACAATTAAGCACGATATCGTTACGACCTAGCATGAAGTCACACCACGAGAGTTAATTCTCAAACAGGTGTTAGTGAATTCAAAACTAAAGGACACTTTTTTGTTCAACAAGTTCAAAATGTTATAAAACTATTAATTTGACAGATGTGTATGAAGAAAATCTGTCAATAATAGGACGTTTTAATCCGCGGATTGTTTTTCAGATTACCAAACAAGGAAACGATTCTAATCCCACCTACAAAACTCGGTCGTCCAATGAGACACCGGCACAGACATGAGGACACCCCTGCATTTTGAAGTGAAACACGTTGTGAAGCTGGTCACAATATTTGAAGACAGTTTGAGACAAACAATAGTTGTCGGAAAGTGAAAACTCACTAGGAATATATTAAAGATATACACATTTATTTAATGTAATAGGAATAAACAGTTTTGATGATAAAACAAACCACCAGTTTATATGCGCGATAGAAATGTGAAATAATTTCAAATAAATCCTGCTAGTTCGTTTTATTTTTGGTCTTTAAACTTAACTGTTTTAAAAAAATTACCAAAATCTTTAAATGTCATTTGCCGAGGAAACATTGACCGGAAAAAATCTTAGTAATTTTTATTAAATTGGGAAAAATTCTGATTTACGATTTTATAAGGTAAGTTGAGAGTGGAATTGTATTTTGGAGAAATCTGAAAGTTGCAGTTTAAACACATAATTAAATTCATGAATGAAGAAGGAATGCTTGTGTGTGGTGGTTCTTGGACTTTTCACCCCTGGGATGTTTCAGACCTGGCTCGCGGCCTGAGACGTTCCGGCGTCCATATTTTTAAATATCAGGGCGGCTTTCACTAGCAAGGAAAAATGGTCAAGCTGGTGTGTGTGTGTGTATGTGGAGGGGGGGGGGGGAACGGAATTACTCATATATTTGTGTGTGTTGGCCTACTGGGGGCGGGGGGTCGGTGCTTCGACACCGTGGGGGCGGTAGGAGGATATTATTTATTTCACCATTGGGCAATGGTCTGGATGACTGGATCATCAGAATAATTATTGACGTGCTGGCCAAAATGTCGAAGAGTGGTGCAATGTAGGAAAGAGTTGGGCTGCTACACACCTCACGGCGAGGCCTGAATTAGTTACACGATACAGGTTTTGATATAAGCATCATCTTCCAAGAGGTGAACAAAACTTTTCTGCCCCTCACAGTGTAGTGCAGTTGGGCAGCTGCCCAATTCTCTTGCCAGGAAAATCCATAACCAGCCATCAGATAACTCCATAATCACTCGCAGAGCATTGAAAAGTTACAAAATTTCCCGCGAGGAATGTCCCCCTGTTAGAGAGGGGGACACCTCTCTTGCGCTCCACCCAATGCATTAACACTCAAAAGTCGTCAGCCAAATGACTATAGTCGTCGGTCAAATGACTATACTCGTCGGGCAAATTAGGGGTACACCACCCCAACCTCCCACACCCAGTATTTTAGGGTATATACGGCCCTGTCAGAGATTAACAGGCCTGGTGACATCCCATGAAAGCCTACTTTAAGCAGTATAAAATATGAAAGTTTTCAAAAACATTTCATTTACATTCGTTCTATTGTTTATTGTGTTTCGTTTCGCCGTAATGGTTTTCGAACTGTCCGAACTGGGAACATTACGTCGGTGGACAAAATTAGGCAGTCGATGAACTCAGCCGCAGGAAAAGATGGAAAATTATAGATTATTTTTGAAGACGGACCTTAAAAAAAATTATTATAAGATTCAATGCGCATGGCAAGCCCCTTGGGCCCTTTCTGTTGAAAACAAGACATAACCCAACCTGCTCTCATCTCCCATCCCTAGTTGTTTCCCACGATAAAACCACAACGCTCTCGCCTCGCCTCTACATGGAACCCCGTTTTCCTTAAGAACGAAAAACATAGCCCTTCCATCCTGTTGTGTTTCTTTGTATTTTTCTCATTGGAAAAGGGTGTCGGAGATTCGGCGATGGCAGGGGGCAGACTAGCTGTAGGCTCACAGGGCCGGCTGCGCCCCAAAACTCCGTTTCCGATCATAAAAGGCATATCCCCCTCACCCCCCCCCCCCCCACACACACACACCTTATTTAAAAAATCCATTGCAAACGTATTATTTGCCATTGTACAAACGTTTCCTAAAATGCTTATCGGTGTTTTCTATTTTCTACTAGTTAATTGTGTTATCTTTGTCATAATTAATTCGATTAAATTAACTATTTACTTTCAAAGAGAAAAGACTACTGCAGTAAATTGTATAGTTTCAGTATCTTCGACAAGGTGTGATAATCTTTCCTTTGTTTCCTCTGATTGCCCGTTCATGTTTATTGATTGAGGATAATCGTCTATTAATCAAGAATATACCCATAAATAAAAATACGGGAAGTTTTGCATTCAAAACTTGTCCAAATGTTATGTTCAAACCTTTCACAATTTGTACCAAATAATTGTCGGACTTTGCCATTTTAGTTCAATTCATCTTCAGCTTGTTCATTTGAAAGATACCAAAAAAAGAAGAGAACATATAATAAATAAATACTATTCATTGTAATACAGTGGTCTACCTTCGGAAAATAGCGCCTGTTGTAAGTACTGAAATATAATTAAATCTCCAACGTTTCGAAAAATTATTTAAAAAATCACCAGTTAAAACAGGTAGAATGACATTTTCTAAAAATGATCAAGAAAACCCAGAAATTGAAAACCGATAACATGATTAAGTCTCCAAATTTTAGAAAACTTATTTTTTAAAAATCCCCAGTTAACCCTTTACCCACGCGGTTAGCAGACGACACTTGCAAAATAAATTACTGAGCAACTTAAAAATTTAAATCTTTGTCTCAAAAACATAGCTTATGACCTCTCATTGGAACGAGCTCGAGGAGTTCGCTCGAATGTGGGATCATAAGCTAAGTTTTTGAGAAAAAAATTGAAAACAATAAAATATGAATGGAGATTTTTGTACCGAACTTGGACAGTTTTCACCGTTACATTAGGTAAAGGGTTAACACATGTAGGATGACACACAACCACTGTAAATAGTTTTTCTAGTGCTATCTGTGCAACTTAAAAAGATTATAGCTTGTACAAAGTGCTTAATCTTTCTGTGTTGTAACTGATGCAAAAAAAAAAAAAAAAAAAATCTTCAAAATCCGCTAATGGAGGGAATTCGGAGTGTTCGACAAATTCAGCGAGGACATCTATGTAATTTATCATAATCAGCCAATACACCGAGGTACCTGTAAAATTCGCCACAATAAACCATAGAGCAACTGCTCAATCGAGTGACTCTCCACATTCTGCTCTACGACTCTTCTGGGTGTTTGGGGATTATCAGGGGATTATCAGGACATGGCAATGTATCATTTGATGATACATTGGAAGACCCTCCAACTGTAAAATACTGAAAAATCTCAACCCTGTTTTTGTCACCCATTGGAATGTTTCGATTGAGGATCGATCGGAATGATCCAGAATAACACCACACATTCCTGGAAATTTTCTAACTTTTAAAACTAACTATTTACTGAACCTCAATGTTTCCACCGTTTCTTTACCACTGGATCTCAACCGTGGAGCTTGTCGGGCCAGAAACAAAGCGCCAACATTGCCATGAAATCCAACACCACCTAAATTTTCAATTTTTGAGGGATCACATGCCACCTCCACCCTCCCCAACACGCTCACATGTTCAAATACACACATTTATTTCGCGAAGGCATATCCTAATCTATATATTTTCCTCTGTAATAACCATAACTTTTTGATGAAGGGTGATCTACATGTAAGAGAAAAACCGACTGTGCCTGCATCTTAATTTTAACTAGATGATATAATACACGGTTAGTCCTAGTATGCAGTTCGATGACCTGTCTCCATAAGATAAACGGAAGAAACTTGAAGCGCAGACAGCCCTTCCAACACCGGGGTTGTTTGGTGCCGCCACCTTCCATATTATTTGTTAGCGTTTTAACCCTTTATTTAACATGAAAAGCAGACGACACTTGCAAACAGAATTCTTAAATAACTATTTTGTTTTTCATTTTTTGTCTCAAAACAATAGGTTGGTTATGAGACAAATGAAAGTGTCAAAGACACTGTAGCTCAACTTGTGCAAGACATGTACATGTATAGTATGTGACACAGCAATGACACACATCTAGGTAATGACTTGATAACAAAGGTACATGTAAAGTATTGTAAAGGTCTGTACATAAATACTGACTATAGCCTGTAACAAATGTACAGGCAAAGTATTGTAAAGGTGGGTGACAGTTAGATGCTAAACTAGAAAATAAATCTCCATGGGGTTAATGTTACAATGGGGATCCTTGTATGGTGCATCTTAAGCCAAATGCTAGCAATTGTTTTGGCCTGTTTGCTTCAAACTCTTCTACGGTTGATTCCTACTAATTAATAAATATTTGTCCAGTCCTTCTTGAAATGCAGGTATTTGAATTTTTTATCTTTAGCTCATAGGGTTCCCACGGGTAAGGAGGTTTTATTTTTCTCATTGGAAACGGAAAACTGGGTTGTGCTAATAATGTTTACCCCCCCCCCCCCCCCAAACAACACCAAATATTAACACAGCCGGGCCCAAAAGCACTCGGCACCGTCCCATGATGATAACAAACATAGTCCTAGAGGGTCTGTACAAAAAACTGATTGCTACTAATTTTGATACACACACAAAACACTTGTTCTCGTCCCAAGGTGATAACAAAGGTAGCCAAGAAGTTCCGTGAAGATCGGTTCATAAATACAACCTCCAGCCCGAGCCGTATTGACATGTGCACTTACAGTGTATAAATAGCATTAAATAAATCAAAATTCATCTAATTTGCAGAATTTCTGCGCGAGAAAAAACCCGTACTGTATGTGATGTATTCCATTTTACTGAACATTCATACAAAAAATTATTCAAATCAGAGCTTTCATGTGGAAGTTCTGCGCAAAAATCTGATTGCCCCTAATTTTGAACAAAATGGCTGCCAGCGGCCATCTTGAATTTTGGACCGCACCCCAAAACACTCGTTCTCGTCCCACGGTGATACCAAAGGTACCCAAGAAGTTTCGTAAAGATCGGTTCATAAATGCGGCCTCTAGCCCGAGCCATATTGGCATTTGCACTGTCAGTGCTGAAAGTAACACAAAATACATCAAAGTTAGTCTAATTTGCATAATTTACGTACGAGAAAAAAACCCGTATTATATGTGATGTATCCCATGGTACTGAACATTCATACAAAACATTATTCAAATCAGCGCTTTCATATAGAAGTTCTGTGCAAAAAACAGATTTCTGTATCGTCGATACAAAATGGCGGCTGGCAGCCATCTTGAATTTTGGACCGGACCCAAAAACACTTGTTCTCGTCCCACGGTGATAACAAAGGTACCCAAGAAGTTTCGTAAAGATCGGTTCATAAATACGGCCTCTAGCCCAAGCCGTATCCAATTGTTGACGTACGGACAGACGGACGATGGGCCATGACAAAAGCTCAAATTTGGCTTCGCCAAAGTTGAGGTAATAAAAAAAATGTCAGAAGATCATCTATTAGAACAGATAGTCAAGAATATGGCTGCAAAACAGTCCTTTCAAATCGTAGTGAGTCACGACACGACTCGATTCACGATGAAATTCGAACCTTCCATCGAATTGAAGAAGGAAAAGAGATACGAGATGGCGTTGGTTCATCTCGAGACTTACTATTCCTTTCCCAACGTCACGGAAAAGAATAATGCATTCAAGTATTCCAATGGAGTGGATTGGTTCGAGATTCGAATTCTCAAAGGGAGTTACGACATAGACGATCTGAACCATCACATCCAGACGAGACTGAAGTTCGACGGTCACAGAAGCAAGATGATAAGACTCGCTCCCAACACGAGTACTCTACAGACGATATTAGACGTAGGAGATAATTTTCGAGTGGATTTTAGTGCGGAAGATTCCACCAGTAAGATGTTGGGATTCAATCGAGAGATGTATCGAGGTCATGCCACATCTGAAAATATGGTTGACATTCTCGGTTTAGGAACGTAGCGATCTCTCAGATTGTTACTGAATCTCACGTGAGCATCATCCGCATATCTTTTAGTGGTGGCATCGGTAGAATCTCTAGGATTCGCTAACATTCACCACTCGTTTAGATTTCATGTCGAGATCGCCCGTCATGGCTTTATTCACGCAATTATCTCTCATCATCTGCCGAAAATTTTTGTCTCCTCTATCGATGTATTTTTTAGTCGCGGGTTCCAATTGATTGATCAGTTTGGGAAGATTGTAGATTTTCTTATTGTTTAAATTTAAAGGTTCTTGTCAAGGTTCGTATCTTTGAACGTATCGTTCGTCCAAGTTGGCAATGTCACCAACAACTTTGACTGTGGCTCTACTTTTCTTTCTAGAGGGACCTTCATTATCGTCAGCACGACTGAATTTATCAACTGTCATGTTTTATTTTGTTTTTTGTTTTATTTTTTTATTATTTAAAAATTATACATTTTTTAAAAAATATTTTAATGCAACCAAAATAAATTTTATTTATATATCTCTCTCTATATATATATATATAAAAAAATTCTTTAATGAAAATCGTTGAGACTATCTTGAAAGTGATCTTCCGACCATCTCTTGAGAACGTAGAGGCACAAGTGACCGCAAAACACTCAATCCGATGCTTGCACTCGTTCGGTATTGTAAATAACTGACATTAAATAGTTCCTTATTTCTATCGGTGGTTGAGATTCTGCTGTAGCTATCAAAATAATAATTTTTAGTATTCGAAAACCACTCGACCCAATGCATGCCCTTTTTAAAATTCCACATTCCAAATCGCCGTGTATTTATCTCGGTAAGGCATCTCTAGAAAACACACCTCGAAAATGTTTGATTTTTAAATCTTTCGACAGATCGGTGTTGGATAGTGGTTTGTTGGGGAAGACGACACCTTCTACGGATATGTGTTTTATTTTCTTATTATTCATTTTGTTTTATTTTTTTTTATTTATTATTTTTTTTCTATTCTTTTTTTTTAATTTATAAACTCGCCAGTTTTTTTTGTTTTTAAACTTACAACATTTTGATGTCCTCCGTCATACTACATTCATCATCCTCTCGATATTTTTGTTGAAATATCTCGGAATAATGTCCGAGTGCAAAAGTGTGTATTTTATCCTCGCATATAATTCTCTTATCATCGTTGGCCATCAATGCAATCTTATTGATTTATTTGGTGTACATCTCGTGCATTTCGCTTTGAATCGCAGTCATCTTTTTATACACTGTCGAACCTTCCAAAAGATACTCTTTATACTCTTTGAATGTGATGCTTTTATTCGTCACACACGCTTGAACGCCTTTACATCTCTTGATCTCTTCACAGGCGAGGAGATAAGCGTACAATTTAGGTCTCAAACCCACGAATTCGGTGATCTGTCTTCCACCGCTCTCATCTTTGAATGTACCAAACATCTTTTTATTGACACCCTTTGCAATCTTAGATGGGTGATCATTGGGATAATTACTCATCTCGAACCATTCATTCACGTCTGGCGCTATGTCCACGAAGACGTCCCTAGTCTCTATCTCATAAGCCAGAGTGTCTGTATCGGTGAACAATAGTTTGGCTTTTGAACCGAATTTGCGCTTTGACATAATCATAGTGAAACTCATACATCAACTGCTTGCTGACGTCTAACAGGGTTTCTCGGACTTCAGATGCGTCTTTTGCATGTACACAGCCACTAGATTTTCATCGACTATGATTCTATGTTTATAATTGGGTTTCGCGATTAATTTTCTAGACCACTCTTCAGATGTGACGAGTTGAACATTGGTTCTATTCCTAATGTTTTCAATAGATTTACCATACACGCAATTGTTCATGAGTTTGAAGAAATCTTTTTCAAAGTCGCTCTCGGCCTGCATTCTTACATTCGTGTTGAGATCAATGTATTTTTTTATCCAAGGCTCCTCGTCGAATCCAATGATTCGATGCACCTCGATCAATCTCATTCCACGATCGATGTAATGTTTCAGATTTTCGCAATAGACCACATTCTTGTGTTTACGATTTAAATTAGGAATGAGTTTTTCAATGTCATTCACTTTCATTCATTCAGGATCCAGCGGATAATCGTTGTGTAGATTGTATAACGTTTCCGGATAGTCCAAATTGACCTCTAAAATACAAGGATAATGTCTCCAATTTTGTTTTTCCTTCCACGCTTCGACCCATTTGAAATTTCCAATTGGTAAAGGATGACTCATGGCCCAACCATACAAATTATTAGCATCCCAATACTATATGTATTTACTCGGTTTTTCCAAATCGAGATCATTTCCCATGGGAGAATTTTTAGCTTTAGCATATCTGGTGGAAATCATAGAGAAACCACCCCTCACAGCCTTTTCGAACATGAGCAACATGTCGATGTCCGTTAATAATTCCAATCGAACCCTGGTCGTCTTCAAGAGAGCATCCCAAGTAAGTCCAGGTGTAGTGAAATACCAAGCCGGATCTGGTTCATAATATCAACGACACACTGACAGAAAATTTCCGAACACATCTGTCAAGAGAAGCACGTCAATTTTCAAATAGAGGTCGTGATATTCTATCATAGATTTCATGTCGAATAATCTCCACACTTTTTGCAGGTGTTCGTAATCATTGTTAGAAATGTGATACTGGTATAATTTTAAATAAAAATCTTCTTTAGGAGGTAGAGCGACGTCGCTGAATTTCTCGAGAACACACATGTAATCGTCCACCAATTCTCGTCAATAGCCAAAATGTTTACTCGTGATTTTTAAATTTCGCCTTAATCAAACTGTTGACTAATTTTTCCAGACTGGTCAACATGAATTTCTAACTGTCGATGAAACGTATCGCTCTATGGATGGGAATCGTTTTCTCACTCGATCCTTCAACCTGTATCTTTTTATCAATGACCTTCCATTTAGAGAATGAAATGTATTTTTCATCGTTTGTGCGATGCAGCTCAACATCCCCTTTCACGAACAGGTGACTGTCGTAGCCTGAGAGATTGTGAAATATCACCAGATAAAATTGAGCGTCTCAAAATCTTAAATTACAATTGTTGTGAGCAGTGCCACGAAACAGACCCGGCGCGATCTCTAACTTTTTTTATTATTTTCACAATTATTATCGAATGGTTGTCTACAGATGTGACATTCGGTGGTTTCCTTGTATTCTTCCTGCTGCTCTGGCATGATGATCATGTCTTTAGATTCTTTAAATTTGTGGTATAATTCTTGAATTTTCGATTCTAATGCTTCCACGAATTTTTTAGCCACTTCGTCGTCGTCATTTCAATGTTTACTATAGACGGACCTAATGATTCTCGATCGTCGAAAGAACATTTCACATATGTAGCCTGAAGGTACGTGCTTCTGATGTTTCTCAGCGTAACTCCTATGCTTGTTGGGCTGGAAAGAATTTATTTTTGTGGTGAAATATTCAAAATTGGCATAGAGGACGAATGGCAGCTCCAATCTGTTTTTGTGGATGTGAAAGTTCATGTGAGTGTTAGGTTTAGGCATTTTGATGGCAACGCTTGACCTTTCATTGCAATATTCCTGATGATGAGTCAAAGATTCTTGACAATGGAATGAATTCATGTAGTTGAGACAGAAAAATCTCCTGCTGTTATGTTCAGAAGTCTGCTTGGACAACAATTTACACATATTTTTAATCCAGCAAAAATGTTGATTGTCACACTCGGAAATTAATAACAAATTAACAATCTTGTCTCTCTCTTTGTGAGAAGTCAGTCTGAGAGGATAGACAATTCCTTTTTTATCGCCTCCCTCGTATCCCAAGACGTTCATGGCCTCAGTGAGATTTAGCTTTTCGAAACACTTGATGTCTTCCAATCGCGTCGGGAAAGGCACTCCCGTCCAATCGAGATTTTTACAAGTCTCCACGTACTTGGAAACTCTATTGCTATGCTCTTCTATGGGATATAAGGCCGATGTGATCACCCATTTGAAACACTCGCTATCATCTTTATTTTTCACGTTAACCAAAGCTTTTTTATTATATAGGAAATAAGGCAATTCTATATAGGAAGACGTTCTCAAAGGATCATGTCTGTCCATGTGAATCTCGAGACACAATATCTTCTCGAACGTCCAATTACTTACCTTGTTTTGATAAGTAGCCATAGATTCCAACATCTTGTCTTTCATCGCTCCATAAACATCGGATAATTTGTCGTCTCCAAACACAGTCTCCATTTTAGATTGGAAGTAGGCATCTCGCACCAAGATCTCACCCGTTTTCGCGTCAATCTTTTTCATCAGACAATGCAAGATCATTTTTATTTTTAAACCCCTTTTTAGATATTTTTGAAATATGTCCAACACTCCACCCTTCATCCGTTCCATGAACAATTCGGGATCGAGATTTGGGAAACGAGGAGGAATCACCTCTAAAGTTTTAAAATATCTTTTAATGGCGATGTCTCGTTCTGTAGGAATCAACGATTTTTGTAACGAATCATCCTCTTGAACTGCATCCCTTTTTAATTTATTGTTTTCATTCCTGTTCGAAACCTGCGGGCTTACTGTTCGTTTAACAGTCTTCTTGTTCAGTCATTTGTTGAGGTTGTTTCGTCTTCTCATTTCTTGCCACGATTCAAGTTTTTGCCTCTGTCATAGACCTTTCATCCACCCTCTTCCCATAGAGTAAATGATCGATGCATTCTTCTTTTTTCATGCGTTTGACACCTTTCAAATTCGATGACTGATGCACTTTAGCTTGTAATTAACCAGTGGTTGGTCATAAGTCTCAGCATGCACAAGATTAATCAATTCTCCTTTGGTCTTATAACGGGTGTAATTTTTAATTTCTACAGTACTGTTCCAACTCGGATATGGTAGAGAAATATAATTTTTCCATGTTAGACGTTTTGGTTTTTGGCATTTTTTTTATGTTAAAACTTCTTATTTTAATATATATTATTTAGAATTTTTTTTTATTTTGCAAATATATATATATATCTATATATATATATTTGTCATTAAAGAATAAAAACAACCCAAAAACAGTGAAATCTATCTATAATGAACAAACTATCTCTTTTTTTTGTCATATTTTGGCGCCTGTGACGAGCATGTTAACTTTAAAGCTATCGTCTCCCCACTGATAAATCAATTGGAAAACTAGCTTCACCCTCTCGAATGGTTCTTTTTCCCCGATGATCAGATTCACTTTGTCGACCACTTGTTTAGAGATGTTCAGATATATAGTACTCCTGTAGATGAACGACAGATCATCTGGATTGAAATTTTCTATCTTCTCCGAGAGAATGGCTAATAGATCGTCTTGACATTCATACCATAATTCCAAGGCGGTCTCATTCAATTTCAAAGGCAGTTTATATTTGTCGTTTTCCTCTCTCAATCCACTTGTCTCCATGTCCTTTAATTTGATGGTGTCGTGCGACTGCAGTCTATAAATTTTACTATCAAACTTTGAATATCTCTTGACTCTCTTCAATTTTAATGCAAATTGTTTAGGTACTGTCGATTTTTTGTTGTTGTTGTTGTTGTTGATTAGTTGAATTTTTTTTTTATAAAATATTAAATTTTGTGTGTTTTTTAATAATAATAATTATTAATTGTAAAAATATTTTTTTTTTTTACTTTTTATTATATATGTAAAAAATAACCATTTTTTTTTTTTTTGCTGTTTTTTTTCTTTAATGACAAAAACAGTTATTAAATTTTGCTATGTGTGTTTTTTTTAAATGGTAATAATTGTTAATTGTAAAAAATATATATATTTTTTTTTTACTTCTTATTATATATTTTTGTAAAAAAATAAAATCACAACCTTTTTTTTGACATTTTTTTTTCTTTGATGACAAAAACAGTTATTATTATGACTGATTATTTCGTTGTCGTCATTTTGTTGCAATTTTTTTTAAAAATATTAAATTTTGTGTGGTTTTATAAAAAGGAAGATGTTTTTCAGCTCTGGTCATGAACCCATCCTCACAACGAGGGTTAAACATATAATTTCCGTAATCTACTCGTCGATACCTTTAATTTGATAGGTCACATGACTACCTTCTCGAAACTTTTGATTTTCTGATAGGCGTGACCCCCACCGCCAAGTAAAATAGAAAAATGTCATTTTCGTGTTCTCCACGACAAGCTCTTCAAATTGCTACCTCACATGCCTGGCTTTATAAAAAAGAAGACGTTTTTCGGCTCTGGTCATGACTCCACCCCCACGACGAGAGTTAAACATATAATTTCAGTAATATACTCGCCGATACCTTAATTTGCAGTGAGGAATAATGTTAAACCTTTAAAAAAATAGGCCAATGAAATCGTCAGATGTGTAGCCACACGCGCAACTAGTATAAAGCTGTATGACGGAGGGCCACCACGGATGCCGACATTATGTACACCATACATAGTATGGGTACACATAAAAAGCGATTACACTTTGTGACAACGCCCAGTGTTATTCATAATGCAGAAAACATTTTCTAAGTTCGTGAAAAGCATTATTCACGCTCCAATAATTTCTCAGTTATGTCATGTCTTCTGATGGTCATGTTTCCTAAAAAATAGCTTGTCTGGATTGATAAAAGCTTGCTTTTCGAAATAGTGAAATACGCGATTCTCAAAATGTAGAAACGTGCTGGATTAGAAGATCACCTTATAAGTTATTGACAAAATCTATGCTAAGAGTACACATAAACGTTTGAAAGGATTCATTCACAACACGACTTGTTAAACATGTGAGTGAATCTCTAATTTACATAAAAATCATATATTGATAATGTTGAAAACTTCTATGTTACACAGACATCAAAATTTTAAAAATTCACCCTTGATCGAACCACTGTCTTTTACCGTGAGAATCGGCGTTCAATCGCGTATTTTTCTAGGAGCAATTTTTAAAATTCACCTCGATCGAACCGCTGTCTTTTACTGCGAGAATCAGTGTTCGATCGCATATTTTTCCAGCTCGAATTTTAAAAAACACAGAAAAAGGACCACACTTCACTAAAATTCGCCCTCGATCGAACCGCTGTCTTTTACCACGAGGATCGGCGTTCGATTGCATATTTTTTCTAGCCCCTACAGACAACGATGCTGCTTTTCTAAATATTTCGCAACGGAAAATCTCTCATTAAATCTCGATTGTGAGTGGTCCGGGTATTCTAGACCGACAAAAAATTCACCTATGGAAAAGATTAGTGTTACCATTGACAAAAATGGAAATATCGACGTTAAACTCGTCAAGAAAGCGAGGTTTCTAAAAACTCAAGGTTTTTAGCATAAATTCATCAAATTCACCTCAAAGTGGCTCGGAAATGTTCAAATTTTAAACATTTATCAGGAAAAATTGAATTATTTCTGGAAAAAATCGACAAAATCAGACGTTTTGACGGAAAAATTTAAGTTTTTTTTTCAAAAATAACTGACTTTTCAGGACCACATGATTCTTTGTGGTCCAGAAATCATGTGGTCCAAGAATCGTGTGGCCCAGGCCCGCACTATATGGCTACTTGTAGTTAACACATATAGAGTGCCTCCATTGGGCTCTCAAATTTCGTTGTCCATAAATGGGAGGTGACTTTATTCCAATTCAGTGTATGACTTGAGTTGCTAGTCTTTGGTCAGACCCAAGCCACCTGAATCTCAAAGCTCAAAGGTTACTACCCCAGCTCACCCACACTCTCATCGGTATTTGTGTTAAGTAGAACTAGGCCCATGGTTGTACACAAATGACTCTATCACCTGTGCAGTATGGATTATTCAGTTTGCTATTAAAGATTCAAATATTCAATGCATAGGTGTGTGTTTGTGTGCACTTGTAATTGGTGTGAATGCAGAACTGAAAGCTAGACATTCACACAGACCACACGACGTAAAACGAGGACGTCCTTGGTTAATCATGGACGTCACAGATTGGTAAATAGCATGCTGTGTATCGTCTATGAGTTGCATGAGAACTAGGTCCACAGTTATACTCAATTAGCAAACCCATGGCCATGCAGTGTCCCAGAGTGAGAAGGAAAAGTTCCACTCACGCTATGTTAAAATACCCCATTACATACCAAGGGAGCTACCCGAAGCTGGAATTTCCTGCTGGACGGATCTTGAAGGAGTTAAAGACTTTACATTTATATAACAGATTAATACTAACATGGTAAGTATGTCTTCAATTTGGTGTTTTCAAAGAATCATTGTGGACAGTTTGCAATTTTATATCTGGATTGGTCCTTCTCATTTTGATTCTTTTTTGCTCTCAGAATTAAAATTGATAAAATACTAAACAAGAATTTTTTCTGGAATATTTCAAGTTGAAATATTCCAGGAACCAAGGAATCAAGTTGTGATTTACATGATCGTGCTGGCCAAATTTATTCCCAAAATATTTCAAAATACTCCACCTCAACAGCGGGAGTATTTTTAAACAAGAGGCCCCAAGGGACCTTAATCGCCCACCTGACAAAGTGGTTCAAATAAGTATTTGGGGGTCACATTCAGGTAGTTATGGTTCATCAACAATACAGAGGAATGAAGTCAGGAAATTAGTCATAACTCTGCTGGTGTCCATGTCAGATGCTTATCATAGGTCTTCCTGACTGCTTCCAATTCTATCGGCGGTAGACAAGCACTGCCAAACTTCCAAGGGTTATTATGTCACTGCAGTTTGAAAAGCAAATTTTATATAAAATGAAAGTGTCAATGACACTAGCTTGTCTGTGTGTTGTGTTTGACGAAAAGGATAATGTTCAATGTTTATGAAAGGATTATGAAATAAGACAAGAATTGTGATAATTGGGAATATGTTAATTTCTGTTCCTTGTTTGCTAGGTTTTCAATAAAAAATAATATGAGGTGTGGACTGTATTAAAGAATTGAGGGGTGGGTGAATGTGGCCCTCACAGTTAATATATGTGGCCCCCACAGTTAATGTATGTCAACGAAAGTTACCAAGTTGCAGTGAAATTATTCCAAAATGAGTCATCCTATCAAGTTACAATGAAATCCCTTCATAACTACAGCCTGTAGACTGTGATAAAGGTTTTTGGGCTTCGGGTTTGTGTAGCCATCACGGTTGACCGATCGCAACCAAAAGGGGACGTCCTCATCTAGACATTATACTGAGCCATCCTACCAAGCTACAATGAAATCCCTTCATAAATACGACCTGCAGTCTGTGCTAAAGTTTTTTGGGTTTTGGGCTCGAGAAGTCGTCGTGGCTGAATGATCGCAACCAAAAGGGGACGTTCTCATCTGCACATTATCTGGAGTCATCCTACCAAGTTACAATGAAATCTCTTCATAAATATGACCTGTAGACTGTGCTAAAAGTTTTCGGGCTTCAGGTCCCTGTAGCCATCACAGTTGACCAATTATGACCAAAAGGGGACGTAATCATCTAGACATTATATGGAGTCAACCTACCAAGATACAATGAAATCCCTCCACAAATATGACCTATAGACTGTGCTAAAGGTTTTCGTGTTTTGGGCTTGGGCAGCCATCAACTTCTGAATGATCATGACCAAAAAGGGACGTTCTCATCTAGATATTATACAGAGGCATCCTACAAAGTTACAATGAAATCCCTTCATAAATACGACCTGTAGACTGTGCTAAAGGTTTTCAGGTTTTGGGCTTGGGCAGCCATCACAATTGACCGATCACGACCAAAAGGGACATTCTCATCTAGACATCATATGAAGCTAACCTACCAAGTTACAATGAAATCCCTCCGTAAATACGACCTGCAGACTGTGCTAAAGGTTTTCGGCTCGGGCAGTAGTCGTCACGGTTGAGAGATCGTGACCAAATGGGGAAGTTCTCATCTAGACATCATTCGGAGTCATCCAACCAAGATACAATGAAATCCCTTCATAAATACGACCTGTAGACTGTGCTAAAGGTTTTCCCTCCATATTAAATATGACCTGCAGACTGTGTTAAAGTTTTGGGGTTTCGGGCTTGGGCAGTCATCACGGTTGACAGATCATGACCAAAAGGGGATGTTCTCATCTAGATATTATACAGAGGCATCCTACCAAGTTACAATGAAATCCCTTCATAAATACGACCTGTATACTGTGCTAAAGGTTTTAGGGTTTTGGACTCAGGCAGCCATCTCGGTTGACTGATCGCAACCAATAGGGGACGTTCTCATCTAGACATGACCCCAAACCTACATATGAAATTTTGTGATGATCGGACAAGAACTATGGGGTGTAGCCTGTGCTAAAGGAAAATGTGAACAGACTCACAGACTAACAGACTTCTGCACGCGTGATGGCAATAGCTTATCTTGACTTTGTCAAGTTAAGCTAAAAACTAAGGAATGGACTTTAAAAAACTTGAACCTAACCTCCCCCCTCCACACCCAAAAAGAGAACCTAAATATTAAGCCAAGTACTCAAATTGAACAAACTTGAATCTGACCCCCCCAGAGGTGTTATACACCAAACATGAAAAGATTCTGGTTCTGGGAAAAAAACTTTTAAAGAAATTCCCTTATATTGATTGTACTAAGTTAAAATTCGGGCTCCCATAGGAACCTCAAATATTAACCCAGGGACTAAATTTGAACAAACTTGAATCTGATCCCCCTAGATATTTAAAGAAATTTCCTCATATTGTACAAAGTTAACATTCGGGCTCCCATAGGGAGCACAAATATTAACCCAGGGATTCGATTTGAACCGAGCTTGAAGCTGAGCCCTAAAATATGTTGTATACCAAATATGAAAGGATTCTGACTGGTGGATCTGAAGAAGATTTTTTTTGAAGAAATTTCCTCATATTGCACTAAGGTCCAATTCATGCTCCCATAGCGAGCCCAAATATTAACCCTGGGACTCGATTTGAACAAATTTGAATCTGACCCCCTAGAGATGTTGTATACCAAATGTCAAAAGACTCTAATTGATAGTTCTGGAGAAGATTTTAAAAAAAAATTCCCTCATACTACAGTAAGCTAAACTTTGGGCTCCAATAGACAGCACAAATATTAACCCAGAGACACGATTTGAACAAATTTGAATCTAATCCTCCCAGAGATGTAGTATACCAAGTATGAAAGTATTCCGACTGGTGAATCTGAAGAAGATTTTTAAGGAAATTTCCTCATATTGAACTAATGTAAAATTCGGGATCCCATAGCAAGCCCAAATATTAACCAAGGGACTCGATTTGAACAAATTTGAATCTGCCCTGCCCCCCCCCCCCTCCCCCAGAGGTGCCATATACCAAATATCAAAGGATTCTAACTGACGATTCTGGAGAAGATTTTTAAAGAAATTCCCTCATATTGCACTAAATTAAACTTTGGGCTCCAACTAAGAACCCAAATATCAATCCAGAGACTCGATTTGAACAAACTTGAATACAACCCTCCTATAGATATGGTATACCATATACGAAAGCATTCTGACTGGTGGATCTGAAGAAGAAGATTTTTAAAGAAATTTCCCCATATTGCAATAAGGTAAAATTCAGAACCCAAACACCAACACAGGAACTCGATTTGAACAAACTTGAATCTACCCCCACCCCCCCCCCTCCTCCTCCACACCCTCCGAGATACTGATTACCAAATATGAAAGGATTCAGGGGGTTGATCTGAAGAAGATTTTTAAGGAAATTTCCTCATATTGCACTAAGGTAAAATTAACCCAGAGACTCGATTTGAACAACCTTGAATCTGCCTCCCCTTAGAGATGTTGTATACCAAATATCAAATGATTCGGACTGGTGGATCTGAAGAAGAGATTTTTAAATATTATGCCCCATATTGCACTAAGTTAAAATTAGGGGCCCCATAGGAAGCCTAATTATTAACTGAGGGACTCGATTTGAACAAACGTTAATCTGACACTGGAACAATGACACATACCAAATATTACTAGTGGTTACGAAGAAGATTTTTAAAGCTTATTCTTCATATTGCCCTAAGTTAAGAATGAGCCCAAATATGAACTGACAGTCTTAATTTGAACACACTTGTATCTGACCACCCTATGGATGCTGTATACCAAATATCAAAAAATTCTGATCAGTGGTTCTGGAGAAAATTTTTTTAATATTTGCAAATATGCTGACTCAGCATTTTTTCAATCGCTCTTAAACATACCCTGACACAACTGATGGCATTTTTTTCTTTACCATTCCATTCTACTGATCCTAAGAATGCTTCATTCATACCAAATAACAGTTCTCTGTTCTGTATGGTTTGGGAAATATAGGCGTTTGAAAAATATTTCTACTTTTAGCTCCAAGGGTTCACACAGAGAACAAGGGAATTATTTTTTTTGCATGAATCAAGCACTTATGACCCAATAATACCACATACCAAATTTTGTTCAAATTGGACCATCGGTTCAGAAAACAGAAATTCAGGGCAGTGCCCAAAATCTTGCCCTTCGAAGTCAAATATTGCTTTACAAACTTTGTTAGAACAAAATTGATTCTACACTTCAAAAGGAAGCTCCATACAAAATATCAAGTCAAACCTGCTGGTTCATGAGAAGAAGTTTTTTTTAGAATTTTGGAGCATTTTGCCCACCCCTTCCCTATGGAGCAAGGCAACTTCATTTGAACAAACTTGAACTGACATATAATAAGGACCATGCATATCAAATTTGGTTCAATTTAGCCCAGTGGTTCAGGAGGAGAAGTTGATAATGTAAAGTTCACACCAGGCGGACGACCGACAAAAAGTGATCACCTGAGATCCCCCTGACTTTCAGTCAGATGAGCTAAACATACATCCCCCAAGCATATTCCCTGGATAAATGTGGCATCCTGTCTCCCCAATTTACAATGCCAAAATTGGTTCTTGGAATATTAATTTTATTTATTTGTAGAATCAAAAATATTCGAGGAATAATTCCCCTCATCTACAAGTGGAGTCTTACATGATGAGCATTAACCTTTTACCTAACATGAAAAGCAGACGACACTTGCAAACAAAATTCTTGAATAACTAATTTTTTTCATTTTTTGCCGATTCCGATTGTAATACCGTGCACTACTAGACAAGTCGAGGCTCAAAAGAACTACATTAAACTGAACATATTTCACAGTGTTAAACTTCGTTGACTCAGGTTGCAATAAAATTACCAGTCGCACACACTAGGGTGGTAGACATGGCTCTCAGGTCCACGTGTACCACCCAAGTGCATGCAACCGGTAATTTTACTTCATTTAACTTGTATATCCCGTAAAGGGGTGTCTAGAGAGATTAAGAATACACATTGTAGTTGTTCCTCAACTTTATTGAATTGTATCATTGACATCATTTTACATTAACAAGTGAACAATTGCAGAAGATAATAAAATGCGGTTAATGAGTCATCACAAAATAGCTCACAATTGGGCGATTGTGGTGGCCGGTTCCGATTATTGCTGAATGAGCTCTGTAAAACAAGACTGAATTGGTTATATTCCCAGATGGATTATAGGAACAACTTACAACTTGAAATTTTGACATCAGTTTAAGAGAGTTAATTGGATCAAAACTCTTGGGATCTACATTATCAATGAATTGTTCTGACAACCACTCAATTCTGTTTGTCTATAGTCCAACATGTATTTGGCCTCAGTGCATCCAATATAAGCACACAAAATTTAACAGAATAGAAATCCTCAGTTTATTACTTAGATACAGAACATGGAGAGTGGATTGTAAGTAAATCACCCGCAGAGTGGGGTTATCACCCAAGCTTTAACTTTCAAATTTTGTTCATATCGACAAAAAACACAAGCAATGTTTCAGCCAATGGACATCCGGGTTTAACCCGGAGGTCCACTGGCTGAAACATTGCTGGTGCTGGTTGTGTTTTGCAACAAATTCTCAATTATTTCTTGAGTGGAATCTCCACTCTGTGGGTGATTTAGTGATAATACACTCTCCACGTACTGTACATGAAGGTGCCCAATTTCTTGTTAACTGAAAACTCCTGTTAGGCCTAAAAAATTAAAAATCTGTTTCTCAGGCCCACCTGCTTGGTCCTTTTCGCTGCAGTATGCTCTCTTTTTTATAACCAATGCAAACTTAAAAAACTGAAATTAGGCCTAAAAAAATTAAAAATCTGTTTCTCAGGCCCTCCCGCATGGTCCTATTGGCTGCCGCATGCTCTCTTTTTATAACCAATTTAAACTTAAAAAAATTAAAATTAAATGGTTTATGTCTGATATTTTACCCAAGTTAAAAAAATTGATGAATTTGTCCCTTGAGTGCAAGAAGGCTTTGCAATGCTTTAGCATTGCAAAGCCTTCTTGCACTCAAGGGATGAAATACACACCCACCCATACTATTCTGTAGATTATGAGGCCTAAAACTTGAACCAAGAACATGAACTTTTGATGGCTAAGAAGTAATTACTGAAATAAAAAATAAAATAAAATACCGCTCGCCCGCATGCAATTTCACAAATAATGGCCTGAGAAACAGAAGATCTACTTTGTGTGGCCTTAAATGGTTAGGTTGGATATTTTACCCAAGTTAATAAAACTGATAAATTTGTCCCTTGAGTGCATGCAACAAAGCTTTGCAATGCTTTAGCCTTCTTACACTCAAGGGACGAAATATACTACCCACCATGCTATTGTGTAGATTATAAGGCTAAAAACATAAAACAAACCAAGAACATGAACTTTTGATGGGAAAGAAATAATTACAAAAGTAAAAAATAAAATAAATGAAAGTGTCACTGACACTGCAGCTCAACTTGTTTAAGACATGTACATGTATAGTATATGACACAGCAATGACAAACATCTAGGTAAAGACCTGATAACAGAGGTACATGTAAAGATCGGTTCATAAATACAGCCTCTAGCCTGAGGAGTATAGAAGTTATGTACAAAAAACTGATTGGACCTAATTTCGGTACAAAATGGCCACTGGCAGCTATCTTGAATTTTGGACTGCACCCAGAAACACTCGTTCTCGTCCCAAGATGATAACAAAGGTACCCAAGAAGTTTCGTGAAGATCAGTTCATAAATACAGACTCTAGCCTGAGCTGTATTGACATGTGAACTTACTGTGTATAAGTAGCACCGAATAAATCAAAGTTCGTCTAATTTGCATAATTTCTACACAAGAAAAAAAACCCGCATTATATGTGAAGTATTCCATGTTACTAAACATTCATACAAAAATTTATTCAAATCAGAACTTTCATACAGAAGTTCTGTACAAAAAACTGATTGCACTAACTAAAGTACAAAATGGCTGCTGGTGGCCATCTTGAATTTTGGACCGCACCCAAACCACTTGTTCTCGTCCCACAGTGATAACAAAGGTACTCAAGAAGTTTCGAAAAGATCGGTTCATAAATACGGCCTCTAGCCCGAGCCGTATTGGCATTTGCAGTTACAGTGCTGAAAGTAACACTAAATAGATGAAAGTTAGTCAAATTAGCATAATTTACGCACAAGAAAAAAAATGTATTTTTGTGATGTATCCCATGGTACTAAACATTCACACAAAAAAATATTCAAATCAGAGCTTTCATATGGAAGTTCTGCGCAAAAATCTGATTGCACCTAATTTTGTACAAAATGGCTGCCAGCGGCCATCTTGAATTTCAGACCGGACCCAGAAACACTCGTTCTCGTCCCACGATGATAACAAAGAAACCCAAGAAGTTTCGTGAAGATGGGTTCATAAATACGGCCTCTAGCCTGAGCCGTATTGGCATTTTTAGTTACAGTGCTGAAAGAACACTAAATACATCAAAGTTAGTCTAATTTGCATAATTTAGGCCACACAAAGTATATTTTCTGTTTCTCGGGCCATTATTTGTGAAATTGCATGCGGCGAGCGTTTTTTTATTTTATTTTTTATTTCAGTAATTACTTCTTTGCCATCAAAAGTTCATGTTCCTGGTTCAAGTTTTAGGCCTCATAATCTACAGAATAGCATGGGTGGTGGTGTATTTCATCCCTTGAGTGCAAGAAGGCTTTGCAATGCTAAATTTTTTTAACTTGGGTAAAATATCAGACATAAACCATTTAATTTTAATTTTTTTTAAGTTTAAATTGGTTATAAAAAGAGAGCATGCCGCAGCCAAAAGGACCATGCGGGAGGGCCTGAGAAACAGATTTTTTATTTTTTTATGCCTTACGCACAAGAAAAAAAAAGTATTATATGTGATGTATCCCATGGTACTAAACATTCATACAAAAAATTATTCAAATCAGAGCTTTCATATGGAAGTTCTGCGCAAAAATCTGATTGCACCTAATTTTGTACAAAATGGCTGCCAGCAGCCAACTTGAATTTCGGACCGGACCCCAAAACACTCGTTCTCATCCCAGGGTGATAACAAAGGTACCTAAGAAGTTTTGGAAAGATCGGTTCATAAATGCGGCCTCTAGCCAGACCCGTATTGAATTGTTGACGGACAGATGGCCAGACGGAGACGGAGATGGACAACTGGCCATGGCATAAGCTCAAATTTGACTTACGTCAAAGCTGAGCTAGAAACTGCCTGCATCAGGGCTGGGAGGAGTTAAAATTTCCTTAACACGTTAACGTGCTAAATAATTCTGCGTTAATGAGTTAAATGACGTTAAATGTTAAAATGAAATTTTTTTTAATAACTTCGGCCATTTTTATTGATTTGAATTTGAATATGACTGAACTTACGGACATTTTGTCTCTTGAGTTCCAATGTGTTCTATGTGGCTAGTGGCACATAGAACACATTGGAACTCAGGGAACGGGTAGTTAATATAGTTCTGTCGGGTTATCGTAAATTCTAACATTTAGCAAAGTTTTCATGTAAGAATACAATCGCTGCAGCCGTATCCTCAGAAAGAGACATCCGCCGTTGTTTGAATACCAGTCCTTACATGGAAAAGAGGCATTCTGATGAAGCTGATTTTGCTGTATCGCCAAATATCGGCAGGCCAACTTTGCCAACGTTGGTAGGAGGGCTTCAAGGTCTCTCCACTAAATCAATGGGTCGTCTATAATTGATAGACATCCAAATTATTTGTGTTCTTCAATTTCGTCAAATGGCGTCAAATTTGATGTCATCAGCATGCGCGATCCAGCTTGGGTGAACACAAGATAATGGCGCAATGCTTCATATTATACAATTATAACCTTCAAAGTTAAATGTTATTAACTTGGTTAAATTTTTTTAACGTTGTTAAAATAATTTAACATGTTCACGTTTTAAACGTTAACTGCTCCCAGCCCTGGCCTGCATGCAATTTTACAAAAAAAAATGGCCTGAGAAACAGATCTTCCTTGTAGGGCCTTACTTGAACAGTTTCATTGACAGGCAAAGTGGCAATTTGATTAACCCTTTGAATGCCGATGTCAAAATTTCAAGTAGGAACCTTTTCACATAATGCAACTAGGTTTGAATCAATTCAATCTTGTTTGACAGAGTTCATCGAACTCCTGTCAGTAAAAACTGAATTGGTTAAATTTCTAGTTGAATTATGTAAAAACACCGTTGATTCAAATCTTGATATTCTGACATCAGTGTGTGCATATAGGGTTAACAAGCAGCTACTGTATAATCAGGGAAAAAAATTAAATTGAGAGAATTTTTTGTGATTTTATAACAGATTATTTTAATTCTGTATCACATAAAACAAGTGCAACTTGATGGAATGGCTAATCCCCAGACACTGAAGTCCAACAAGGACAATAGCCCAAAAAGAAATACTGTCTTGAACACTGGTCAAAGACATCCAATTTTACTCAAAACCACACCTACACAGGTTCTCATGGTGGTTAACTTCTGTGCCAAGTTTGAAAAAGATTGGACCAAAAAATTGCTGAGAAACACTTGAGACAAAAATGTGTCCACAGACTGGATAATTTCTACACCAGACCGTACTATAACTCTGGTTTGGAAACTCCAATCAAACTTTAAATCATACTTGCACAGGTTCACCCGGTGGTTAACTTTTCTGCCACGTATGAAAAAGATTGGACAAGAAATGGCTGAGAAATGCTCCATACAATAATGTGTCCACAGACTGCATAATTTTTAAGTCAGACTGTACCATAACTCTGGTTAACCCTTTACCCAACTAATCGCCCGCATTTGCCCACGCAATATGCAAATTCAGCAGCTGAAAAAATATTATTTTTCGAAACATTTCAACAAAACCATATGTGACCCCTCTTTGGAACGAGCTCGTTCCAAAGAGGGGGTCACATGATATGGTTTTGTTGAAATTTAAAAAAAAAAAATTAAAAATGCTATTCAAAATAATAATTTTTTATATAGTCTGCATTGGGTAAAGGGTTAAGAAAATCCAATCAAACTCAAAACCACACTTGCCCAGGTTCTCATGATGATTAACTTATGTGGCAACTTTGAAAAAGATTGGACAACATATGGCTGAGAAATGCACCAGACAAAAATCAATCCAGATGGATGGATGGACGGACAACCAATTTACATAATATGACCATTTTTTTCTAATGGTTGTAACCTCTGCCGCATATAAAAAAATCACCCAATGGACAATTTCACAAATATTCAGCCTGCGGGTCAATTGTATGGCAGAGTAGACCCACTACTGACCTTCACTTATTATCTTGTAATAACAAGGTACTAACTTGTAATTACAAGGTACTAACTTGTAATTACAAGATACCACATTGTAACTAGATGCAATGTGATGGGGACCATCACTGTGGGCCCCACATTTGAAACGGTTTACAATTCGAACAGTACACAGTACAGTAAAACCTTCCTTAAGAGACCATCTGTCTTGAGAGGCCAATGAAGTCTCATAATTCTGAAACGACAAACCTGAAAATTCTCAAAATATGAAAGGGAACTTTGTTTGATTAATCTCAGTAGTGTGTATATAAACTATGAGAATCACTGAAAACAAACTTGAGTAATGATATGACATATGAAACACTGTCATTTTTTGCGATTAAAGTCCCATAATGCCAGAATGACGAGCCTGAAAATCATAACAAGAGGCCCCAGGGGGGGGGGGGGGGGGGAGGCTGAGGGTGCTCACCTGACATGGTAGCCTAACTATCAACCCAAAGAATTGATTTCAACAAGTTGCATCTGCTCCTCCCAAGAAAAGCTTATACCAAATATCCAAAGATTCTGACCAGTGGATCTAAAAAAAAAGATTTTTAAGGAATATTCCTTATATTGAACTAAGTTATAATTCGGGCTCCCACAGGAAGCCCATATATGAACCCAGGGACTTGGCTTTAACAAACTTGAATCTCACCCTCCTAAGGATGCTGCACACCAAATATCAAAACATTCCGACAGTTGGATCTGAAGAAGATTTTTTAAAAAAATTCCTCATTTTGAACTAAGTTACAATTTGAGCTCCCACAGTGAGTCCAAATATGGACCTAGGGACATGGCTTGAACAAACTTGAATCTTACCCCCCTAAGGATGCTGCATACCAAATATCAAAACATTCCGACTGCTGGATCTGAAGAAGAAGATTTATAAAGAAAATTCCTCATTTTGAACTAAGTTATCATTCGGGCTCCCACAGTGAGCCCAAATATGGACCTAGGGACATGGCTTGAACAAACTTGAATCTTACCCCCCTAAGGATGCTGCATACCAAATATCAAAACATTCCGACTGCTGGATCTGAAGAAGATTTTTAAAGAAAATTCCTCATTTTGAACTAAGTTATAATTCGGGCTACCACAAAGCGCCCAAATATGAACCCAGGGACTTGGCTTGCACAAACTTGAATCTCACCCCCCTAAGCATAGTGCATACCCAATATCAGAAAATTCTGCCTGTTGGATCTTGAGAAGAATATTTTCAAAGAAATTTGCCTGAAATGCACTATATGAAATATCCTATACTGAGCCCAAATATAAACCCAGGGATCCGATTTGAACAAACTTGAATCAGATCCACCCGACAATGTTGCATACCAAATTTCAAAAGATTCCGCCTGCTGGATCTGGAGAAGAAGATTTTTCAAGAAATTTGTCTGAAATGCACAAAGTTCAAATTCGGGCTTCTATTGTGAGCCCAAATATGAACCAAGGGGGCCGATTTGAACAAACTTGAATCTGCCCCCCCCCCCCTCCCCCCAGAGATGATGTGTACCAAATAGGAAAGAATTCTGCCTGGTGGATTTGAAGAAGAAGATTTTTTTGAATTTTGGAAATAAATTCATGGGTGCTATCAGAGTTATGCCCCTTGTGGTGCCCCCTGAGGGTGCAGCAAGTTATTTGTACAAGTTTGAATTGACATATGATGGGGAACATGCACAATAAATTTGGTTCAATTTGATCCAGTTATTTGGGAGGAGTAGTCGTTAATGTAAAGTTCACGACGGACAACACCGACCGACGGTGGATGCCGGACGACGACGGACGGCAAGTGATAAGTTAAGTTCTCTTCGGTGAGCTAAAAATGTGGCCATTTTTTCCATACCCCTCTGCTCAATATGAGCCGAAACCTAATTTGCATAAAAATCAAAATGCCCCTACATAACCACTACTTACATGAAATTTAATTAAAATGTGGCCCAGTGGCTTAGGAGAAAGAGGCTCAAACTGCTTTTACTGATTGTAACATTGCTACAAAATTTCAGGAGATTTGGTAAAAGCATTATTGAGTTAACATACATGTAAAAAATAGACAATTTTTTGAAGATTCAAGTCCCATAACTCTGGAAAGAAAAATAGGCCGATGAAATCTTCAGATGTATACCCATACGCTCAACTAGTAGAAAGCTGTATGACGGAGGGTCACCACGGATGCCGACATTATGTACACCATACATGGTATGGGTACATGATAAAAATGGATTGGAGGAGAACCTAATTTGATGGATAAAGGGTTAATATCTCCGGATCAAATTATCAGATTTACATCAAAAACTATACAGCACAGCACATCAGTAACCTGAATAAATATATAAAGTAACATGACAACCGGATTGATATTTTTTGAGTTATCTCATGCCAAAGGGATTGGAGGAATATCAATTTGATGGATAAAGGGTTAATATCTCAGGATCAAATTATCAGACTTACACCAAAAACTATACAGCTCGGCACATCAGTAACCTGAACACAAATATAAAGTAACTTGACAATCCAAGCAATATTTTTCAAGTTATCGAATGCCAAAGGGATTGGAGAAATTTTCAATTTGAAGGATAAAGGGTTAATATCTCAGGATTAAATTATCAGATTTACACCAAAAACTATACAGCTCGGCACATCAGTAACCTGAACACAAATATAAAGTAACTTGACAATCCAAGCAATATTTTTCAAGTTATCGAATGCCAATGGGATTGGAGGAATTTTCAATTTGAAGGATAAAGGGTTAATATCTCAGGATCAAAATAACAGATTTACACCAAAAACTATACAGCTTGGCACATCAGTAACCCGAACACAAATATAAAGTAACTTGACAATCCAAGCAATATTTTTCAAGTTATCGAATGCCAAAGGGATTGGAGGAATTTTCAATTTGAAGGATAAAGGGTTAATATCTCAGGATCAAATCATCAGATTTACACCAAAAACTATACAGCTCGGCAAATCAGTAACCTGAACACAAATATAAAGTAACTATACAATCCAAGCAATATTTTTCAAGTTATCGAATGCCAAAGGGATTAGAGGAATTTTCAATTTGAAGGCTAAAGGGTTAATAACTCAGGATCAAATTATCAGATTTACACCAAAAACTATACAGCTCGCCATATTAGTAACCTGAACACAAATATAAAGTAACTTGACAATCCAAGAAATATTTTTCAAGTTATCGAATGCCAAAGAAATGGATATGGACACTGGATGGACAGGCAGATGGACGGACAGATGGAAGGACAAAGGATGGATGAACGATGGATGGCCACCCCGGATGCCGGCAGTATGTGTACCATACATTATATTTTTACGATTCAAGTCCTATAACTCCAGAATGACAAACCCGAAAATTGTAAAAATTGAACGGGGTGTTCCTTTACTGATTGTAACTTTGCTATAAAATTTCAAGAGATTCGGTGGAAGCATTATTGAGTTATCATGTAAAAAATTGCCAATTTTTTTAATATTCAAGTTCCATAACTCTGGAAAGAAGAAACAGAAAAACGTCAAAAACGAAAGGGAGCTTCGTTTTATCAATTTCAATATTATGTATAAATATTATGAGAATTGGTCAAAGGAAACTTGAGTTATGTTACGACATAGGAATATGCTGTCTGAATTGGCAATTTTTTGAAGATTAAAGTCCAATAACTCTGGAAAGAAAAAAAATGAAAACCGTCAAAAATGAAAGGGAGCTTCGTTTGATCAATTTCAATATTGTGATTAAATATTATGAGAACTGGTCAAAGGAAACTTGAGTTATCGTATGACACACGAATATGCTGTGTAAATTGCCTATTTTCTCAAGATTAAAGTCCCATAACTCTGAAAAAATAACCCAGAAAACCACCAAAACTGAAAGGAAGCTTTGGTTGATCAATTACAATATTGTGTATAAATATTATGAGAATTGGTCAAAGGAAATTTAAGTTATCGCATGACATAGGAATTTGCAGATGGATGGACGGACATACAGACAGATTACTATAGGGTTTCCGCCGAAAGTCGGCAGGGCCCTAATTACAATATACTAAATTGTAACTAGAAACCGTTTTAGCACACTAAAACATATGCCCCCCCTTCCTTTCTATTTAATGCACTGCAAATTATATATACATGAATAATATTGACAATCATGCCAAATATCTAAGGTCCAGGTCAAAAGACAAAAAAGTTCTGGTCCGGACGAAGTTTCCCTTAAAAAAGCACATAAATCTGACCTTCAGGCAAAGGTCAAGGTCACATGAAGGTCACTATGGTATGCGACACACAGGCCCATGGTGATACATCCACATGCCAAATATCTATAGTCTGAGTCAAAAGACAAAAAAGTTATGCCCCGGACAAAGTTTGTATGAAGAAGAAGAATATGCACTAAAACAATATGTCTCCCTTCTGGGAAGGGGAGACATAATTACAAGATACCAACTTGAAATTACAAGTTATGGTCCTGTAATTCTAAGTAATTACAATTACTATCTTGTAATTACAATTTAGTAACTTGTAATTACAATTTAGTAGCTTGTCATTACGGTTTAACATTTTGCATGTAGGGTATGCTTGGTTATCTGGTAGTAGTAATGTATGGTAGTATATGATGGACCGTGAGTGTCAATATCAGTCTAATTATAGCCCTTGGTACTAATTGCAGTTACTCATGTTATGATTTTTTTTACACTATGGCTACTGTGGGTAGAACACAATTCTAGGCCATGTGGTGATGTTGTTTATAGTGTGGTAGCATAGCATGGATTTTCTGAACCCTTTTGGGCTTTTAAGCCTTAGGAACATCTTAGTGTATACTGAAGAAACCAAAAACTGGACTTATCGATGGACGATGGATGTACACGGGTAACACTTAATGCCCTTCACGCATCATGCAGGGGCATGAAAATCTCTTGAAGAATGCTTGAACATGGCTGGTTTGCAATCCATTCATGATACTGTCAGCATATTTTCTATATTAAATTTGGAAAAAAAAAATCTTCCAATAGTTTTCTTTGAAATGTGATGACAAGAACAAGGGCAATACTATTGGAGCTTGGAACAGAGCTGGTCCACAATCCCCATCTTGATATATTTACCTAAAAGCAATGCATTAAATTTAGGAAAAGAATTCTGAAAGGTTTTCTTTCAAATGTGATGACAAGAAATTTAAATTTTATAGTAAATTTCCTTTCTTATTATACCTACCACAATTGTTTACTACAGGCTTGCACTACAGTGGAAGTCCCTAACTCGGAATATTTTCTCTCTATTTTGATCTTTCCCAAGGGACTGGGAAAGAAAAGTGGTGCAAAAGCACTAAGAAAAAATAAGGCAAAACTGGGTCGAGTGCTACCGGCGCACACCCAGTAGGGGACGCTCTTCTCCTAGTACAGATCCACGGCTTCCAGTACCTGTGCGCAGTCATGTAACTAATGAATCATTCTTTTGAATCCGCCCACATTGGAGTTATGTGATCAGCGGGGAGGAAGGAATGTCCCCGAATAAGAAGACGGGTGGGCCTCCATGTAAACAACTGCAGCAGGTACAATAAGAAAGGAAATTTACTATAAAATTTAAATTTCTTATCAACCTACCCTACAATTGTTTAGTACAGGCTGAATAGACAAGAGGAGAAGGAAATGACATAACCAACCCTCACATAACTCGACTGCACTGGAACCGTGGACAGAAGAAGAGTTCCCTAGGCCTATCAAACCATAGCATCACAAACATTAGTAAAAGTCATTGAGATGATGCGTATGGCACTGCGTGACGCACAGACAGAAAGACAGTAAAACAACACAGGGCTGGAACTGACCTTGAAGCCTAATGACTAGGGTAGACAACACCCTGAACAGAAGAAATAGGGCCCAAAGAAAAAAAGTCCTTAGACTGCTCCTGCAACTGATGCAGATAGGTGGTGGAGAAAGTAGAAGCATTTCTCCAGTAGGCTGCCTGCATAACATCCGACAACTTGCCGGAGTTAGCATAAGCCCAAGAGGTAGACAAGGCACGTACCTCATGAGCAGAAATATGATTGGTAATACAATCATCAGTCGTTAGATGAGCATAATCTGCACAAATAGCAAGACAAGTCCATCGAGAAATGGATGAGGAGAGATCTTCTGTCGACCAGGAATAAGAGACAGAAAGTATCGTTTCCTGCCCTTCCTAATGAACTTCGTCCGGTTGAGATAAATGAGAAGTGCACGAACCAGACAGAGCAAAGGGTGATTACCCTCAGCCAAAGGAAGAGCCCTGATACAGATAGGAGGTGGAGTTGTTTCTGATATCTGATTCTTGGCCAGAAAGGAGCAATCAGTGGGAAAAGTAACACTGTTGGCAGAGCTCCTGAAAAAGGCCAGATCCACCTGGGATAAAGGTTCGAACGCCCCCCCCCCCCCTCTCCCTCCAAGCAAAGCAGCACGGGACAGGGAGTAGGCTAGGACGTTCAGACGACTGGGAATGTGACGAACAACCACTCCAGTGTTGACATCCTGAGCTAGCAGTAGAAGATCCCGAGCCAATTTCTACATGGGAACCGAGTCTGTGCTGCAATGGTTCCGAATGTAAGCGACCACCGTCGAATTGTCGGACAACAGAAGGACCTGACGATTCGAAAGGGGGGGGGGGGGGGGATCCACTGCTGGAAACTCAGAAGAAGAGCAAGAAGCTCCTTCTGGTTGAAGTGAAGAGCTGCTTGATCCTGGGCCCATACATACTGAAGGGAAAAACAGAGAGGATCCAACGTCGCACCCCATCTGAGAGGCATCTGCCGTCAGAACACGATCGGACGTGGGCATGTCCAACGGAACTCCCTGCATAATCCACTGAACATTTCTCCAGGGAAGAAGGTGATGATGAAGAGAGTCTAGTAAGTAAAGTACCAGATCCAGAGGAGCAAAATTCTGTCTCCAACGACTTAGCAGAAAGTGTTGGGAGAGGTCTGACCGAAAGGAATGAGATCTGTCACCGAACCGCAGAGACTGAGCGGACGGAGAATACTCCGAGCCATCACGGACGTGGACTGGAACAGAGTCAGGGAGAAAGCTGAGAGAATCACAGCCCTTGCCCGGGGAACAGCCACCGTATTCAGCTGAGTATGGAAGTCCATCCCACGATGACAAAACGACGGAGAAGGGACCAGGTCTGACTTCTTGTTGACTCTGAACCCTAGCGACGTGAGCAAGCTCAACAATGTATCGACATATGACTGCAGAAGAGCAGCATTGGAGTGCCTCTGGAGGATATCGCGCAGATTTTCCAAAGTAGGCACCCTGGACTGTGTGTGATGGAAGGCTATCACATGCGACATCAGTCGGGTGAAAGCCCAAGGAGCCAGGTTGAGATTGAAAGGCATGGCCTTGAACTGGTAAACTCGCCCCAGAAAAGCAAACATGAGATACTTTCCGATGTCCGATGAATCGGAACGTGAAAGTAAACGTCTCGCAGGTTGATGCTGGAAGCAAAATCTCCTGTGAATGGAGCGGCGAACCGACCCAAAAGTCTCCATGCTGAACTTGGGAGCAATGAGAGACTGGTTCAGGATACCCAGATCGATAACCAGTCGGAGTCGGACATCCTTCTTTGGCACCAAGAAGAGGCGGGAATAAAATCCCACTGAATGAATGTTCTTGACCACCTTGATCGCTCCCTTTGACAGGAGATTGCCTATCTCCGTGATCAAAAGCTCCCTACGTGAAACGTCTGAAGGAACTTGTGTTGGAAGAGGCACTCCCAAGAGAGTGGGGTGCCTCCGGAAGGATATTTGTAGCACGGACCAAACAACGTCTAACACCCAAGGATCGGATGTGATTGCGGCCCAATGGTCTACAAACCCTGAATCCTTCCTCCAACCTGGGACGAATCAAGGTGAGGATCTTCATCTTGGGCCCTGGCGAGGCCCGAGAGAGGAGAAACCACCTCCTCTATTAGATGAAGGATCCTGAGTCCTCCCTCTGGTCTGCCGCTGCTTACCCTTACCACGTGAGTTAGAAGTAGAAGCGGCAGCAGGAGGATCAGCCCTTGGCTTCACAGAGGAAGCAGCAGGGCGATTGTTAGGCTTAGACGGCCCCTCCTCCAACAGAAGGCTGATCAAGCTGGCGAAGCAGCAGCTGATCTTTGGAATGACGCAGGACATCAATCTGGACTGTCGCCACGGAACCATGGAAAAGTCGTGGACCCGCCAAAGAAGCGGATCGAAGAGCAGCACGCTGCCCCTCAGGAAGAGAACAGCTTGTGTCCAACACAGTGTCCCGGCGAACTAATTCCCAGTTAGCCGTGTTACAGGCATGCGTGTGAGTAAGATGCATGAGCGCTTTGGAAATCACACGCAAAGGAGCCTGTGCATCGGCAAACCTATCTGGAGGCAGATAAGCAGCCAAAGCAGAGACGATGTGATCTGAGAGAGAAAGCATGCCCAGCATCTCTCTCGATATGCCCAACAGGGACTCCAGAGTCGCTATAGGATTAACGGCCGACTTGAGCTTAGAAAGACCGAGGGAGGTGGAGTCCTGATCCAAGACCGTAAAAGTCTAGCAGACTGACGGATTGGCGGAATCGTAGGAATGATAACGCAATGAAGGCAAAAAGGTGTCAGCCCTGATGAAGAATGAGATCTTCATAGCCGTGGAACTCGGCTTAGAGTCCAAAGTTGCAAATGCTTCAACCACCTGTACCACCTGGCATGGTCGAAGCGGGTTGCTCCACAGGCTGGAGGCGCATGACCGATGATCGCAGCCTGGCTGACACCGTCGGCTGGTCTGAGGCTTGAGATTCGGAAGGAACCCAACCACAAAGTCTAGAGCTGCCACCAAGTCAGACGACTGTTTGCCCTCAACGTCAGGTATGTCTGACCCATCTTCTGAGTTGGAAGACACATAGCCCATCACAGGCAAACCAGGCGATGCCTCCCATGGTGTAGGCACACCAGAGGGATCAGAAAGTAGCCCGCTTCCAATCCTGGGAGGCGGTGCCACAGGCAGGGGGGGGGGGGGGGGGTGAGGCCTGGAAACCACTAGTAGCCTCGCTGGGGGCAACAGGAAGAGTGAGCAAGGAGAGGGCCTCCTAAGCTCACTGCCTGTGGAGCCGGTTCGAGTGGCTTCACTCCTGACCCTTTTAACCAGTGAAGGGTCACAATCCTCCAGAACACTCGACGCGGAGCGACAGGCAGATGCTGATAGAGAATACAAGACCCCGAGGATCGACAGTGCGGGAACTCAGGAGAGTCGCCACATACCTCTGAGCGCCAGAAGGTCCAGGTTGCACAAAAGGCATCGGTCCCGCAAAACTGGCCGTCGGACCAGAGTGCATGGATGGAAAGGCAATGGAGTCCATGGTGACCCCACCAGGAACATCCGAATCCAAAGACAAGGCTGCTCGGCTGAGAGACCACAGCAGAGGGTTCGGCCGGCAGACCGTTCCGACTTCGCCGAGTTGAAGTCAGGGAAGGCTGAGGCCGATATCCCATGTCTACACTACCAGACATCTCTGCAGACCCCTGCAGGGATAAGCTGAGGCCGGCTGAAATGGAGACCGACAATGCTGCAGACAGAACAGCAATAGCAGCAGATACATCGAGAGCTGTTGAAACTGGTGGAAAGGCGGAGAGAGCAACCGAGCTTGGCTCCAAAGGAGGAGTCACAACCCTAGTGACAGCCTCAGGTGTCGACTGGAGAGGGACTACAATCCCGGAACCAGGCATCTCTTCACCAGACAACTCAACAGCTCCCGCAGTATCCACCACAGGAAAAGACCGCACATCCCCCATGGAGGGGGTATAACTCTCACCAGACGTGGTCGTGTCGAGAGGCCCCGAACGACAATGTTCCCCTTTCCTGCAGGTGCGGGAGGAACAGCCACAAGAACGCACCATACAGTTCACTGAAGCCCAAAAAGTGGATGACCAAGACCCACAGAGCACACAGGGTCGATCTGAAGAACACCCATTACAAGTGGCACAAGAAGCATGGGAATCGCCCACATGCTTGGGCAAAAGGCATTGCCCACAAGGAACAGTCATAACAGAGGTGACAGCAGAAGAAAAGGTGAACTCAAAAGACGCAGACAGTAGAACACTCCCAACTATGAGAAAAAGGTGGCAGAAATTGAAGGACTGAACCCAGGAGGCCGATAGGGACCCAAAGAACAGAAAAGTCTGCCCTCAACAGAGAGGAGAAATCCTGTCCATACATTGACCCTAACCCCAATAATGATAATAGTATCCAAAAGGAAAACATAAATTTATCAACCAAAAAATTATATGTCCGAACCGCATGGTACATGAAAGTCGTCCGCAAACACGGAGAATATATAAAATACAATGAAAATGTGGTTGAAATTAATAACGAGAATATATAAAACATAGTCCTGTTATCATACAATCCTCAGATCCATAATTCCAGTCACAGGTAACCATTATCAACGAGTTGAATTATCACTGTTTCTCAATGCAAATGGATGTCTCGCCACACTGGCAAAAGAAAATAGAATGATTCATTAGTTACATGACTGTGCACTGGTATCGGAAGCCGTAGAACTGTACCAGGAGAAGAGCGTCCCCTACTGGGTGTGCGCCGGTAGCACTCGACCCAGTTTTGGCTTATTTTTTCTTGGTGCTTTTGCACCACTTTTCTTTCCCAATCCCTTGGGAAAGATCAAAATAGAGAGTATATTTTCTGAGTCATGGACTTTCACTGTAGTGCAAGCCTGTAGTAAACAATTGTAGGGTAGGTTGATAAGAAATGGGGAAGGAGGGAAGGATGTACTGATGGATGTACTACATCCATCTGTACATCCTTCTATTCATCTGTCCTTCCCCTTTTCTTGTTATCACATTTAATTCTTTGCATGCTGCTGGCGGATATTCCTGCCCAGCACAGGGTTTCTCTTGTCACTGAAATAAGTATAATTTGGGCACATTTAATCATATTTTCCACCTGTGCATTGAATGGATTTTTTCACCACCGATTTCTTGTGTTATATTTAGATTATTTTTTCAGCAAATCTAGTCATGGCTGCTTTACAGCAGCCATGACTGGATTTGATTAAAACTATCTTGAAAATACTCAGCAGGTTAAGAGTTAAATTGTACATAAGTACATTGTACATAAGAGCAGATGGAAGAATGGACAGAAAGACAGATGATAATAAAAAGTATCAGCTATCAGATCTCTCTCGTGGCTCTTCTTCCTTTGTAGGCAACTCCCAATTAATAGGTTTGTCAAATCCCATCATGTGAATGTACACATTCTGGTTAAGAAAGCATGATGAATCCATAAATAATGGTCTTCCTTTAGCCTTGATAGATGTAAATGGTCCAGGGATGTCAGGAACAACAATGTCATCTATTGAGAATGTCATCTCCTTTCGTCGTAAAAACAGAGAGATAGTTGTTGCTGTGAATTGTTTTCCTTCATCTCTATAGTACATATCAATAACATACTTCCTGGTTATCCAGTGAATTAAGGCAGGAGTAACAAAAATAAAAAAGCTCATGAATCCCCCAAAAAGTACTGTGGACGCAATGTCAAAATTGGATAATTTCCAGATAACCGGCTGTAATGCAAGCCCCATAAGACTTGTGGACAAAGAAAATCCTTTCAAAATTGTTATTATGCGTGTCAGAGGGCCATAATAAGACAAACTTCCTTTTTTGGGATCAACCAGTGGTAGTTTGGATTCTGTGTGTATGCCATCTCTTTCTGGTTGACTATGGTTGTTTCGTACTACTAAAGAAGTTATGATACATCGATGATAGGTTTTCAAATGAGTTCTGTTGATACACCCACTCACAAATCGTCTATTGGTCAACACTCTGGAGCAAATCTGGAAGAAAAAAAAACAGTCGAGTAGAACCCTGTTAACTGAAAAGCCACTTTGAGGAGAAAAATATTCAATTAACAGGAAGTGAGTCACTTTCCAATCTTGTAGTTATAAAGTTAAACTGCGCATTAATTCTGTTATATCTTGTTTGACTTAGCTCAATCAGCTCTGTTAAACGAAGATATATATTAACTGCTTCAAGGTTAAATTATTTTAGGTGGTCTGAATTTGTTCATCTATATATTTATTTTTCATTTATTTATTTATTTTTTTATTGGTGTTTAAGTTTACTCATACTTATGCACAAAGGCTAACAGCAACTGCAACATGGAGATAAAGTCAAGTCCAGAAATCGTTTATAACCATGTTGCTCATTTTAGAGGCCTTCCACCCCAGGCATTGGTGATCGGGTTCAATTTTATAAATAAAACAGAGCTTTTTACCAATGTAAACACTGCTTCACTTCCTGAGGTTTCCACAGAAAAAAATATTTTATTACAAAGTATTGGAGAGTGCCTATAGGCACTCTCCAATAATTTGTATTAAAACAAATTTATAAAAAGAAAAAATTATTTGTATTTGGCTCAATATGAAACATCAGCAAGGAAAATGTTAGTTTTTGTTCTGGTACTCACACTTTTTTGAAATCACAGATAGTGGCTTCTGCACAAAAGTGTTAAATGTCTTCATTGGGTGTATTGAGGTCAGAGATGTCTCTAAATGTCTGGAATTAACTATTTTTTCAAGTTATTTTTGGACAGATTTCAAGATTTTTTATTTAATTAACAGGGTTTACTCTATAACCTATCTACAATTAAATGGGTAATAAGCCAGGTTTTTGAAAGAAATGTTTACCATTTAACAAAACCACACAATTTCCATAATGCCAAAGTACCCCTATGTTTTGTATATTATTCATATGAAAGTGTTCAACTTGATTAAACAAGTGTTTGACCACCGAGGTGATATTAGTCCCCTACGGCGCTTTTGTACATAAGGTGTTTTTGTCACAGAAGACACTAGAGTATATAAGTATCTTGGATTTTGAAAAAAAAATATTGAGTATGCATAATCCCCTCACAACCCTTTACCCATGTACCATATATGAAAGGCGTAGTTTGAACCACGTTGGAGGGAGGGAGGGGTGGTAACATAAAATAGAGAAAAAAGCTTAAAAAACACAACAAAAATGGCTGCCATTCTGCCATCTTAGTTTTTGAAAAATAAATATTGACTGTGCATCATCCCCTCAGAACCATTTATCCATGTACCAAATATGAAAGATGTAGCTTGAAGCATGTTGGAGAGAGAGGTGGTAACATAAAAACAGACAGACAGACAGATGGACAGACAGACAGATGTTAGATTTTGAAGAAAAAAAAATTGAACGTGCATAATCCCCTCACAACCCCTTTATCAATGTACCATATATGAAAAGTGTAGCTTGAACCATGTTAGAGGGAGCAGTAGTAACATAAAATAGAGAAAAAAGCTTAAAAAAACACAACAAAAATGGCCGCCATGCTGCCATCTTGGATTTTGAAGAAAAAATATTGAACATGCATCATCCCCTCCCTACCCTCTATCCATGTGCCAAATATGCAAAGTGTAGCTTGAACCATGTTGGTGGGAGGGGTGGTAACATGAAAATAGAGAAAAAAAGCCTAAAAAACACAACAAAAATGGCTGCCATTCCACCATCTTGGATTTTGAAAAAAGAATTTTGAGCATGCAACATCCCCTCAGAACCGTTTATCCATGTACCAAATATGAAAGGTGCAGCTTAAAGCATGTTGGAGGGAGAGGTGGTAACATAAAAAACAACAGACAGACGGACGGACGGACAGACGGACGGACGGACGGAGTGCAATCCTATAGTCCCCTTACGGTTCCCGTAGGGGACTAATAAATTAATTTGATTTCGATAATTTATGAGATATTTGAAAAACGACAGGCAGTAGTTTTTAAACCAAAACTGGTCTGCCATACACTCACAGAAAATTATGAGTCATTTTCCATATTCATCGAAATTAGCTTTCTCAGAAGGAAAATTTAAGGCGAAGTTTGTGTTTATGTGGGTCTATTTATAGCATATGCATCAATGAAATGTACTGTATTTCGGATTGTGTATTTCGGATTGCCATTGTTTATAAATGTGCTGTGGGTCTTACTGGAAATACAACTGCAATTCATTTGAAATAATAATATTTTTTTATCTAATAATGTCCAATCATTAATAAAATAATGCACAGTTGTTGTTCGTGGTGGTCATTTATTCAAATTTATTTATTGGTGTTTAAGAGGTCACATATTTCTGCACGATGGCTAATCACGACCACAACATGGTGATAAAGCAAAGTTTAGTCAATCATTTATACCCAGGTTGCCCATTTTAGAGGACTTCAACCCCAAGCATTGGTGACTGGATCCTATTTTACCAGTAAAACATAGCTTGTTTACCACAGTAGACAAGCAATGCTTGCTGGGGTTCCCACATGGAATTTATTCGAATAACAGCAAAGTTAAAATTAGAAACCATGTGTATTCAGAAATGATGTCATGGGGGAGTTGTTTGCTTCTGAAAACTTTCGGGTAACTTCGTTTACATGTGTATATCTATGCAATGTCATGATTTCTGATATTTCATCTGCATGAAAGCTTTTAATTACAGATTTACGTAATTTGTGTTGCTTCTGATGTCGTACACTAGGTTTTTTTATATGCTCTTTCGCATAAAAGCAATCTCTGAGTCAATATTTTTTTCAAAGTGGCAGCTTATTGTCCCTTTGGTGATCAAATTTATATCAAACATACAGAATAATAAACGTTTTTGTTTTTGGAAGTTCAGTTCTTATATTTCAACGAGAGCCCAAGAAGCGATTCACTCAAAAGATTTGTGCAACAAAACTAGCAAGAATCCATGTAGATTCTTGATCCACCTCTGCTAGGATGAAAAGAATTAAGTCAATTTAACCCTTTACCTAAAATAGCGAAAGCAAATTAACCAATACATGGCCTGAAATATTCTGATACTTTGTCAATAAAATTGTACAAATATGGCTGTCATGACACATTTGTAAAGTTTCACTGGTAAAGTACATGTAGAGTTATATTGTAGTGGGATAAAGAATACTGCTGTACATGTATCAAAGAAAATATACCATGATATACCGAATTATTGAATAATTTCATTCAATGTCACAAACTCATTGTAAATCTTGTGGGTAATGGGAAAATATACTTTTTTCAGGTCAAAAAGAAAGGTTATGCTAGGTAAGACATAGAGCTGAAATGGTTGACTGATTAATCGATTAACCAATGATCAACGTCTTGACTGATCAAAAAAGTAATTGATCGATCAACCATTACTTTTGAACTACTCTTTTATATGGGTTAATAAAGGAACAAACTTGCAACAAACCAGGCAAACATTGTCACAGTGACTCACAAGTCTCACATGAATTATATGAGACAGAGTAAAGCATGCAAGTTACATGCTGACATACTTGTTCACTTGCAAGATCATTATACTGTATCAGCAACTGGAAATGGTAATTCCTAACCCTTTGCCTAATGTGGGTATCAGATGATACTTGCAAAGTAAATTCTAAAATTACTAAAAATTTTCAATTTTTGTCTCAAAAACATAGCTTATGACCTCTCATTGGAATGAGCACAATGAGCTCATTCCAATGAGGGCTCTTACGCTATGTTTTTGAGACAAAAATTGAAAACATAAGAAAATTTGAATGGATATTTTTGTATATGGTACTGGCCAGTGTTGTCCGTTATGTTGGGCAAAGGGCTAATGCTGTAAATCATCAATAGTAAGTAAACTATTCAGCTAACTATTAGGGCAAGTGATTAATCAGTTAACCAAGGTTAATCCATGTGATTAATCAATCAAGAAAACCCTTTAACCATTTCAGCTCCAGGAAGACATTGATTCACATCAGCGTGATCAACGTAAGGGGAACGGAGACTGGACAAGTGACCCGTTTCTTGCATTTTGTGCATGCCGGCATGTTATTAATGGTAACCCCCTGGTCATTGGGCTCCAATGAAAATTTTTTGCCAAACTGGCGACTTCAAATTTTTGTTTGTGTTCAGCCGTTTTGTATTATTTCACTTCAAATATTTACACACGTGTTAACAAGGGAGTGAATTTAGCGATGATGAAATCCTTTTTGGTTCATTGGATTATCTCTCTTGTACTGATATATATATTATTTATTTATTGGTGTTTAAGGTCACATATTTCTGCACAATGGCTAATCATGACCTCGACAATTTTTACGGGTGGAGGAAGCCGGAGCACCCAGTGAGAACCACCGAGCAACGGCGAGCAACTGTCAGCTCCCCAACATACTAACTCCACACAAGCAGGGTTAACATTGGTTGGAGACAGGTGCACCATCGTCGTGCAGTACGCCTTAGTACACAGTGTCACCGTGCCCCCACGTGGGCAATGGGGGTGAAGTGTCTTGCCCAAGGACACAACGCGATTGCCGAAGGTGGGATTCGAACCGAGGACCTCTCTTGTACTGATAAGTGGCGATGTGTGACTGTAATAAGAAATGGTACAAAGTTAGCCCACATGTCTCCGGCGTACCTACTATAGTAATGATATGGGATGAAATGTGGAAATCGTTACATTCGCGATGTTATTATTTTCACAATGTACCTGCACACTGGAAGTTTCTGATGTCTGTGTTTGTAAGATAGGTGTTTCTTAGCAGTTATAATGTAATTACCTATACCGTAATAACCGTCTGCTGTGTTTACTCGCCTCGATACATCGCGGAAATACTGAATTTTGGTATCTCACATATTTTATTTGCTCACAGTAATGGTAAGGTATGGTTTTCAATACTGAAAATATTTGGTATATTGAAATACCTTGCAGCTCTATGGTAAATATTGTTTTTTTTTAAAAAACAAATATCAGATTCAGTCTATTTTAAAAATTAACAAGGTGTGCTAAGTAAAGGTTAACATGTGTTATCAGTATACAATGAGGGTTCAACCATGGTGGCCTAAAAGGATCCTGGGGTACTCATAACAGGTAGATTTGTGTAACTAATTTCGCAAGAATCCAAATGGATTCTCCCAAATTTAGATGCAATAAGCCCTTGAAGTTATATATAATTAACAGGGTTATTCAATTAAAAGATATACATGTACAATCAAGTGGGCTCCATTGCATTCAGTCTCCGATCAATATGTTTTGGTTTTATTTATTCTTCTGTGCTAAGTTCTTGTGAAGTTTTATTTTCAACATTTTTCCAATTTAGCAGTAACAACCAAAAGCTGAATGTCAACAACCATATGAAAGAGTAAGTAACAACACAGGTTTTAATTAATCCATCTAGCCTAGAACATGTGATCTTCTGGCCAATAATGTTCCTGGTATTTTAACCCTTTCACTGCCATGCCCACTTTAATACATATATGGAGGACCTTTATGTACGCCTTTACATGTATATATGCATTTAAGCGAGGAAGTTTAATAATGAAAGTGTCAATGACACTGGAGCTCAATTTGACAAACTTGAACTTGGTAAGTAATAAGTGAAATGGAAAAATTGAAGATCATTGGTACCAATGTTATTTGGTGAAATTTAAATATAACAGCATTGTGTGTGCACAACGTCAGAGTAATCCATGCATTTTTAAATGTAAACAGTAAGGCTGGCTAAAGGAAGAATGCTGATACACAAATGCAGTAAGTTCCACAAATGCAGTAAGTTCCACAAATGCAGTAAGTTCAGAGGTTATTGTAAATGGCAAACTTTTTCACAGAAATGAATGCTAATCAATAGCTCTTATCTAGAGGTCCCGCCTAATGAGCACATCAAGTTCAAAAACAATCCTAAGATAAATGTGCCCTGTTGGCCATGTCAAAGAAGAATGTTGATGCACAAATGCAATAAATTCAAAGATTGTTGCTAACAGCAACAGTTTTTGAAGGAAATGAAAAGAAAATCATTAGCTCCTATCTTTGTCACCCTGCATAAGCATACAAAGTTTCAAAACAACCTGATAATGAATGGGACCTGTGAGGCATGCCAAAGGAAGATGTTAATACGCAAATGCACTAAGTTTGAAGGTCATTGCTTGTGGCAATGTTTTTTTACTGCACAAATGGAGTAAGTTCAAAGGCTGGTGATAACGACAATAATTTTTTATGGAAATGAAAAATGAAAGTGTCAGTGACACTGTAGCTCAACTTGTGTAAGACTTGTACATATATAGTATGTGACACAGCAACGACACACATCTAGGTAATGACCTGATAACAAAGGTACATATAAAGTGTTGTAACGGAATGTACATAAATGCTGACCGTAGCCTGTAACAAATGTATAGGTAAAGTATTGTAAAGGTGGACGACAGTTAGATGCTAAACAAGAAAAGAAATCTTCATGGGGTCAATGTCACAATGGGGATCCTTGTATGGTGCACCATAATCGAAATGTTAGCAATTGTTTTGGCCTGTTTGATTCAGACCCTTCTAAGGTTGATTTATACTAATTAATAAATATTTGTCAAGTCCTTCTTAAAATATAGGTATTTGAATTTGTTATCTTTAGCTCATAGGGTTCCCAAGGGTTCCCACAGGTGAGGAGGTTTTATTTTTCTCATTGTAAATAGAAAATCAGGTAATGCTAATAATGCTTACCCTCCCCAAACAACAACAAATATTAACACAGGAACTTGGCTTCAACACATTTGAATATACACATCCTAAGGATGCTGAATTCAAGAAACATTATTTTGTCTGGCGTTTTTGGAAAAGATTTTTAATTATCTCCCTTTTTGAGTCCCAGAGTGGGTCTGACTGAACCCAAAAATATTTGTTCTCATAGCACAGTGATAACAAAGGCACCCCAAAACACTCGTTCCTGTCCCAAGGTGATAACAAAGGTACCCCAAGAAGTTTCATGAAGATCGGTTCACAAATACAGCCTCTAGCCCGAGCCAATTGACATGTGCACTTAATGTGTATAAGTAGCACTGAATAAATCAAAGTTCATCTAATTTGCATAATTTCTGCAAGAGAAAAAAACTTGTATTTTATGTGATGTATTCCATGTTACTAAACATTCATTCAAAAATTTATTCAAATCAGAACCTTCATGTAGAAGTTCTGTACAAAAACTGATTGTATCTAATTTTGGTACAAAATGGCCACCAGCAGCCATCTTGAATTTCGGACCGCACACAAAAACACTAGTTCTCGTCCCAAGGTGATAACAAAGGAACTCAAGAAGTTTTGTGAAGATCGGTTCATAAATAGAGCTTCTAGCCCGAGCCATATTGACATGAGCACTTACTGTGTATAAGAGGCACTGAATAAATCAAAGTTCATCTAATTTACATAATTTCTGCATGAGAAAAAAACCCGTATTATAGGTGGTGTATTCCATGTTACTAAACATTCATTCAAAAATCAAAATGTTCATATAGAAATTCTGTACAAAAAACTGATTGTACCTAATTTCGGTACAAAATGGCAGCCATCTTGAATTGGAGACCACACCTCAAAACACACGTTCACGTCCCAAGGTGATAACAAAGGTACCCAAGTTTCATAAAGATCAGTTCATAAATATGGCCTCTAGTCCAAGCTGTATTGAATTGTTGAACGACGGACAGACAGACAGAGGACGGGCCATGGTATAACCTAAAATTTGACTATGTCTAGAGGTCACCCCAAACAAGCACACCAAGTTTCCAAGTGATTCAATCATAAATGTGCCCTGCAGGATGTGTCAAAGGGAAATATTGATGCATAACTGCACTTAGTTCATCAAAGATCATTGCCAAAGGCAACATTTATTGACAGACAAGAAAGAAAATCAATAGTTCCTATCTAGAGGTCACCCCAAACAAGCATACCAAGTTTCAAAGTGATCCGATCATAAATGTGCCCTGCAGGGTGTGTCAAAGGGAAATATTGATGCATAACTGCACTAAGTTCATCAAAGATCGTTGCCAAAGGCAACATTTTTTGACAGACCAGAAATAAAATCAATAGTTCCTATCTAGAGGTCACCCCAAACAAGCATACCAAGTTTCAAAGTGATCCGATCATAAATGTGCCCTGCAGGGTGTGCCAAAGGAAAATATTGATGCATAACTGCACTAGGTTCATCAAATGTCATTGCCAATGGCAACATTTTTTAACGGACAAGGAAGAAAATATATAGCTCCTATCTAGAGGTCACCCCAAACAAGCATACAAGGTTTCAATGTAATCCGATCATAAATGTTCCCTGTAGGGTGTGCCAAATGGAAATATTAAGGTCTAACTAAACTAAGTTCAAAGGTCACTGCCAGCTGCAACATTTTTTGATGAAAATGGAAGAAAGAAGATGGCTCCCATCTATAGATCACTCCAAAGAGGCACACCAGGTTTCAAAGCGATCCGATCATAAATGTGCACTGCAGGGAGTGCCAAAGGGAAATACCGATGCATAACTGCACTAGGTTCATTGAAGGCTATTGTTAGCGGTAACCCCAAACAAGCATAGCAAGTTTCAAACCTTTCTTGATCATAAAGGTGCCCTGACTTAACTAAGTTCAAAGGTCACTTAAGAAAATTGGTAGCTCCCCTCTGGAAGTCACCCCAAACAAGCATACCAGGTTTCAATGCAATCCAATCACAAATGTTCCCTGTAGGGTGCCAAAGGGAAATATTGAGGTCTTACTAAACTAAGTTCAATGAAGGTGTCAATGACACTGTAGCTCAACTTGTTAAGACATGTACATGTATAGTATGTGACACAGCAATGACAAACCTCTAGGTAATGACCTGATAACAAAGGTACATATAAAGTATTGTAACGGTCTGTACATAAATACTGACCGTAGCCTGTAACAAATGTATAGGTAAAGTATTGTAAAGGTGTGTGACAGTCAGATGCTAAACTAGAAAAGAAATCTTTGAGTCCCAGAGTGTGTCTGACTGAACCCCAAATACGAGCTTGTATAGAATACAAGCTGTATAGAAGTTGTGACAAACCAGAGGTACTGTGAGCAAGCTCATAAAGGGATACCCTCCGCACCTCAAATGTTGCACTTACGAGGACACAACCATATGATGTAGCAATTGAAATGTATAAGTTAGATTATCTCCCCTTGGAAATGTCAGAACGGAATTATATTGCTTCATGCACATCTTCATATGGAGTTCTTCCATTGTGTAAAGTTTCATGAAAATTCTTCAAACGGTTTAGGAGGAGTTGCGCTTATAAGGATGGACAGACGGACAGATGGACAGACGGATAGGGTGATTCCTATATACCCCCCCAAACTTTGTTTACGGGGGGTATAAAAACTGATTGGACCTCATTTCGGTACAAAATGGCCAACAAAATGGCCACTGGCAGCCATCTTGAATTTTGGACCGCACCCAGAAACTATCGTTCTCGTCCAAAGGTGATAGCAAAGGTACCCAAGGAGTTTCGTGAAGATCGGTTGATAAATACAGCCTCGAGCCCGAGCCGTATTGACATGTGCATTTACAGTGTATAAGTGGCACTGAATAAATCAAAGTTCATCTAATTTGCATAATTTCTGAACGAGAGAAAAACCTGTGCTATATGTGATGTATTCCATGTTACTAAACATTCATACAAAAATTTATTCAAATCAGAACTTTCATACAGAAGTTCTGTGCAAAAGACTGATTGCACTAATTTTGGTACAAAATGGCTGCTGGTGGCCATCTTGAATTTCGGACCACACCCAACTAGAGGTACTGTGAGCAAACTCACAAAGTGATAACCCCCCCCCCCCCCCCCCCCCCACGCCTGAAATGTATAAGTTAGATTATCTCTCCTTGGGAATGTCAGAACGGAATTATATTGCTTCATGCACATCTTCATATGGAGTTCTTCCATTGTGTAAAGTTTCATGAAAATTCTTCAATCGGTTTAGGAGGAGTTGCGCTTACAAGGATGGACAGACGATATAAGTCAGATTATCTCCCCTTGAAAATGTCAGAACGGAATTATATTGCTTCATGCACATCTTCATATGGAGTTCTTCCATTGTGTAAAGTTTCATGAAAATTCTTCAAACGGTTTAGGAGGAGTTGCGCTTACAAGTATGGACAGACAGTATAAGTTAGATTATCTCCCCTTGGAAATGTCAGAACGGAATTATATTGCTTCATGCACATCTTCATATGGAGTTCTTCCATTGTGTAAAGTTTCATGAAAATTGTTCAAATGGTTTAGGAGGAGTTGCGCTTACAAGGATGGTAGGACAGACATATTATCTCCCCTTGGAAATATCAGAACGGAATTATATTACTTCATGCATATTGCCATATGGAGTTCTTCCATTGTGTAAAGTTTCATGAAAATTCTTCAAACGGTTTAGGAGGAGTTGCGCTTACGATGGATGGACAGATGGACAGATGGACGGACAGGGTGATTCCTATATACTCCCCCAAACTTTGTTTGCGGGGGGTATAAAAACACTCGTTCTCATCCCATGGTGATAACAAAGGTACCCAAGAAGTTTCATAAAGATCAGTTCATAAATACGGCATCTAGCCTGAGCCGTATAGAACTTGTGTACAAAAAACTGATTAGACATAATTTTGGCACAAAATGGCCACTGGCAGCCATCTTGAATTTTGGACCGCACCCAGAAACACTTGTTCTCGTCCCAAGGTAATAACAATGGTACCCAAGACGTTTCGTGAAGATCGGTTCATAAATACAGACTCTAGCCCGAGCCGTATTGACATGTGTACTTACTGTGTATGAGTAGCACTGAAAAAATCAAAGTTCATCTAATTTGCATAATTTCTGCATGAGAAGAAAATCTGTATTATATGTGATGTATCCCATGGTACTAAACATTCACACAAAAAATTATTCAAATCAGCGCTTTCATATGGAAGTTCTGTGCAAAAATCTGATTGCACATTATTTTGTACAAAATGGCTGCCATCGGCCATCTTGAATTTCGGACCGCACCCAAAAATTAAAATTTTTTAGTAAATTTTGTTTCTTAACATACCTACCACAATTGTTTACAATTGGCTGTAACATAAGTGCAAGCCCTACTTTGGAACTAACTCAAGCTTTTAGAATCTTTTCCAAACGAGTTGGAAAAGTACTAGAGTGCAAAAGCACGAAAAAGATCGAAAAAAGGGTCGAGCGAGACCAGCGCTCGAAATTACAGGTACTCTCTCTGCACACCTCTTGCGTTTACCGAGCGCATGCGCAACAACCGTGACGTCAACTCCGTATTTCCGCCAACGAGAAGTTTGTGATTTAGCGGGGAGGCATCGATATCAAAGATATCCCCAAGGAGGGTGGGCCTCCGGTAAACAATTGTGGTAGGTATGTTAAGAAACAAAATTTACTAAAAAATTTTAATTTCTTTTCAACCTACTCACAATTGTTTACAATTGGCTGAATAAACAATAGGAGGAGGTGAATCACATAACCAATACCAACAAGAGTAGCAGAACGAAAGCAAGGATGGCAGAGAACAAAAACGAAAACCTGTAATGAAGATAGAGAGAAGGCACCTGAAAAGAACAAGGCTGAGAGAAGCGCAACCTCGACAAAAACAATTTAACGAGGGTGCACAACAGCCTGAGCAGCAACGAGAGGGCCTAAAGAATAAAGGTCCTCAGATTGCTGCTGAAGGTGGCGGAGATAAAAGGAGGAGAAGGTAGAAGCATTCCTCCAGTAAGCCGCATTCATAACATCACGGAGCGAAACAGAATTGGAGAACGCCCAGGATGTAGAAATGGCACGAACCTCGTGAGCATTAAGCCGGTTCGAAACAAGATCCGATGCAGACAAGCGAGAATAAGCCAGCTTGATTGCAAGACAGATCCACCTGGAAATAGAATGGGAAGAGATAGACTGCCGCTTAGGAATGAGAGACAGAAAGAATCTCTTCCGATCCCTCCTAATGAACTGAGTGCGAGTAATGTAAGTCTTGACCGCACGAACAGGACAAAGAAGAGGCCTCCGTCCATCTACAGCAGGGAGAGCCCGAATGCAGATGGGAGGAGGTACCGAATCGGGGAGTTGATTCTTAGCCAGAAAAGAGCAATCAGTAGTGAATGTGACACTGTTAGCCTCATTTCGGAAGAAGGCAGAATCAACAGATAGCGCATGAAGCTCACTGACTCGACGAGCAGAAGCAAACGCTAGAAGAAAAGCCGTCTTATAGGTGAGAAAACGCATGTCGGTCTCAGATAAAGGCTCGAAAGGCGCCCCCTCCAAACAGTGCAACACCCATGCCAAGTTCCACTTGGGTGTAAGACGCAAAACTCGAGGCCTCTTCAAAGAAAAGTGCCGAATAAGTTTGGAGAGGAAAAGATTACGACCGATACACCGCTTTCCCACATAAGAGAAAGTATCAGACAGCATAGACCGATAGCCCTTAATCGTAATAGGCTGGAGGCCCTTGGAGTCAAAAAGAAAAACCAGAAAATCCGCAATTTGAGCGATAGACGGATCATGGTAATTCACATTGTGATCTGAACACCAGCGGCAGAAAACCTTCCACTTGGCGGCATAAGTCATTCCAGTGGAAGGTCGCCGCGATGCAGAAATGCACTCCACTGATCGTCTCGAAAAACCTCTACGTCGGAGACTGGACCTGATAAAAGACAGGCGTGAAGGGACAGGCTCGCCAGGTTGTTGTGATACTTCCTGGGATGACCCTGTGAAAGAAGATCGCGACGTAGAGGTAGACGAATCGGTCGATCGGCCAATAGAGGCCGCAGCAGATTGATCCACACCCTCTGTGGAGACAGGGGTGTGATCAGAATGATCCTGCAACTGCAAGCACGAATCTTCGCTAAAACTTGAGGAAGAATCGGTGCAGGAGGAAAGGCATAGCCGACCCAACCTGTCCAGTCCAGAGACAGAGCGTCTACTGCAAATGCCAGAGGATCTGGACAAGGGGAGACAAAAGTCTCTACCTGATGATTCCAGCGAGTAGCGAAAAGGTCGACCTGAGGACGACCCCACTGCTCGCAAATCGCCTGAAACACCGACCGATGTAGCATCCATTCGGTTGGAAGGACACTGTCGCGTCGGGACAGGGAGTCTGCTAGGACGTTGAGACGCCCGGGAATGTGTCGAATGGACACCCGAGCGTTCACATCCCGCGCCAACAGAAGAAGATCCCGAGACAGCCGATACATGGGAATCGAATGAGTGCCTCCCTGATTCCGTATGTAGGCCACTACTGTCGAATTGTCCGAAAGAAGTAGGACAACATGGTCCGACAGATGAGGGATCCAAAGCCGAAAACTCAACAGAAGAGCAAGGAGCTCCTTCTGGTTGATATGAAGGCCCACCTGCTCGCTGTCCCACTCTCCGTGAGTAGACAGACCGAGAGGGTCCAACGTCGCACCCCAGTCCCGATCGCTGGCATCCGCAGTAAGGATGCGATCGGCCAAAGGAAGATCCAACGGAACACCCTGTGTCAGCCAGGGAATATCTGCCCAAGTGCGGAGGTGACAAAGCAGAGACCGAGGAATAGTGAGTTCCAGGTCCAGCGGATCTACATTCGGACGCCAATGATCCAACAGGAAGTGTTGGAGAGGTCGGACAAACAAGCGACCAAGCGGAATGAGATCTGTCACCGAACCGCAAAGGCCCAGCATCCGAAGGAAAGTCCTGGCCGAGACCGAGGAAGATTGAAGCAGGTCCCGAGTCAAGGCGGAAAGAATCGTCGCCCGAGCCTGGGGGACCGACACTACATTGTGAAGAGTGTCGAAATCCATCCCCAAATGACGGAATCGCTGAGAAGGAAGAAGATCCGACTTCTCGCGATTGACTCTGAAACCCAGCAACGCTAGCAGGCAAAGAAACTGCCGGACATCGAACTCCAGAACAGCAGCATCGTGGTGCCGTTGGAGGATGTCGTCTAGGTAGGCGGACGAAGTCACTGCCGACTGAGTGCGATGGAAAGCAAGGACATGTGACATCAGTCGGGTGAAGGCCCAAGGAGCCAGGTTCAAACCGAACGGGAGAGCTCTGAATTGAAAAACTCGATCCCGAAACGAGAACCGAAGGTATTTCCGTGACGCCAGATGAATGGGTACATGGAAGTAGGCATCCTTCAGGTCGATACTGGCCGCAAAATCGCCCTGATGAACTGAACGTCGAACCGACCGGAAAGTCTCCATACTGAAACGAGGAGCAATTATGTACTCGTTCAGGGTACTCAGATCGATGACAGGACGATATTGGCCGTTTTTCTTCGGCACCAAGAAAAGTCTCGAGTAAAACCCCGGTGAAAGGGTGTTCCTGACCACCTCGATCGCCCCTTTGGTGAGGAGATTGTCGATCTCCTGCACCAGAAGGTCCCGACGCAGAGAATCTGAAGGGACCTGAGTCGGAAGGGGCACCCGAGATAAACTGGGGTGCCGATGGAAGGACAGTCGCAGACCGGAACGAATGACGTCGAGGACCCAAGAGTCCGACGTTATCTCTGTCCAACGGTCGTAAAACAGCGACAGCCTTCCCCCGACTGGAGGCGAATCGAGGTGAGAACCTTCACTTGCGGCCTCGACGAGGCCCCCGAGAGGAGAAACCACCTCGGGAAGTGACAGAGTCCTGAGACTTTCCAGCCTGAGGCTGCCAGCGGGCCTGGCCACGTCGGCGCTTCTTATGAGCAGAAGGAGCAGACGGAGCCGAAGGCGTAGCCGACGTCGCCGACGAGGCAGACGCAGCAGCACGCTTGGCGGGCCTGGAACGACCCCCACCCGCAGCAGCAGGTGGGTCAAGCTGTCTCAGCAAAAGCTGGTCCTTCGAATGACGAAGAACTTCGCCACGAACAGCTTCCACGGAACCATGGAACAACTGAGGTCCCACCAAAGAGGCAGACCTCAGAACAGCACGTTGCTCAGAAGGAAGGGATGGTAAAGAATCCAAAACCGCATCCCGGCGTGCCAGCTCCAAATTGGCCGTGTTACAGGCGTGAGCGTGAGTCAAGTTCATAAGAGCCTGTGACAAAACGCGAAAAGGCGCCTGAGCGTCATCAAACTCCCCTGGTGGAAAATATTCAGCCAGAGCAGCGACGACATGGTCCGCGAGAGATAACATACCCAGCATCTCTCGGGACAGGCCCACCATAGACTCAACTACCGACATCGGGAGAACTGCCGACTTAGGCTTAGTCAACCCGAGGGAAGAAGAATCCTCATCCACAGTAGTCATCCCTTGGAAGACTGGTGGAGAGACGGAATCGTAAACACGAAACCGCGATGGAGGCAGAAAGGCATCAGCTCTAGAAAAGAAGGAACCCTTGAGGGCCTTAGAATGCATTTTGACGTCTAAGCCCTGGAAGGACTCAACCACCTGAGCCGATTGCAGAGGACGCAAAGCCCCGGAGCTAGAAGGCTCAACAGGGTTACGGCGCTCCACAGTGGACCGCGGCCGGACGGTCACAGAAGGCTGGTCGGAAGGTTGAACGTCCGGCAATAAGCCAAAGACGAAATCCAAAGCCTGCCCCAAGACTGACGAGGGGGGACCATCACCTTCAAGATACTCGTCATCCTCCGTAGCAGAGGAGACGTAGCCCAACTCGGGCTGACCAGCAGAAACCTCCTGTGAATACTGTGCAGTATCCAAGGGGCCAGGCAAGACATCTCGGCGACCGACCAAAGGAGGTTGTGCCTCAGGAGGCACAGGGAGGCCAACTTGAGGGTTGCCAGAAAGCAACCGGGTGAGAGCCAAAACGGCCTGGCACAGGTCACCCTGAGAATCCGACGCAGCAGAATCGCCCGACGGAGTGTCCTCCCAATGGACCCTTCTGGTAGAAGAACCCAAATCCTCAGAAGAGACCGACGGCGAACGTCGATCGGCAGACAGAATAGGAGCACGGTGAGAAGACACTGGAGGATAGTCCCGATTGTGACGCCCAGGAGCCATCACTGGCCTCTGCGAAACAGAAGGCCCTGCCTGCAAATCCTCGAAAGGGACCGACGGCGCACGTCGATCGGTAGCTGGACCTAGGACACGGTGAGAAGACACCGGAGGATTGTCCCAAGACTGACAGGAACCTGTCATTGGCCTCTGCGCAGCAGACGGCCCCAACTGCCTATCCTCTGAGACCGACGGCAAGCATCGATCGACACCCAGACTCGGAACACAGTGAGGAATTACCGGAGGAAGGTTCTGAGAGTGACAGCTAACCGGGGCTGTCACTGACCGCTGCCGAACAGCAGGCCCTGGATGCCAACGTCCCAACACCATCCCGCTAGCCGGCACACTAGCAGGCGAAGGTGGAACAATAAACGATTCAGTCGAGGGACGAGGAATCGCTGCCGAAGCGACCGGCCGGCTCAACCGACTAGGAGCAAACCTAGCCAGATGAGACGGAGCAAACAGCAAACCCGCACAGCCCCGCCGCGAGGCTGGGGGAGGCTGAGAACACACAGACACACCAGCAGATACAGCCTCGGTCCCCCGAGACTGTAGACCATCCCCAGTGGAGATGGAAGAGCCACCATCAGACAGAATAGGATCTGGAGTAGCAACCTCCTCAACAACGGTCGACAGTGTAGGAGGCAGATCGGAGAGGGTTACCGAGCTGACCTCGGAAAAGCTCTCAACGAAAACAGACGCCTCAATAGTGACATCCGAAGACAAAGAGACCGCGGTCTCCTCGTCAGGTATCACTGAACTAACACCGCCAACAGTTGCAGAGGAGCTCGCCACAGAAGTCAGATCCGAATCCTGTGTGACAGAGTCACCACGTGCACCAGCAGAAATGTCTGCTACGGCACGGCTACCCTTACCCCGAGAACGAGGGGTTCTAGCTCTGGAAAGAACCACCTTGTTCACAGAAGCCCAAAATTTAGAGGACCAAACCCCACAGATACCACATGATTGGGCCTGAGTGCAATTGTTACAAGTGACACATGTGGTATGGGAATCGTCCACATGTTTCACCTGCAAACAAGAGGTACAAGGAATAGTCTTAGGCATGATATCAATACAATAATCAAGCTTCCCGCCGACGGAAAACAGTACGAAGGTCGTGTTCACACGTGGGGGAAAGGCAAGATAAAGTGTGAAAAGAACAGCAATAAAAATACAAATTAACATTAAATGATAATAATAATTTGGTAGCTTGAAAAAGGATACAATCCAGTAGCACACTAAAGATGATTAATAAGTTGTTCACGAAGAATTCATACCATAAAAAGCACGAGTCACAAAAATTTCCGACCATGAACAATGGCGGAAAATAAAGGAATTGACGTCACGGTTGTTGTGCATGCGCTCGGTAAATGCAAGAGGTGTGCAGAGAGAGTACCTGTAATTTCGAGCGCTGGTCTCGCTCGACCCTTTTTTCGATCTTTTTCGTGCTTTTGCACTCTAGTACTTTTCCAACTCGTTTGGAAAAGATTCTAAAAGCTTGAGTTAGTTCCGAAGTAGGGCTTGCACTTATGTTACAGCCAATTGTAAACAATTGTGAGTAGGTAGAAAAGAAACACTCGTTCTCGTCCCACGGTGATACCAAAGGTACCCAAGAAGTTTCGTAAAGATCGATTCATAAATACGGCCTCTAGCCCAAGCCGTATTGGCATTTGCACTTATAGTGCTGAAAGTAACCTTAAATACATCAAAGTTAGTCTAATTTGCATAATTTACGCTCGAGAAAAAAAAACACATATTATATGTGATGCATCCCATGGTACTAAATCTTCATACAAAAAATTATTTAAATCAGAGCTTTCATATGGAAGTTCTGTGAAAAAATCTGATTGCACCTAATGTACAAAATGGCTGCCAGCAGCCAACTTGAATTTCTGATCGGACCCAAAAACACTTGTTCTCGTCCCACGGTCATAACAAAGGTACCCAAGAAGTTTCGTAAAGATCGGTTCATAAATACGGCCTCTAGCCCGAGCCGTATTGAATTGTTGATGGACAGACGGCCATGGCATAAGCTCAAGTTTGGCTTCGCCAAAGTTGAGCTAAAAATCGTTGCCAGCTGCAATATTTTTGATGGGAATAGACGAACATCGATTGCTCCCATCTAGAGGTCACCCCAAACAAGCACATTAAGTTTCAAAGCGATCTGGTCAAAAATGTTCACTACAGGGTGTGACAAAGGGAAATATTGATGCATAACTGCACCAAGTCCATCAAAGGTCGTTTTTGACAGAAATCGAAGAAAATCAATAGCTTCCATCTAGAGGTAACCCCAAACAAGCATACCAAGTTTCAAATTAATCTGATCATAAATGTGCCCAGTAGGGCATGCCAAAGGAATATATTGATGCCTGACTAAACTAAGTTCAAAGGTTGTTGCGAGCGGCAACATTTTTTGACAGAAATGGAAGAAAATCGATAGCTCCCATCTAGAGGTCACCCCATACAAGTATGCCATGTTCAAAAAAATCTTATCATAAATATGCCCTGTAGGGTGTGCTGAAGGGAAATATTGAGGTCTGACAAAACTAAGTTCTAGGAATGTTGCCAGCGGCAACATTTTTTGACGGAAATAGAAGAAAATCGATAGCTCTCATCTAGAGGTCACCCCAAACAAGTATAACAAGTTTCAAAGTAATCCAGTCAAAAATGTGCACTGCAGGGTGAGCCAAAGGGAAAATATTGATGCATAACTGCACTAAAGTTCATCGAAGGTCGTTGCCAGCGGCAACATTTTTTTATGGAAATCGAAGAAAATTGATATCTCCCATCTAGGGGTAACCCCAAACAAGCATGCCAAGTTTCAAACCGATCTGATCATAAATGTGCCCTGTAAGGTGTGCCAAAGGGAAATATTGAGGTCTGACTAAACTAAGTTCAAAGAATGTTGCCAGCGGCAACATTTTGAGATGGAAATGGAAGAAAATCGATAGCTCCCATCTAGAGGTCACCCCAAAGAAGCATACCAGGTTTCAAAGCGATCTGATTATAAATGCGACCTGTGCGGTGTGCCAAAGGAAATTGTGGACGTGCGTATGTACATATGTACGTACATACGCCAACAGACAAGAAGTGATGGCAATAGCTCGGCTTGACTTTGTCAAGTTGAGCTAAAAATTATGACACACTTGAAACTTTGTCATCTGATTAATTGTTGGAAAGGGCTCTCTGAGCCCTTTCCAACAATTAATCAGATGGTACAGTTGAACCCTCTTAATAGAATAGCCACTTTGCCAATGAAAATTATCCAATGACCAGGAGTATTCAATTAACAGGGATTGTGTCACTTTCCTGTACTCTAGAGATAAACTTTGGATCATTTATTCTATTATATCTTGTTTGACAGTGCTCCGTCAAACAAGATATAATAAATTAAATGCCTGTATTGGATGTCCTGAGGCCAAATGGGTCTATAAACAAAACAAAACTGGGGAGAGTCAGAGTAATTTCTCGACAGGTTACAATATTTTTTAATTAACAAGAGTTTACTCTATAACCTATATTCAATTAACAGGTCAAATTTGTACCAAAGGTATGGTAAATGGTTTTGAGTTGGGAAATTATATTCAATTAACAGGGTTATTCAGTAAAGAGATATCAAATTAAATGGGCTCCTGTACTATAGGTAGGGTTGATCTGCGCATACTAGAACATACAGATGACCATCATAAAATAGGTGACAAAAGTCGTTTTTGGCAGTGAAAGTGTTAACAAGAATCTCAAATTGTTGTTTAGTTGTAATACAAAATTTCAAAAGAAAAGGCTCTATTTAACTGGTAGAACGCTGGAAGTCCCTATTTGGGCTCTATTATAAAGTGCATGTACCACAACATATTCTGTGGATGTACTTCATCTTATCTTTGAAGTGAAATTATTTCATCTGTGTGGCTTTGCCTTGTTGCATTTTATGAGAGACTGCAGGCACTCTCCCATAAAATGTTTCAAGTCAAAGATATATGGACAAATTTTGATGACCAAAAATAATTTAGCACTATACCGGAGAAACTAAAGGCATGACAAAAGATAGATATTCTAAATCTAAACCAACAATCTTCCTATAATCCGAGTTATTCTGTTTGACATTTTTGTTTGCCGCAACATGCCCTTTCTCCTCAGCCTTTATGGGCCCTACTGACTTCAAAAACAGCAGATGTGCATTTTTTTAATTCCATATAACTAAATGGACATGTTTGGTGGCAATATTTTTTATTATTTATTGAGAATTGGCAATTGTATCTTAAGATATGCATTTGTAATGTACTTTATCAAATTATGATTCAGAGTATTCTACAGTACGTGGAGAGTGGATTGTAACAAAATTACCTGTGGAGTGGAGTTTTCACCTAAAGTATCACTTTTAAATTCTGTACATATGGACAAGTGCACCAACAGTGGTGGATAAATATACGGCCGCCTATGAAGAAATTGCACTTGTGAAGAAATTTTGTATTGAACAAAAGGTCAATAATTCCTTCAAAAATAATTGTACATTCCTGGCTAAGGACCCATTAATCTTGAATATATTGTTTTCAAGTTATTGGGTGGAAAATCAAAAGTCACCAAAATGTCCAATATTGCCATGGCGGCCATATTGGACATGCCAGAATGCTGGTTATCGAAAGGAACCATCCTCTAGTTATGACTTATCAACCATAAAAAAACAGTATCTGTTGGATGTATTGTTTTCAAGTTATAGCATGGACAAATAAAAGTTAATGGACAGACGGACACGGACATTGATGCTAGTTATTGAAAGGAACCATACTCTAGTCATGACTAATCAACCATAAAAAACAGTATCTGTTGGATGCATTGTTTTCAAGTTATCGCGTGGGCAAACAAAAGTTAACGGACGGATGCACAGAGACAGACGGGTGGATGGACGGATGGACATTGATGCTGGTTATCGAAAGGAACCATCCTCTAGTCATGACTAATCAACCACAGAAAAACCGTATCTGTTGGATTATCAAATGGACAATCAAAAGTCCCTGAAAATCCAAGGTAGCTGCCATGGTGGCCATATTGGACATGCCAGAATGCTGAATATCAAAAGTAACCATCCTCTAGTCATGATTAATCAATCGTAAAAAAGTAGCATCTGTTGGATTTATAGTTTTCAAGTTATCGCATGGACAATCAAAAGTTCCCAAAAATCCAAGATGGCTGCTGTGGTGGCCATATTGGATATGCCAGAATGCTGGTTATCGAAAGGAACCATCCTCTAGTCATGACTGGAACTCTGCTTGTGCTTGTTGTGCTTTGCAACAAAATTGCAATTATTGCTCGGGTGAAATCTCCACTCAGTGGGTGATTTAGTGATAATACACTCTACACACACTGTATAAGGGAGGCAACTCAAAATGTCACCTATCAAAAAACCACACATAATGACAGTGCGGGTCAATCCACTAGTAAACAAAAATGACACTGGCTAAGCTGATTTGAGTAAAATGAACTATTCTGGTGAGAGACTAAAATTGTTGTGTGCCTTCACTTCCGCTTGGTAAGAGCTACATGTATTATGTATTACACTCTTGGAAAGAGTTATGAGAACCCTCTCTAACAGTGTGTTAATGCCACATAATAATGATAATATTTCATGTGTTTAATGGGTACATTTGCTGACATATTAAAGCTGGGTTATACTAGGTCAATCTTATTCAGATGCTATTCACATGGGATGGACATTATGTTACATCCACGATTGTTTAGGACAAATAAATTTAGGCTGGTTTGCTATCTGGAAATTCTAACGTCGGAGGATTTTTGACAACTGGTTGACTCTTTACATAATTTGCTTTCATGTAACCTATACAAGATTGGAATGAGCATTCATATTATATATTCTGTGCCTTGTTTTTAATGATCAAGGACCACATCGTCTGACCATGTTTCACCCCAGTGAAAGAACATTTTAATGTTGACAAAAAGAGACCACCCACAGCATGGTATGGTAGCATCTAACCTTAAGTTTCCTGAAATGTTTTGAGTACATAAACAAAATATGGAGTTTTCCCAATTAAATTTTTTAGAAGTAAAATTTTCTGCAAGCTGATGAAACAAGAGGCCCCAAGGGGCCTGAGGGTGCTCACCTGACATGGTAGCCTAAATATCAACCCAGAGAATTGATTTCAACAAGTTGCATCTGCCCCTCCTAAGAAAAGCTTATACCAAATATCCAAAGATTCTGACCAGTGGATCTAAAAAAAAAAGAAGATTTTTAAAGAATATTCCTCATATTGAACTAAGTTATAATGTTCAATATGAGGAATGTTTAACAAACTTGAATCTCACACCCACCCCCCCCCCCCCCCCCCCACCCCCAAGGATGCTGCACACCAAATATCAAAACATTCCGACTGCTGGATCTGAAGAAGAAGATTTTTAAAGAAAATTCCTCATTTTGAACAAAGTTACAATTCAAGCTCCCACAGAAAGTCCAAATATGGACCTAGGGACATGGCTTGAACAAACTTGAATCTCACCCCACAAAGGATGCTGCATTTCAAATATCAAAACATTCCAAATGCTGGATCTGAAGAAGATTTTTAAAGAAAATTCCTCATTTTGAACTAAGTTATAATTCGGGCTACCACAGTGACCCCAAATATGAACCCAGGGACTTGGCATGAACAAACTTGAATCTCACCCCTCTAAGCATGGTGCATACCCAATATCAAAAGATTCTGTCCGCTGGATCTTGAGAAGAAGATTTTCAAAGAAATTTGCCTGAAATGCACTAAGTTCGAAGCTTCTATAGTGAGCCCAAATATGAACCTAGGGAGCCGATTTGAACAAACTTGAATCAGATCCACCCCACAATGTCGCATACCAAATATCAAAAGATTCTGCCTGCTGTATCTGGAGAAGATTTTTTAAGAAATTTGCCTGAAATGCACGAAGTTCGAATTCGAGCTTCTATAGTGAGCCCAAATATGAATCCGGGGGCCGATTTGAACAAACTTGAATCAGATCCACCCCACAATGTTGCATACCAAATATCAAAAGATTTTGCCTGCTGGATCTGGAGAAGAAGATTTTTTAAGAAATTTGCCTGAAATGCACTAAGTTCGAATTCGAGCTTCTATACTGAGCCCAAATATAAACCCAGGGGGCCGATTTGAACAAATTTGAATCAGATCCACCCCACAATGTTGCATACCAAATATCAAAAGATTCTGCCTGCTGGATCTGGAGAAGAAGATTTTTGAAGAAATTTGCCTGAAATGCACCAAGTTCAAATTCGAGCTTCTATACTGAGCCCAAATATAAACCCAGGAGGCCGATTTGAATAAACTTGAATCAGATCCACCCCACAATGTTGCATACCAAATATCAAAAGATTCTGCCTGCTGGATCTGGAGAAGAAGATTTTTTAAGAAATTTGCCTGAAATGCATTAAGTTCGAATTCGGGCTTCTATAGTGAGCCCAAATATGAATCCAGGGGCTGATTTGAACAAACTTGAATCAGATCCACCCCACAATGTTGCATACCAAATATCAAAAGATTCTGCCTGCTGGATCTGGAGAAGAAGATTTTTGAAGAAATTTGCCTGAAATGCACTAAGTTCGAATTCGAGCTTCTATAGTGTGAGCCCAAATATAAACCCAGGGGGCCGATTTGAACAAACTTGAATCACATCCACCCCACAATGTTGCATGCCAAATATCAAAAGATTCTGCCTGCTCGATCTGGAGAAGAAGATTTTTGAAGAAATTTGCCTGAAATGCACTTAAGTTCGAATTCAGGCTTCTATAGTGAGCCCAAATATGAATCCAGGGAGCCGATTTGAACAAACTTCCATCAGATCCACCCCACAATGTTGCATACCAAATATCAAAAGATTCTGCCTTCTGGATCTGGAGAAGAAGATTTTTTAAGAAATTTGCCTGAAATGCACTAAGTTCGAAATCGGGCCTTCTATACTGAGCCCAAATATGAACCCAGGGGGCCGATTTGAACAAACTTGAATCAGATCCACCCTACAATGTTGCATACCAAATATTAAAAGATTCTGCCTGCTGGATCTGGAGAAGAAGATTTTTTAATCTTTTTCCCATTGCCAACTGTGTTAAAAAGTACTGACACAGCACTTTTTCAAAGTCCTGAAAAAAGTACCTTGTGATCAAACCGATAGAGATATTTTTAACCATTCTATTCTACTGGATAAAAGTAAGCTTTATACAAAATAAGAATTCTCTGTGCCGTGAAGTTTTGGAGATATGGCAGTTTTAAGGTTTTTCCTATTTTTAGCTCCCGAGGTTCCCACAAGGCAATGAGAAAACATTTTTTTTGCATCAATCTACTACTTATCACAAATTATCATCTCATATCAAATTTGGTTCAAATCGACCTGACGGTTCTGAAAATAGAAATTTTAGGCGTGGCCAAAATTTTTGCCCCTTCCATAACGAAGGCAAATAATGCCCGACAAACTTCTCTTGAACAAACTTGATTCTAAACCTCAAAAGGACTCTGTATACCACATATCAAGTCTCTGCTACTGGTGGTTCATTATAAGATTTTCAAAAAATTTGGCCATTTTTTCCCCACACCTCTGCTCAATATGAGCCGAAACCTATTTTGGATAAAAATCAAAATGCCCCTATATAACCACTACTTACATGAAATTTAATTAAAATGTGGCCAGTGGTTTAGGAGAAAGAGGCTCTAACACCACCTTCACGCAGGACGACGGACGACAGACGACGGACGAAGAGTGATAAGATAAGCTCACCCTGACTTTCAGTCAGGTGAGCTAAAAAGGGGCTGTCATAAAGATAAGAGAGTCCTAGGTACAAGTTTAGTTGGTTGGGCCGTGTTCTCATCACAGTGGGCAGGAAAATAAAGAAAAGGCCCCTCGGAAAGAGGCTGACATGCTCACCTGACAAAGGTCCATTGATTCTTTAAAAAGAGATTTAAGATTTTAAAAAAAAAAAGTCACTTCGACCTAAAGAAAAGAGTTAAAAATCTGTTTCTCAGGCCCTCCCGCATGGTCCTTTTGGCTGCCGCTTGCTCTTTTTACAATGTTTTACCAATGCAAATATGTATGTCTGGTATTTTACCCAAGTTAATAAAATTGATAAATTTGTCCTTTGAATGCAACAAGTCTTTGCAATGCTCTAGCATTACAAAGCCTTTTTGCACTCAAGGGTCCAAATACACGGCCATCCATGCTATTCTGTAGATTATGAGGCCTACAACATAAAACAAACTAAGAACATGAACTTCGGCATGTGCACCCCGAGACTGAAATATAACAACCCCCACCCTCCCCTACATCCCACTCCCCATCGGAAAATCCTGGATTGTCTAGCCTTTTACATGAAAGGAAAGTATGAAGGCTAAGACGCCAGCAAGATTAAAATTCAAATCCACTACCTGAATACATTTGAAATTTAAAATGACTCTCCCCTTTGCATTAGAGAATTCTTTTGCTTGGTTTATACCAGAGTGGAATATGAAGTGGGATGACTATTGCCATCACTGGTAGGGAAAGACTTAAGAGTTAATACATCAATGCTGCACAATATTCCTGAGACAGTTATACCACAGTATTTCCAATCAGTTCCTACAATGATAACAAGAGGACCCAGAGGGTCTGAGGGTGCGCACCTGACATGGTAGCCTAAATATCAACCCAGGGAATTTATTTGAATAAGTTGCATCTGCCCCTCCTAAGAAAAGCCTATACCAAATATCCAAAGATTCTGACCAGTGGATCTAAAAAAAAAAAGATTTTTAAAGACTATTGATCATATTGAACTAAGTAATAATTCGGGCTCCCACAGGGAGCTCAAATATGAACCCACGGACTTGGCTTTTACAAACTTATATCTCTCCCTAAGGATACTGTATACCAAATATCCAAAGATTCTAACTGGTGGATGTGAAGAAGAAGATTTTTGAAGAATATTCCTCATATTGAACTAAGTTATAATTCGGGCTCCCATGGGGAGTCCAAATATCAACCCAGGGACTCGGCTTGAACAAACTTGAATCCACCCAAACAACCTCCCACAGTGAGCCCAAATATGAACCCAGGGATTTGGCTTTTATAAACTTATATCTCACCTCCCTAAGGATACTGTATACCAAATATCAAAAGATTCTAACTGGTGGATGTGAAGAAGAAGAAGATTTTTGAAGAATATTCCTCATATTGAACTTAGTTATAATTTGGGCTCTCACAGGGAGCCCCAATATCAACCCAGGGACTTGGCTTGAACAAACTTGAATCTCAACTCCAAAGGCTGCTGCATACCAAATATCAAACTACAGGGGGTGTCATTTGTGTGCAAAGCACACTATGGTGTATCCCCGCATTTGCATCCTTGACAATGAATTTTGGATTTGCTCAAGCCAAGTCCCTGCGCTCATATTTTGGATCAAATATGAGCGCAGGGACTTGGCTTGAGCAAACTTGAATCTCACCCCCATAAGGATGCTGCATACCAAATATCAAAACATTCCGACTGCTGGATCTGAAGAAGATTTTTAAATGAAATTCCCCACATTGAACTAAGTTATAATTCGGGATACCACAGGAAGCCCAAACATGAACCCAGGGGCTTGGCTTGAACAAACTAAAATCTCATCCCCCCTAAGGATGCTGCATACCAAATATCAAAACATTATGACGGCTGGATCTGAAGAAGAAGATTTTTAAAGAAAATTCCTCATTTTCAACTAAGTTATAATTCAGGCTCCCACAGTGAGGCCCAAATATGAACCCAAGGACTTGCCTTGAACAAACTTGAATCTCACCCCCCTAAGGATGATGCATACCAAATATCAAAATATTCTGATTGATGAATCTGAAGAAGATTTTTTAAAGAATATTCCTTACACTGCACTAATTTAAACATTTGGGCTCCCATAGAGAGCCCAAATAGGGACCCAGGGATTTGATTTCAGTAAACCTGTGAAACAATCTTCCAAAGATGTTATCTGTGAAATTTGAAAGCTTTTGGAACAGTGGTTTGGGAGGAGAAGAGTAGTCTTAAATGTTGTTCCCATTACCCACAGTGTTAAAAAATGCTGACTCAGCACTTTTTCAAAAGTTCCGAAACAGTACCCTATGATAAAACCGAGAGCAATTTTTTTGGAGCATTTCATTTTGTTGGTCCTAAGGAAGCTTCACACCAAATAAGAATTCTCAGCGCCGGGTAGTTTTGGAGATAGGAGTGTTTTAATTTTTTTCTATTTTTAGCTCCTGCAATCTCCATGGGGTGACGGTAAAACTTTTTTTTAGCATAAATTAAGTACTTATGACTCAGTAAGCCCTCATTATCAAATTTGGTTCAAATCAACCTCTCGGTTTGGAAAGTAGAAATTTTGGGCGGGGCAAAAATTCTTGCCCCTCCCATGACGGCGGCAAATATAGCACCTTGAACTTCTCTTGAACAAATCTGAGTCTACACCTCAAAAGGAAGAAGCACACCATATATCAAGTCTCTACTACTGCTGGTTCATGAGAAGAAGATTTTTTAAGATTTAAGCACACTTTTTGGGCGTGGCCCTACCAAGGGGCGAGGCAACTTGATTTGAACAAAATCAAAATGCAATGTCATAACAAACAAGTATTTCAAATTTCACTTGAATCGGTTCAGCGGCTTTGGTGGAGAAGACGCAAACACCATGTTCACAGAAGACGGACGGTGAGTGATCACTATAGCTCGTCTGACTTTCAGTCAGGTGAGCTAAAAATTATGTTTGCAAGGAATTTCTTGGTTACAGCATTCCCCGTTTTCGTCATCAATAAGGTTGTTGTCATTTAGATCCCACGTGCTGTGTTAATTTAAATTCAACTTTCACTACGTAATTTGAGGTAATATTAAGAAATTAATGGAAATAATGGGAAATAATTAAGAGAAATTTTGACGCATAAATGCACGAAGTTCATCGAAGGTCATTGTCAGCGGCAACATTTTTTGACAGAAATTGAAGTAAATTGATAGCTCCCATCTAGAGGTTACCCCAAACAAACTTACCAAGTTTCAAATCATTCTGATCATAAATGTGCCTTGTAGGGCATGCCAAAGGAATATATTGATGCCTGATTAAACTAAGTTCAAAGGTCATTGCCAGTGGCAACATTTCTTGATGGAAATGGAAGAAAATTGATAGCTCCCATCTAGAGGTCACCCCAAACAAGCATACCAAGTTTCAAAGCGATCTGATATGACAACTATTTTTGACGGAAATTGACGAAAATCGATAGCTCCCATCAAGAGGTCACCCCAAACAAGCATACCAAGTTTCAAAGCGATCTGATAATAAATGTGTCCTGCAGGGTGTGCCAAAGGGAAATTTCGATGCATAACTGTACTAAGTTCATCAATGGTCATTGGCAGCGGCAACATTTCTTGGTGGATATTGAAGAAAATCGATAGCTCCCAGTGTGCCAAAGAAAATTGTGGATGTACGTACATACGTACATATGTACATAAGTATGTACACCCAGATGTGGGTACGTATGTACGTACGTACGTACGTACGTACTGTTATAGCCCCCATATTATATTGAGATTGATATATCCTTAGTAGATAATTATATGAGAAAGATATTTTTTTTTATTGCTGCATTTTCTGACTGGAATAACACTTTTGCACTCAGTGACCTTGTTTACATCTTTGTTACACTGATATATTGTACATATAGCTGTTGATTGTTTAATTGTTTAAATAGGTCAATGACCTTGTTTACTTGAACTTTAACAGAATCCCCCAGAAACTAATAGAACATTGCAGAAACTTCCTCTTCTGGGACATTCTATCTGGTTACTATATAAAGGTTTGTCAACAGAATTCAAAAACTCATTCTTAGAAAGCCTTTCAAAAAGACTCACTTCAGTTATTTCCATTGGAGAATATTATTGTTTCAGAACAGTGCATTTATTATAGAAGCAGTGCTTCTTTGTGAATTTGGAGATTGATTCCAAAAGAGAATTTTGAAGAGAATCTATTTGTCTTGGAAAAGAGAATTTATACTTTCTGTGAAACAGAATAATATTTTGTGAAAAGCCAGGATTCTACTGGATTATTTGGAAATTACCTGTGGCGCCAATACTTCTTGCATTTTTACTCCATTTGAATTTTACGGAGCATTTTGTTATACTTTATTGGAGACTGCTGAAATTTTTAAGTGAAAATTTTATTACAAATCTACGGGATACTGTTTCTGAAGAGACATTCTTGGATTTAATACTACATCTACCAGCTGGTAACTTTCTTCAGAAGATACTTCACCACTGGATTACGGGATTCTGTCAAACTGTACTTTGGACTAATTCAATAATTGATAAGTACCACCGTTTTTATTTTCTGTAAACCAATTAGTGTAAAAGATCTTTGTATCATTTTTTTTTATATATTAATTCTTTTTAATTAAATTTCAGAATAGTTAAATTCATAGTTTTGTTGCTGATTCTCAGATTTCTTTCTGTTACCAATATCATTAATAATTCCCCTCCGTAACAGTACGTACGTACGTACGTACGTACGTACGTCCAGGCAGGCGTACGTACGTCCACAATTTTTTGACAAATGAGAAGTTATGGCAATAGCTCAGCTTGATTTTGTCAAGTTGAACTAAAAATTGTATTAATATCTGATGATGGTACCTGTATTTAATAATACTGATCAAACTACGAGTACCTGTGTATATCTATCCCGCTTCGGTTCTGTGTTGCTGTTGCCAGTGTTGGTTCAATTCGATCCCATGTTGGTCCATTTTAGTCCAAAGATGGCCTGAAAGTCAGACTGTAATATAATTTTTGGGTTTGGTACGTCCTTGAATCCAAAAAATTATATTGCAGACTTTCAGGCCATGTTTGGACTAGGTCCGCTTCAGTCAGTTTCTACATGTATATTGGAAAGAAACATGGGAGCTGGACGTTTCGTACACAGCAATTTAGGACATTTCATACACAAACTTTTAGAATATTTCGTACACAAGCTAGGATGTTCTGTACACAGGGCTATGACTGTCTTGGGTCAAGAAAAGATAACAACCAGTATGTAAAAATAACAAATTTATTGGAATAACATATCTATTTTAATACAAAACATACTGGAATGATATAAATATAAAGTTCTACAAAGATAAGTCTGACATTGTTTGAGGAGTATACAAATAGAACATACTGGAAAATATTTATTATAATTATAAGTAGGCCTAAGTATCTTGGAATTTGCTCTTAAAACGTAACTTTTAACATTGCTGGAAGCAATTTTTGCATTCTTAGGATTCCATAGTGTGCAGCAGTGCATCCAGTGGTGTTAAGAATTACGTTTTCAGTGCTGACTCTTGTTAACCCTTTACCCAACGTAACGGCCAAAACCGGCCAGCGCTATTCTCAAAAATCGCCAATTAATTTTCAAAATATTTTCATTTTTTGTCTCAAAAACATAGGATATGACCCCTCGTTGGAACGAGCTCGTCGAGCTCGTTCCAACGAGGGGTCATAACCTATGTTTTTGAGACAAAAAATGAAAAAAATTAGTTATTCAAGAATTTTGTTTGCAAGTGTCGTCTGCTTTTCATGTTAGGTAAAGGGTTAAGTGACATTATATATTTAACATTGCATGGTGTAATCCCTACATGATGATATACTGGTTTCGTACACAGGATTAATGAGCCAAATAATGGTAACATAGCATATTTCTTCCACAAGGACACCCCCCCCCCCCCTCCCACCCTCCCCATCCTATGGTAGATTAAGTAAGGCAAATTACTGAGACGTCATGTAAGGATTGCACCATGTATGCTAAGGCTGGGGCCTAGGACTTTGAATTCCCAAGTAACCCTCCTTGACTAGTTTGGAAACGATAACCTATTTTTCAAAGTCGTTGGGAGTAATCGATTCAAAATCGACTAGTCGACTTTTCTGTTGAAAACATGATTGTCTCAGTAAATTAGGTGATAACAGACTGTTACATGTAAGTTGATAAAGTTTCCTTGTCAAAGTCATGAATGTAGCTGTTCTCTTTTTCGTATTTTGAGTTTGTTAAAACGTTGTGCATATTACAGATTTAACCATTCAGTAAAAAAATTAGGATACCTGGGAAGTGCGTGCCTCCTAGTCCTCTGTCCATACAGTGGAAAAAGTACCCAATGATGTTAAAACAGAAGTTTCGTGAATTTGTAAAATGTTTGAAGTGTGCCGCCATTCGCCTGGAGCAATTAATTAAAAACTCCCAGGTCAAATTTTGTGACGCACAGTTTCCTCACCTTCATATCCAGTCTTCGCCAGCTCGCACCCAAACCAGTACAGTAATATCATAGAATATGGAGCTATGGCATTGTTTTACCTTTGAGGAAGACAGGGCAATTGGCTCAAAGAAGATTCACTTATATACATGTACAAGAGTCAGTTTAAGCACGGGGACTCGGCAGAAACTGCAATTAAAACATGTGGGCGATTTGGGCGAGGGACAAAACACTTGCATGAATTAACGGCATCTTTGAAGTTGTACATCAAGGTATTTTTATTCAACACCTGCCAGTGATTAGGTTAGGTGAAATCAGTGCTTGTAATGCTGCTGAAATCTAAGTTGTAACATTATCGGCATCAACAAACGACAATTATTGCATTGATATCCACTTCTCAATACAATTTAAATAGGTCCACCACGAAGCAGAAACGTCTGATGTTTGTAATCATTAACCCCCACTATTGGCATTTTACGACTTCATTTTTGAGTTTCTTGACTAGTCGACTGGCGGATTTCAGAGTCGATTTTTCCGAAAATCGAATCGACTTTGACTAGTCGACTAATCGTTTCAACATTATCCTTGACATAGGTGGTGTAATCCTTACATGACAACTCAGTAAGTTGTAAGTTATCGTACTTAAACTAGGGGTGAGGCTGAGGGGGGGGGGGGGGGGGGGGGAGAGAAATCTCTACTTGATGATATACTCTGTATTTAACATTGCAGTAATAAAAAAAATGTGTTGCACATGTACTGAAAATTAATCATTTTAATGTGTTCCATGTGCTAATTATGATGGGATCGGGATGTTTCGGCCTTGAGATGTTTTGGCCCTGGGACGTTTCGGCCTTGAGACGTTTCGGCCTCGTAGATTGAGGGTGGAGAGACAATGTAAATAAAATAGATTCAGACGACAAATGCTTTGACAATGTATGTACACTGATTTTCTGCCTGACAATACACATACTTGCACAATGAAATCGAGCATTCTTCGAAAGGAGTGGATTAATAAATAAAAAAACACGTGTAAATTCTGTCTCTATAAATTGCATAGATTTGCAACAAAGTGACACCACTCACATCAGAAGAGTAATTTTTATTATTAGATACTATCTTATGGCAAAAATAACCTATTGTTCCCATGTTTCCCTGGGCTTATGCCATTACTTACGATGAAGAGCGCTGATTGTGATTCATCCGCTTGGAGACAGTCAGTCAACAGGAATGCAGAGTGATATGAATATATAAAGTTTTTTTGTGTGTGTTAAGCCCAAGAGCTCTATGAGGATTTTTGGCTTTAAACTACATTTATTATTATTATTAGTTGCTATTTTTTGGCCCCACTGATTACAGTGAAAGAGAGCGCGGCGGCTCAGTAGGTAGAGGTGCAGGCTGCAAGCCGAGAGGTCCTCGGTTCGAATCCCACCTGCGGCAACCGCGTTGTGTCCTTGGGCAAGACACTTCATCTCCAATGCCCACGAGGGGGCGCGATGACGGCGTGTACTAAGGCGTACTGCACGTCGCTGGTATGCATGTCTTCAACCAATCTAACCCCGCCTGTGCTGCAGTGCGGAGTTACGATGTTGGGGAGCTGGCAGCTGCTCGTCGTTGCTCGGTGGTTCTCTCCGGGTACTCCGGCTTCCTCCACCCGTAAAACTGTCACGGTCATGATTAGCCATTGTGCATAAATATGTGACCTTAAACATCAATAAATAAATAAATAGATTACAGTGAAAACAAGTCGTGGCTCCCGCATTACACTCAGTTCATTAATTATTCATTGGTTGATTATCTGCATTATCAACACAGGAAGTGGTTTCCCAATGTTTGGGAACACGTGATAATATAAATTTATTAAATAATATTAAATCTGAAAAAAGTGTAATAATAGACCATTTTTACATAGCGTCATCTTTCATCCGGGACTCGATATGCCCCCTCAAAACCAGCCATTCAGATTTCTTACTAAAAATGGCACCCATGTCTGCTGTAATGTACTGAACGCTGTATTGATATCGTTTCTTACCTCTGTATAAATATTTTTTGTCATTGTTGTCGTTCTTTTGAAACAAAATTCGATTGTGTGCTTGCTTGCCGTTTTTCGAACGAAACATTTTAGCTTTAGCCAAAGGTACATTGTAGTTTTGAGTTGTAATGAAGGTCGGAACGTACATGAATGATTGTTAGACGAAAATGATAAGTATGGAAATAACATTGCAAAACACACAAATTTCTAACACTCAATCCTTGTTCTCATCAGGGATGAGAACAAATTCAGATTACGTAAATTGTCGAATTTTAATTGATAAAAAGGAGACGAAAAATGAAGCTTTCAATGCAGATCAACAGTTCACTACATGCATGTGCAATGTTGATAAATAAAGCCAGTTTGTGGGGGCAAATTGAGTCTCGGATGTAAGATGGCGCTATGTAAAAATGGTCTATTTTGTGTTTATTCATTGAAAATGCTGCAGTGGACCTTCTTCAATGAATAAACAAGAAATTATTGATGACAGATATATAAAAGAATTAGGGTTACTCTTATCAGTTTATTCTCGGAATGCTGGCATGCTGTAATCATAAAACTGAAATTTGTTCTCACCATCAGGTACAGGTCATTGTTAATTAGGTATAGTTTGTTCATTTTAACTGCTCACAGTACAGTTAAAACTAAAAGTCATGTCATGAAATGCGCGCAAATAGCACGCCAATCTGCGCGTTATGACCATAGTCAGGCTATCGAATTCTGTACAAGGGGGCTGTGCACAAGCAATGTTTCTGCCAATGGACCTCCGGGTAACCCGGAGGTCCATTGGCAGAAACATTGCTGCGTTTGTGATGAGTAACCAAGAGAACCTGCTGTGCTTTGGATGGCATTCGATATGGCATTTGCTCGCAATTCACACGCGCAATTAAGCCTAGAAAAGCGCACTGTTTGGGACAGGACTTCTAGTTTTAACTGTAGCACAACAAAATTCACACCAGTTTCAATTTGTGTTTCTAAAAGAAAGAGTGTTAGTTGTGATTGAATAATGATTGTTCTGTTTGTCGGCTAAGTAAAATGACATTATTTCAAGTCACTCAGGCCATTTATTTGTTTTTATTGTCTTTCTTTTATTCCTTTGAAAACTACTAAGTAAACATGAGGCAGTGTTCTAATAAATATCGGAAACTCCCAAACCATTGCATGACGAGTTCAAAGAAAAAGTAAACAAATTTGTTCAAGACAACAAGACAACGTTTAACGATGCCAACTTCAGCCAAACGCCCAAGAACGGGGATGGCCATGAACTCACGGAACCGATAAGCAAAGAAGAAGTGGCTAACACAATTAAAAAATGTAAGTCTTCTTCCCCAGGAGGGGACGAGGTCCCATACAAAATCCTGAAACAATGTCCCAACACTTTTTTCGGTAGACTCACTAACCTCCTAAACTGCTGTCTCTCTAGTGGATACTTCCCAAAATGTTGGAAAGTAGCCACAGGAGTCATGATACCCCCAAACCCGATAAGGATTTGAGCAATCCAGCTAATTACCACCCAATCAGCCTACTCAGCTGTATTGGAAAAATTTTCGAACGGATTCTCACGACTAGACTTGCAGCCATCTCGAATCAATCAGCTTTTTCAATAAGTGGCAAAGGGCATACAGGAGCCAAAGAGAGGGAATCGAGCATGTTTATAGACTGGTAGATTATATGAAAACGGCGTTCAGTCAAAATGAAATAGGAACCGCGCTATTACTCGACGTAGAAAAAGCGTTTGACTCTGTCTGGCACAATGGCATGAGATACAAACTAGCTAAAATGGGGCTACCTACCAAAATTCTAAGGATCATATCATCATTTTTATCTGATCGAAAAATCAAAGTGAGGGTCAACCGCGAAGTGTCAGCCGAGGTAAAACTCGAAGCGGGCACTCCACAGGGTTCGGTCCTCAGCCCGCTTCTATTTATAATATATGTGAATGACATTGACAAACTAGGGAAGAACCATGTTGAACTATCTCAATTCTCAGACGACAAAGGAATGTGGACGGCCAGTAAGTCTGGAAACATAATACAAAACCGCCTGCAGGATACCATCTGCGACCTGCAAGACTGGTGCGCTCTGTGGCGCATCAAGCTAAATGCCACAAAAACACAAAGAATCACATTCTATAAAAAACAAAGGAAAAAGCCTGTCCCTAATATTGAGCTTAAGCTTTACGATCATAAACTTGAAGCTAGTAATGAGGCAAAGTTTCTGGGATTCAACCTGGATAGCAGTCTCAATCTAAACAATCACATAAACTCAGTCACCGTCAAAGCCACTAAACGCATCAATTTCCTGAAAATGATTAGAGGTAAAAATTGGGGAGCCAATAAATTAATTCTCCTCAATCTTTACAAATCATATATACGCCCAGTACTAGAGTATGGGGCCATAATAACAAGTGACCTGAATAAAACCAACATTGAAAAACTACAACGGGTCCAAAATCATGCCTTGCGCGTGGCTCTGCGCAAGCCCACGTGGACATCGATAAAACAACTTCACGAGATAGCAAAAATAGACACTATAGCAATGCACTTAAAAGATCTTCAAAGCAAAACTCTAAATAGACTTCAAGACAGCGAATTAATAATAGAACTCAATGCGCATCGCGTCCTCAATAGGAAAACTAAATAATCTGGGGCATGTCTATCGAAAGGGTTAAAGATTACATCATTGTGATGGGGTGAGCCAGGCATTCTGTGACCTAAATTTAGAACTGGCTGCGGGTGACACGATACGCACGAAAGCTTGCCTCTGTTACCAGTGGGAGTTGCAAACAGCGAGGAAAATCTCCACCTGCTGCCGGGTCTCCCCTCCCTGAGATATAAATCTCGGGGAAAAAATGCTGGCTTCCCCATCCAAAAAGACGGAAAAGTTGTAAATTAAAAACCGAATTGCTCTAATTTCCAGCTCTCTATCTTTTCTACCTCCTCTATCTCATCAGACACACGACCAAACTGAATGACAATGACAAACTATGAGGGATTGAAACAATCCTCAAGCAAAGATGTGCAGAAAACCTAACAAGACCACGGCAAAGATTGAAACAAACTTGCCAGCAAACAGCCCTTTTAATTTTGTGTGTGTGGGGGGGTGTTGGAGGTCATTTGGAATTCCCGATGGATAACCAGATACCTCAAATCACATACGGCATCCTATCTCCCAGAAGGCTTGATGGATGACTCCCGTTTTTTTCAAACTAAACTGTTGGAGCTTTCTCCATTCCTTTTTTTGTAACCGCTATGGTCATATACCGGGGCCGCTACCAAACCGGCGTTGCTGTTTGGTTTTCTTTTTCTTTTTCCCTTAAAATTGCCATCGCACAACATTATATTCTGGCTCGCCACCATGGTGGGACTCAAACCCCTACCATAGCCAGACTGGAACCGAATAGAGCCCACTCTCTAATAGTCTTAATGGAGTTGAGGGTTTGGTCTTTGACAATCTATCACTCCAATGCAAACTGCCGGGAATTCTAACCGCGTGCATACCCCTTCAGACCCCATTTGAGGCAATGGGAAAGCTAGGCCTGTGTGATCCAAGATCCAAGTGAAATAAAATAAGGCTAACCGGGTCGCAAGTGATTTGTAAATCCCACATCGTCCCTGCGCGCATTTGGCGCGCTAAAACCTTTCATTCATTCATTGCATTCCAAAATGGAGAGGGAAAAGGCAAAATTAGAGGCGGGTGACATGACACCTGTTCAGTATGGTTACGCTGTGTCTCATCTTGTAGGACTATAAAACTTATGCTTGTTCTGAAATATTTATGTATTTTTTTATCTTGTAATATAAATATATTCTTCTATTCAAAATAAAATTTAATTCTGATTCATAACATATTATTTGGAAGAAAAATTGATCTTTTACATAATTAAGAGAAAAAAATCAATTTTTCTTCCAAATCATATTTATGTGTTATTTATTATCTAATATGTGTAAAGAATATCCTCGAAAATCCCCATTAAAATTAATCGAAATGTGAACTGAGCTTCTGTTAATTGCAACTCTGGCTGAACTGCCCACAATATGAAACAGGTTATAGGTGATTAATTAGATTATCACACATTATTACACGGTAACACCTTACTGGTTAACTGTATGAGAACAATAGATGTCGGCATTCCAGGAAGACCCACCTCTTATCTAGCAATGCAATAAATTATATTTAATCTGATAGAATTGTAATAATTGTGTGTTTATTCATTGAAAAAGCTGAAGTGAAGCCTTTTCAATGAATTTAGATAACAATTAATGTTACAGACTTATCTGGCAATTTATTAAATTCAATGCAATCTGGTAAAAAATGTAATAATTTTGCATTTATTCGTGGAAAAAGCTGAAGAGGAGCCATTTCAATGAATAATTACGTAAAAATATTGGAGACAAATATATATAACAATGTTACAGACTTATCTGGCAATTTATTAAATTAAATGAAATCCGGTAAAAAAAATCTAATAATTGTAGTTTATTCCCAAATAACACAAATTTCATTTAAGAGAGTGGCGGGCTGGAAGGGGTGGGGGGGGGGGGGGTGGGGGTGGTGGTGGTTTGCTCCCATTTACTCAAAGCTTCCTATAGTCGTTTTTCAAGTTTGATACATGAAGGTTTGCTGATTTCCAACACAAAGTGAGTTGCAAAAACCAAACTCAAGAATCATCTATATGAGTGACAACTGACAGCTTGTCATTGTGTTTAATTATGTACTCACTGGGTGGTGAAAAAAAAACCTCTAGAGGTGAAAATGTTGAATAATATTTAAAAATATTTATCGACTCATAAGCAAATATTTATTTGGGGAGAAATGACTTGGTAAAAGTTTTTAAAAAGTTTAAAAAGTGAGACTTTTCGGCCACCTAAAGTGGGACGATTCGGGCCTTTTATGGGGCCGAAACATCACGAACCCATTATGACTCCAGTTCAATAACAACACTATGATTACCTATAAGAACTGATCAAAGCTGATTTATCATCAATGAGCTCACATCATATGTTTTGATTTTTCATCAAAGAAACATGCTTTTACAGCCTTCTGTTCATTTTATTTCCTAACAATATTTTCAAATGTACGCCATACTTTGTAGTGTGGTGGTGTTGGGCGCATTAAATTCTGTTCCGTGATATTTCAAATGTGGATTTTTTATATTGGTTTATAATATCTCACAAAAGTAAGTAGTCTATTATTTCACTTAAAAACCCTATAAAATATGTCTGTGTACGAAACGTCCTTTGAGATATGTACGAAACTAGTTCAGCGATCTGAACGTAGAGGTTACCCCTCTAAATTGAGATTCTTCCCATTCAATCCTATAGAAAAAGTTCCCATCAAGTTTTTATGGGAACTCAAAACTCGAAATTAGGAATATATATCAAGCTTTCACCCATATTACCGGCAGCAATCAATAGTACACGTATTTCCTTACATTTGGGCAGAGCTTATTGATCCAAACTATGTTTTATTCTTTAAATGTCGTTTAAAAACAATAACCCGGTAATGGCGTGAAATGAATAGACCTTTTTATCGATGCGGAATCGGAAATTCGATTGCAATTGCGCAGAGGGGAGGGGGGTTTGATAATCTGCTCCGTGCGAATGCGACCGAGTTTGATGACCTTCTCTGCACGAATGAGATCGAGATTCCGATTCCGCATCGATAAAAAGGTCTATTCGTTTTGGCGCCATTACCGGATTATTGTTTTTACTGTTTTATATTTATACAAAAACATGACCCATTTCGAAATCTCTGTTGACGCCTCACGAGTACTCAAATGACGACAATTAAAGAATAAAACATAGTTTGGATCAATAAACTCTGCCCAAATGTAAGGAAATACGTGTACTATCGATTGCAGCCGGCAATATGGGCGAAAGCTTGATATATATTCCTAATTTCGAGTTCCCATAAAAACTTGATGGGAACTTTTTCTATAGGATTGAATGGGAAGAATCTGAACATAGAGGGGTAGCCCGGTGCTACTAGAAACCGGAATCCCCTTTAAAGACTGGAATCCACTCATATTTTACTACATTTTCGCCATATTTAGCACTTTTAGTAATAAAAAATCATCCTCGGGGATTTCCAATCATAGTTTTTTTTTCAAATATAGATTTTGACGTGTCTTACAGTTAAAACTAAAAGTCCTGTCATGAAAAGCGCACAAATAGCACGCTGATATGCACGTTAATGTGCGCGTTATGGCCGAAGTAAAGCTATCAAATTCTGTACATATGGCCTGTGCACAAGCAATGTTTCAGCCAATGGACCTCCGGGTAACCCGGAGGTCCATTGGCAGAAACATAGCATGTGTTTGCTATGAGTAACCAGGAGAACCTGTCGTGCTTTGGATGCCATTCGATATGGCAATTGCACGCAATTCCAATGCGCAATTAAGCCTAGATAAGCGCACTATTCGTGACAGGACTTCTAGTTTTAACTGTAGTGTACGAGAAGAGATTATCGGAACGATTATTATCATTCATTACCTTTCATCGATCAAACTTTTTCAGGGGAAGTAACTTGTGGTACCATTATAGTGTACGTTTTTATCTCGCGGTGTATCAACGCAGCCCTGACCGGGAAATGAGCTGTATCAACGCGGCCCTGACTGGGAATTGAGTTGCTTCAGTGAATTTTGTTATTATTTACTTGAGCGTTCCGGTCAAATTTAGAAGTGACACTGAAAAGCTAACAAATTTAGAAGCGGCACTGAGAAGCTAACATCATCTTGCGATAGGAAAGAACTTTAAGAAATAAAAAAAAATCTGTGTGTAATTTCCATCATCTGTAGTACCCTGAAATCCTTTGAAATTTACTAAATCTTGAACGAGGAAACTTATTATATTAGATAAGATTCCATTGCTAAAAGTGCTATATATGGCGAAAATGTAGTAAAATGTGAGGGGATTCCAGTCTTTAAAAGGGATTCCGGTTTCTAGTGTAGGAACGGGTAGCCACTACGTTCGGATCGCTGAACTATAAACGTCTTCTTTTGTTTTCGAAACAGCCACTGCCCGAAACGAAACGACACTAATCCAAGAAACGTCCCACAACCTAAGTTCGACAAAATATCCACATACGAAAAGAGTGTATGGCCTGTCAATTGGGGAAATTGTCTGAAAACCTATTTAGCGGAGCTTCAAAGTCGCCTGAATCCCCTGATTGACATTATTATAATGACAACACATTTCGGTAATTATTCAAAACGAATGACCGACATTTGTTGCAGAGTATGGATACCGAACTTTCCGATGAGAAATTCTTTAGAAATACCGTTTTTGTGTGTGACTAATACCTACCTGTATAGTTGGACGCAAGTGAAATGATGTGAGGACGGACAAAACGATCATTCTGAACAACAGTTTCACGCTGACGCCAAGCTTCCGACCTTCCTACGGAAAAACGGACCCCTTGGAACCCAATTCACACGGGAACGGGTCATTGCACCGTCGGGTCAATTCAACCCGGGTCAACCCGCCCCGGGTCAAGTCGCCCCAGTTAAAAAAAACGTAACTCTAGTTATATCAGCAATTTTTTTTTTTATTTTAATACTATAATCTATTATTTACAACAATATTATGAAGTCTAGCCAGACCAGCATCTTTTATTTCAATAATATATATTTTATTATTTTACAATATAAATTATAATATAAAGTTGGTTACAGCACTCGTACAAAACACGTAAAGACACATTTATACTAATTAAACATGAAAATGTATTGAAATCGCCGAGAAATATATGACGAACAATGGGGAAGTAAAACCTATTTCCTTTTCGCCGAGGAATGCCGAATGGGGAAACGTTTGTTTTTTTCCGAAGTTCTAGAAAATGTACTGAAATCACAAATGATTTTAGCCGAGGAATATCATGTGGAATGGGAAAACGTAGGTTCCGATTTTAATACATTTTATGTTGTGGGGTGCAGGGGGAATGATGGCCTTCTCTTATGAGGACCGCAACAAATCAGCGGCTGGCCAAAGAGTTATTATTATTATTATAAGTTCTGAATAATGAAAATACACATGAGTTCAGGAAAATGCGTCACAATTAATAATATATGAACATACATATTTACGCTTGTGAATAAAAAAGGCAATCAGCCACCAATCAATCTCAAATAAACACCATCTGGTGTGTGATTACTGTAAAAACAAACATCTTGACTGTTATCAAAAAATAATTCATCAAAGATGTTTTTGAAGAACCGCTATTCAGTTTGAGTAATTCGTGTCAACTCGATCCCTGTAGATTTGTTTTTTATTCAATCATTGCATCGTCTGCCTTCAAGATGTTAGCATGTTGTGTTTATGTGCTCCATGTTATTCCATGGGTTTTCTATGAAAGGATTTATGTTTTTGACTCTTGGATTTTCTAAAAGGATGATTAAAAATTTTGAAGTTAAGTACTTCAGTTATTATTTTTCAGATTTAAGTTTTTCTCGGCAATTTAACCCCCAAAATTACGAATGCCAGTGACCTCGCCCCATGACGATCTCGTCCCAAAGTGACCTCGACCCGATTTGGTGACTTCGACCCACTTTTGGTGATCTCCGACCCAGAGTGACTTCGACCCACTTTTAGTGATCTCGACCCACTATTTTTCTCGTTCAGAAATGCGGTACTGGTCAGGGGGTGATCTCGACCCACTTTGGATACTCGCGGAAATGCCGGGTTGAAGCTGTGATGAATGAATGAAAGGTTTTAGCGCGCCGAAGGCGCGCAGGGACGATGTGGGATTTACAAATCCCTTGCGACCCGGTTAACCTTATTTTTCCCTTGGATCACACAGGCCTAGCTTTCCTATTGCCCAAAATGGAGTCTGGGGGGGTTATGCACGCGGTTAGAATACCCGGCAGTTTACGTTGTAGTGTTAGATGGTCAATACTCAATCCCTCAACGCCTTTAAAACTATTAGAGGGCGAGTTCTATTCGGTTCCAGTTCGGCGATGGTAGAGGTTTGAGTCCTACCATGGTGGCGAGCCAGAATGTAAAGTTGAGCGATGGCAAGTTAAAGGGAAGAAGAGAAAAGAAAACCAAACAGCAACGCCGGTTTGGTAGCGGCCCCGGTATATGACCATAGCGGTTACAAAAAAGAAGTGGAGAAAGCTCCAACAGTATAGTTTTAAAAAACCGGGAGTCATCCATCAAGCCTTCTGGGAGATAGGATGCCGTATGTGATTTTGAGGTATCTGGTTATCCTTCGGGAATTCCAAATGACCTCCTCCACACCCCCCCCCCCAAAAAAACAAAAAAAAAACAAAAAACAACTCTACCTGACACACACCCTCAAGCCCTTAAAAGGGCTGTTAAATCTTTATTCAAATGTTTATTTATATCAAATGTACACTCGTTCCCAGCCAGACAAGCTTGTTTCAATCCTTGCCTATCGTTTGGTGGTTTCTTGTATATGTTGCAGAAAGGTAGGTTGCACCAATTCCTCCTACGCTTTGTCTACCATTTCCATGCGTCTTCTTGATTAGAGTGTTGCAAGAAAATTTGAGAATGTTCAGTTAGAAAAGTTATAGGTAGAGCGAAAGATAGGTATCCGCTATTGTATATTGTGCATGCTGTGTGATTGTTGCTATGGGTGGGGTAAGGGGTGTGTTTCTTCGGAGCCCACTCCCCACACGCAAAGTTGCGAGGCAATCCTCACAGACTCAATCCTAAAGATCTCAATGAGTAGCGAGGCAATCCTCACTGACTCCATGCTATTGAGTACTTTTAATTTACTGTGGATTATTTTGTTTTTCTGTTTAGGGTTCGGTGTTCGTTCAGCTTCACCATTGATTCACTGTCCTGGAGAGTGTGGAGGGTTTTGTTATATAGATCTTATTAAACGCGTTTCAATCGCGCTTCAGCAGAGTTGCGAGGCAGTCCTCACAGACTCTATCCTAAAGTTCCCAATGAGTAGCGAGGCAATCCTCACTGACTCCACGCGATTTAATTATATTGTATAATTTTTATTTTATTTTATTTTTTTTTTTTTTATTTTTTATTTTTTTTTTTTTTAAATTCTGGAAACTTATTTTGTTTTTCTGTTAAGGGATCGGTGTTCGTTCAGCTCAACCATTAATTCACTATCTTGGAGTCTGCTGAGGGTTTTGTTTTGTAGGTCTTTTAATCGCGTATCAATAGTTTCTATTTTTGCTAGCTCGTGAAGTTCCTTTATCGGTGTCCATTTGGGTTTGCATAGTGCCACTCGCAGGGCATAATTTTGAACCCTCTGTAGCTTCTGAATGTTGGTTTTGCTTAGGTCGCTTGTTATTATGGCACCGTATTCTAGTACCGGACGTATAAATGTTTTGTAGAGCTTGAGAAGCACATCTTTGTTTGCTCCCCAATTTCTACCTCTGATCATCTTCAGAAAATTGATACGTTTAGTAGCTCTAACCGTAATGGAGTTTACGTGACTGTTTAGACTGAGATTGCTATCTAGGATAAATCCCCAAAATTTGGCTTCTTTGTTTGCTTCTAGTTTGTGATCGTATAACTGGAGATCGATACTCGGGACTGGTTTTTTCCTTTGCTTTTTGAAGAACGTAACTTTTTGAGTTTTGGCGGTATTGAGTTTGATGCGCCACAGGGCACACCAGCTCTCAAGATCGCGAATGGTATCCTGTAGACGATTTTTAATTATGTTTCTGGACTTGCTGGCTGTCCAAATGCCTTTGTCGTCTGAGAACTGCGATAGTTCAACAAAGTTTTTCCCTACTTTTTCTATATCATTCACATATATTATGAAAAGAAGCGGACTTAGAACCGACCCTTGTGGTGTTCCCGCTTCGAGTATTACTTCCTCTGACACCTCGCGATTAACCTTCACCTTGATTTTTCGGTCAGTTAGAAATGATGATATGATCCTTAGAATTTTAGTGGGTAATCCCATTTTCGCTAGTTTATATCTCACGCCATTGTGCCATACCGAGTCGAACGCTTTTTCTACATCCAAGAAAAGCGCGGTTCCGATTTCGTTTTGACTAAATGCTGTTTTCATATAATCGACCAGTCTATATACGTGTTCGATTCCCTCTTTCTGACTCCTATACGCTCTTTGCCATTTGTTGAAAAAGTTGATTGATTCGAGTATCAGATTGTCACAACTTCATCAATTAGAGGAGCTGACAAACTATTCGACAAGCTTGGGTATTCATACACCAAAAAGAGACAAAACAGTAAGTTTCATTAATATTTATAATAGAATATCCGCTAATTTGATAATATATTAAAGGGACTTTTGTTCAAGAACGATCATTATTAGTCACGTGTGTATTTAATCACGTAATTTTTTCAATCAGAAACTATAGGTTTTTCGCTAAGCCTTTTCAGTTGATTTAATTTTAATAGGGAAACGAATTTATAAAAATAAATTAGTCACGTGTGTATTTAATTACGTGTGGCCTCCACAGAACTGGAGTGTTTTCAACCAAAGTGTAAGAACTAACAATGACACCGAGGGGTGGCACATTAGACTGAATGGTCGATCAGGTTGCAATGCACCATTTTATACTCTCGTGAATACTCTTCACACAGAAAGTCTTCTGGTGTCATTGAACACCACATTGTTATCGGAAAGGAAACTGCAAAAGCGCCAAAGAAAGCAATATAGACAAATACAAAGTAAGCTCTTCGAGGTATGGAACAATTACATTCATGGTGAGGTGAACACAAAACAATTGTTAAAAGTTTGTTCCAACTTAAACGGACCTACAATGTAAAACATTGACATTTGTGTAAAAAAATTTGAAAATATTTGCAGAGTGGCACGTTTGTAACCATCTATATTTATGAACATCGCATGTATCAACATGAATAAAGCCTTGATTTTCTTCAAAGATAATTCAGGTTATATTTCGTCCAAACTCCCAACATTACCATATATATATCTAGCCACTCCCGACTTTACCATATCTAGTCACAGGAACACGCTACAAACGATTTTTAAGAACAAAATAATATTTAAAATAACAAAATCATAACTGGATACCCCCATCATACTATGATCGGGGTAGTCTGTTACGATTTTTTAACAAATAATATTTTGTACATAAAAATCGTTTGTAACGTGCGCCTGTGATTATAATATCCAGAGTGGGTCGAGATCACCCCCTGGCCATTACCGCAGTTCTCAACGGAAAAATAGTGGGTCGAGATCACTAAAAGTGGGTCGAAGTCACTCTGGGTCGAGATCACCAAAAGTGGGTCGAAGTCACCAAATTGGGTCGAGGTCACTTTGGGACGAGATCGTCATGGGTCGAGGTCACTGGACACCCAAAATTACCCCTCCTCCAATTTTGTAAACTCCAATTTTGTAAAAAAAATTACCCACCCCCCCCCCCCCGCAAAAAAATGTTTCCGGGTCAACTCGCCCCTCAAATGCGGGTCAACTCGGCCCCCCCCCCCCCGATCGGGGGCGAGTTGACCCGGGAAAATTGGCGGGGGCGAGTTGACCCGAGGGCGAGTTGACCTGGAAGCATTCACATTTCCCTATTTGTTCTATAGCTGACTAGCTTTATCAGCTCTAATTATTTCGGCCCTAATATCTGTGTCCGTATGGGCGACGGACAGCAGCTGTTGTTTCTGTTGTTGTTGTTCTTTGTTGAGGGCTGATTTGAATGCCTCAACTGAATGCGCGTGCACTGTGTTTTCCTCTAACTGGTTCCGGTCTGTTACTGTTTTTATGAAGTAAGAGTTTCTGAATTGTTTAGTCTTACTCGGAGGAACATTAAAACATTTGGTGTTGTTTCTGGCACTTTTCTCAATTATATTTTTGGTCTCAAAGTCTGTGCAGCTTTTGGCTGTAATTCTTCTTTTGGGCTTACTTTCTGTAAGGAATTCGGCTCGAGATATAGCGGGTACTATCTCCTCAACCACCTTGTACATATATAAGTTTGCATGTACTTTTTCCTTCTTTCTTGGAGTGTTGGAATTTCAAGTTGTTTCAGCATATTGATGACGCTACCTTCCTCTCTGCTGTTGTAGTCATTTGTAATAAATCTTGCTGCTTTTCTTTGCAGTTTTTCTAGTATGGCTATGTCTGTTTGTCTGTATGGATCCCAAACAAGTGAGCTGTACTCCAAGGCTGATCGTATCAGTGCCATGTAAGCTGTTTTCTTGCACTCTACGGGACAGTGTCGAAGGTTTCGTCTGAGGAAGCCCAGTGTTGAATTAGTTTTCTTTGTGATGTTGGATACAAGTTGCTCCCATTTCAGATCTTCTGCCTATTGTACACCTAAGTATGGGTTAATCTGAACTTGTTCTAATATATGGTTATCCAATGACACAAATGCAGCTTTTAATGAATTTATTGGGACTTTTCAAACTTTATACGATAAAAATTGTCCCATAGTTAAAATTAACTCAGTGCAAAGGAAAAGGTCAGACAAACCTTGGCTAACTAACACATTAAAAATGCATGTCGGAAAAAAAATTTATTATATAAGAAATATTTAAAAAAGGGACAAAAAATCAGAAGTTAAATATAAGACATACAAAAACAAACTCACATCAATTCTAAGGTTTAGTGAGAAGAAATACTACACAGACCTTCTGGAAAACTACAGTAATAATATAAAGGAAACTTGGAAACTTTTAAATAGTCTTATAGTAAAAAAGAAAAAGTCCTCCCATCCACTTGAATTTAAACTTAACAATCAGACCATCAGTGGAGATAAGAATATTGCAGACCATTTTAATAATTTTTTTACAAATATTGGCCCAAAATTGGCAAGAGATATTCCTAGCTGTGATAAAACTTTTGACCACTATATGAAGACCAGATTAAACGACTCATTTTTCCTAAATCCCATCTCAGAGGTGGAAGTTATTGAAGTAGTAAAAAAATGTAAAAATAAAACATCAAAAGACGTTTTTGATCTTGACATGAAATTATTAAAAATGGTTGCCCCTCATATAGCTTTTCCGTCAGCTCATATTGGGTCTCCCTATTTAGCGACAAGAAGCGTCAAGAAGCGTCAAGAAGCGACAAGAAGCGTCAAAAAGCGACAAGAAGCGTCAAGAAGTGCCAAAATTCCTATATAGCGTCAAGAAATTAAAAATAATAATTTATAAAGTACTTTTTATCCCTTTCCTAATTGTTTTTAATTTGTTTTTAATTTTTACAAATTGTGTATGTTGTCGCCCTTGTTGCTAATGTTATGATTTTTAACTACTTTAATTATTCGCTCTCTCTCTCTCTCTCTCTCTTTCTCTCTCTCTCTCTTTCTCTCTCTCTCTCTCTCTCTCTCTCTCATATACACTCTCTCTATCTCATTTTTCTTTGGATCCAGCTATAACTTTGTAGTTTGCATATAAATTATTTGATGACCGCGGTTATTGTGATTGGGCTTGGATAAGTGTCTGATCACAGCGGCTGTTAGAATTGTTTAACCTTAATGTTTTCACAACACTTCTCTAGTTAACTGTGTGATGACTGTGTCATCAAATGACAGATGATCAATGGAATTACATGGCTCTAATCCAGCATAATAGATCAGAAAAATCACACTCAATTTGTTAATTCAGTTATAACCCACACTCGAGTATAAATTCAGCATCGACTTTGTGTTCTTCGGATTCTTCCAAAAGTACTCAATCTGTACGGTTGTCGGAATCTCTCTAACAGTGTAATTCACACGCTGTATTATTACTCTGTAGTAAATCTTGATATCTTGATTGAGAATAAAAACCCTTAGGAACAGGGTCATTTTCCCCTTAGGCAAGGGAAAATTCTGTTGCAATTTTTATTGAAAGTCGGCGTTCGTTGAAAATGGCTTATCCTTGTGGAAATTGTGAAAAGAATTACACAAGAATGTGCGTGTTCTGTGAAAAATATGAAATGTGGTTTCACAACAAATGTCAAAATTTGACCAAACAACAGTTTGCTGTATTATCACAAAGTAAAAACTGTGATTATGTCTGTATGAAATGTTGTCGAACTGAAGATAGCAAATTTGACTATAGTCTCTCTCTGAGAAGACTGGAGTCATATGCTGGACAAAACTTATTGTCTGAGGCTGTTGATGTAGAAAAGATATTATTAAGAAAAGAGTCCTTGACAAAAATAATTAGTGAGACAGATCACTTGTACACTGCACAGGAGTGTTTAGTGGAGGACAGAGTGTCCAGACAAATTTTGGTTAAATACAATATGTCTATTACAAATAGGAGCCCTATTCAGGTTTCTACTGATGGCAATTGTTTGTTTAATGCATTGTAAAAATTACAGGAAAGTTTAATATATGGTGCTTTATACGGTCATGGGGATTTTGAATTAAACCCGTCCGTTGTCCACTTGCAGTGCTCAAAGGCTCTTTGGCAGGGTAAATCTGAGAAAGAAAAGCAAGCAACTCTGCATAAATTTCTAACTCATGGCGCTAAAAATCCCAAGCAGCCAGAATCTACTACATCAACGGATGGCGCACTCACTATTCCCAAAACGAGTGCTTTTGCACGAAAACCCGGGCAAAGAAAAAGGGTCAGCAGTGAAAAAACGATGTCAACAAAACGACTAAAAACCAAATAAACCTGCCAACTCCTACCACATTGTACACTCTGTATATACTGTATATAAGTTGCAAAAAAAAAAAAAAAAAAAAAAATGTGGATCCCGGTGTAGAACTACGTCCTCGTCGTGGGATCTGGAAACACGCCGAGATAGGCGTGGCTAAGAGTTCTATCAACAACGAATATAATATTTCATTTATAAATATATAAATTATAAATATGTAATCAATATTATTTTTAATTTCTTGACGCTATATAGGAATTTTGGCACTTCTTGACGCTTCTTGACGCTTCTTGTCGCTTCTTGACGCTTCTTGTCGCTTCTTGACGCTTCTTGTCGCTAATTAGGGAGACCGCTCATATTTTCAATTTATCTTTTGAAAGTGGTATCTTTCCCGATGCCATGAAAACTGCGAGAGTTATTCCTTTGTTTAAGGCTGGTGATGCTGATAATTTTTCTAATTACCGCCCTGTCTCTTTACTGCCTCAATTTTCAAAAATCTTAGAAAAACTGTTTAATGCTCGTCTAATGTCATTTGTTAACATGCATGATATTCTCTCAGATAACCAATACGGCTTTCGTAACAACCGCTCAACCTCACATGCAATTATGGAACTAATCGAAGAAATAACAAATGCTACAGACAACTCACAGTATTTTGTGGGAGTATTTATTGATCTTAAGAAAGCCTTTGACACAATTAATCATAAAATTCTTTTAAATAAGCTAAACTATTATGGAATAAGAGGAGTGGCTAACCAGTGGCTCACATCGTACTTGGATAATCGAGAACAATATGTAGACTTTAATGGTGTAGATTCTGACTCAATGAAGATAACTTGTGGTGTACCACAGGATTCCATATTGGGTCCGTCCCTTTTCATCTTGTACATAAACGATATTTGTAATGTATCCTTTCTGCTAAAGATGATCATGTTTGCTGATGATACTAACATTTTTTATACTGGTAATAATTTAAAACAATTGAGTGAAGTCATATCAAAGGAATTAGATGAGCTAAACACTTGGTTTAAGGTAAACAAATTGTCATTAAATATATCCAAAACAAATTTTATGATTTTTGGGAACAAAATAGTTGGGGATGATTCAAGATTGAAATAAATGGTAATGCAATTGATAGAGTATATGTGACTAAGTTCTTAGGAGTTTATATTGATCACAAGTTGTGTTGGAATGAACATCTAAAAGTTCTTAAGGCAAAAATTTCTAAAAACTCATCCATAATCTATAGAATAAAAAATCTTATATTTAACTCTGGACTCCTTTCTCTTTATCACTGTCTTATATCACCATATCTGAATTATTGCTCTGAAATTTGGGGTAACACTTATGAGAGCAAAATTAAACCATTGCATACTATCCAAAAGAAAGTTATTCGAAATATTGATCGAGCTGAATATAGAGCTCATAGTAGACCAATTTTTCATAAATATAAAATCTTAAATGTTTTTGATCAAGTCAAACTAAATACACTTGCAGTCATGTATAAAGCAAAAAATGGTTTATTGCCAAACAACTTGCTCACACTTTACCGTACAGTAGAAAACATACATACTTATTCAACACGCCAAGCGGACACCTTTGTAGTAAGACATAGAAGGACTAATAAGAAATCCTTCTGTACTAGCATGGTTGGAGTGAAACTATGGAACTCTCTTGCACCTGAGGTGAAAGCTGTTTAAACTTAATGACATTTAAGAAAAAGTACAAAAATATACTTTTAAATCAATACTTAAATCCAAATAATTGAAATTGGTATAATGTACGGATTCTGACATTTTTGCATTTACCTCCAAATACTGTAATAAAATGAATACCCTCACTTCATCTTCATATGGTCTCCACAGAGGTATGTCTGTTGGTATTATTAAATATATTAAATTCAAAATAACCGGAAAAGGCAAATATTAAATGGTTGATTCATGAAAGTAAATTTCCCTAGGGGATGCGTTTTTATAAGTATATGTACTTCCTGCATCCCCCTTCAACAATTATTCTATATCTTCTGAACATTTTTTTTCTAGATTCACTGTACTTATGTTTCCATATAATACTATTTCTTTTCTGCATATTTTGTAATTTGATTGTTGAATAAACTATTGAACTGAACTGAACTGAACTGAACTGAATGTATAGAATTTGTTAGTTTTAAGTAGGATACTCATGATGTAGAAGTTTTCGCGTTGAAACGCATACCCCAAGTTTGTGCCAGTTCTTCCAGTTTTTCAAGATCTTTCTCTAGGATGTCATGATCTTTGTATGATTTTGGTCGATAAAGTAGGCAGTCATCGGCGAAGAGACGTACTGTTGATTTGACTGAGTCTGGTAGGTCATTAATATGGCAGAGGAAGAATAGCGGTCCAAGTACAGTTCCTTGTGGTACACCTGGGTCAACATGTACTTCTTTGGATGATGACCCTTCCACTACTAGGCCTACTTCCATTGTTCTGTTGGTGAGGAATGAAGAATTGGCCCTTCAATGCCATACTGCTGTAATTTGTGTAGGAGGCGTTGATGTGGGGCAGTAGCAAAGGCCTTGGAGAAGTCAAGTATCGCAACATCCACATCTAGTCCTGCGTCATAATGTTTGAGTAGGTCGTGAGTTGTTGTTAATAATTATGACTCGCAGGAAAATCATTTTCTGAATCCATGATTTTGAGTTGTTAGGATATTGTTCTTTTCTAGGTGTTTTAGCATATGCTTACATATGATGCTTCAAGGAGTTTGCATGGTACTGATGTTAAGGATACCGGTCTGTAGTTTTCAGCTAGATGTTTGTTTCCTTTCTTGAAAATGCAGGATATGTTGGCCGTCCTCCAGTCTGATGGTAGTGCACCGTTATCTATTGATTTTTGGAACATTTTTGTGAGTGTTGGTGTGATTTCTGTTGCGCATTCCTTTAGCACTCGGTTTGGTAGTTGTCAGGCCCAGATGATTTTGCAGGGTTAATTCTTTTTAATAGTTTTCTCACTCCTTTTACATTGATGGTCAATTTTGGAATCTTGTGCTTGGCTGTTGTGGATGTTTTTAGTTCTGTGTCTTCTGTATCTTTGGTGAAGACGGATTGAAATTGCTCTACCAAGATTTCTGCTTTACTTTTGGGGTCGCTCACCAGCTTCCCTTTGTTCTTCATGGGGGAGACACCTATGTTATCTTGTTTTCTTGACTTTATATATTTCCAGAATGGTTTCAAGTTGTTTTTGCCTAATCCTTCTGTGATGGTTTTATTTATGAATGTCGATTCTTGTTTTCTCAGCCGCCGTTTGCATTCTTTTTAGTGTTTCTTAAATTGGCCAGACATTCCAGTTTCTTTTGCCGAGTTATATAGCTTTTGTTTTCTTAGCATCCTTCTTGTGTTTTTAGTTATGCACGGTGTGTTTATTTTTTCTACCCAGTGCCTTACTTGGTATGTTTTCTTCTATGCTGGTAAAAAGAGTATTTTTAAATTTCAGCCATACTTCTTCGATGTTCATGCCTTCTTTAGGTGAGTCATTGATTGTGTTTGACAGTTTTAAGAGTCACGATTTTATTCCACCCCAGTTGGCTTTTGAGTAGATAAGGCACTTTCTCAGTTTGTTTTTGTTGACATGTGGTTTCATATCTATGTCTGTGATCACTAGGCCATGATCCGATATTCATGGTGCATGTACTGATGATTTCATTAGTGATGGATTTGTGGTGAAGACAAGATCTAACAGGTTGTTCCCCCTTGTTGGTTCCTCGTGTATTTGTGATAGACTTGCTTCTGTTGTTAGTATAATATTTACCGAAATGTGTTGTCAATCCGGCGACTTTGAAGTTCCGCTAAATAGGTTTCCAGACAATAATTATTTCCCCAATTGACAGGCCATACACTCTTTTCGTATGTGGATATTTTGTCGAACCTAGGTTGTGGGACGTTTCTTAGGGCTGATATAGGACTTGTGATCAATGTAAGTAGTAGGAGATCGTCCCTCATTGGATGGATCTCATGTGATGTCATAGTCACGTGACCTAATGACGTCATGTTGGTTGTCATGGTAACCCGCGTGAGCGGCCATTTTGTGACGCCATCTCCATAGTGATACGTGGTGTGAGTGCGGATGCGCAGCGCGTGTTGTTAGGGTGATACGTGTTTCCATCGGCCATTTTGTATACTGGAGGCCGCCATCTTGGTTTCTATGGTAGCACGTGGTTGCTATGTGACCCAAAACCTTCTAACAAGACAGGAGTATGTTCGGAGGGTATGTTCCTTTGTAGAAGAGTAATTTCCCGATTCGCAGAATTACAACAAACAACAAGTTTTACTATTTCCAATTCTTTCAGAATTCTCTGCTTCTGTCTATATATGCAATAGGTTTCGCCTATCTGGCCATGTTCCTTTGTTCTAGAGAATATTCCAGTAGCATAGAAGAGCCTATTAGTTGGAACAGCTTTGCTTATTATTACTATATTTAGCTTTCTGGTCTATTCTTGTTAGTTCTGACCCTATTCCAAGTACTCTTGTTTCATGTATCTAGATCATTTATATAAATTATAACTAACCAATCAAATGGCTTGATTTACCATAACCTGTACTTAATCGTACAGACTTTTCTCCCCTTATTACAACGGAGTTGTATCCGATTCTCATCACCTCTATATCCAATGGCAATATCCCCGGGTACCCCAATTTCGGCACCCTTTTTTGAAAAACATATGACCTTCGGCACCCCTTTTTGTCATATGCTTATGTGAAAAGGCACAGTGTGCCCTAGCACATAGGTACGTGCTTTATGTGCCGATATGTGCTTATGTGAAAAGGCACAATGTGCCCTAGCACATAGGCACAAACGGGTATTTGAGGATACCTATGGCCTGGTATTGTATTATTTGAGGATACCTATCTAGGATACCTTCTGGGGAATCCCTTTTTTGTCCATAGGTATCCTCAAATATCCGTATGTGTCTATGTGCTAGGGCACATTGTGTCACATTGTGCCTTTTCACGTAAGCACATAAAGCATATGCCTATGTGCTAGGGCACATTGTGCCTTTTCACATAAGCACATATGACAAAAAGGGATTCTCCAGACGGTAGCCTAGATAAGTATCCTCAATAATACAATACCAGGCCATAGGTATCCTCAAATACCCGTATGTGCCTATGTGCTAGGGCACATTGTGTCACATTGCGCCTTTTCACATAAGCACATATCGGCACATAAAGCATGTGCCTATGTGCTAGGGCACATTGTGTCACATTGTGCCTTTTCACATAAGCACATATGACAAAAAGGGGTGTCGAAAGTCATATGTTTTTCAAAAAAGGGGTGCCGAAATTGGGGTACCCGGGGATATTGCCATTGGATATAGAGGTGATGAGAATCGGATACAACTTCGTTGTAATAAGGGGAGATAACTATGTACGATTAAGTACAGGTTATGGGAAATCAAGCAATTTGATTGGTTAGGTATAATTTATATAAATGATCTAGATAAATGAAACAACAAGAGTACTTGGAATAGGGTCAGCCTTAACAAGAATAGACCAGAATAGCTAAATATAGTAATAATAAGCAAAGCTGTTCCAACTAATAGGCTCTTCTACGCTACTGGAGTATACTCTAGAATAAAGGAACATGGCCAGATAGGCGAAAACTATTGCATATATAGATAGAAGCGGAGAATTCTGAAAGAATTCGAAACAGTAAAACTTGTCGGGTTGTTGTGGTAATTCTACGAATCGAGAAATTACTCTTCTACAAAGGAACATACACTCCGAACATACCCCTGTCTTGTTAGAAGGTTTTGGATCACATAGCAACCACACCACGTGCTACCATAGAAACAAAGATGGTGGCCTCCTGTATACAAAATGGCCAACGGAAACATGTATCACCCTAACAACACGCGCTGCACATGCGCACTCACACCACGTATCACTATGTAGATGGCGTCACAAGATGGCCGCTCACGCTGGTTACCACGACAATCAAACATGACGTCACTAGCTCACGTGACTATGACGTCACATGAGATCCAGCATGAGATCCATCCATTGAGGGACGATCTCCACATCTCCTACTACTAATGTACTCCTGATAAAGAAGATGAGGAACACTTAATGTTATACTGCGAACAATATTCAACGGCCAGAGAATCTATGTTCAACTCATTAAAAGAATTTATCAGCCCACTTGATTCTCTTCCCAACGATGAATTGATGAGAATTCTACTATCATGTGAAGATGCCGATGTTTGTAAAATAGTCGAAAGATTCCTTATCTCACAGTACACCAATCTGGAGGGTCAATATGACTCAAATATTCCATCCTATACCTTCTTGAACAATATTCCAAGTTAAACTGAGTTTTAGAGTTCTGATCACTGCCAAACAACTCAATCTTACATATTTCAATCATAATTTTCAATCATTTCATATATTTCATCAAATTTGTAATTTAAATCCTGTCTAGAATGTTCAATTTAATATACACATCATTTTTCTCATGTTTTCAAAAATATCACCATCATCACTCATCTTCCATCAGTGCATGAATGTGTTGTTAGTCTCCAGCCTGTATCCAACGGTACCTTAAAAATTTCTATTTAATATTAAGTGACATTGAATCCAAGTACTTTACATTCTTACTACACTGTTCATTGTATGTATCAAACTAATTGGAAATTATCTCAAATCCAATAGCAATTTTTTTGTCCCATTAATGTTAGCTGCTCAAAATTTAACTCTTAATCCGCTGAGTATTTTTTATCAAATCTGGTCATGGCTCAAGAAATCACTGGTGAAAACCTTGCTTTAATTTACAGGGGGAAAGTTAATTAAAAATGCCAAGATTTTACTTAGTCTTGCGGTAAGAGATTATATGTCCATGACAGGAATATCCGCCAGCAGCAGGTAAAGAGTTAATTAAACTGCAATGTTCTGAAAACCTCATACAACGCAGTTATCCTTCTTTTGACTTATGATAAAAGGACGCATAGTTTCATTATCTTTATCCAAAAACGACAGCTTCGTTATCTTTATCTGAAGAATAATTAGCATCTAACATTGATAGTCTCTCATTAGGCATTATCACATTAACTCTCACAATTATCATCACCATACCATTCGCATCATCATCACAATCAATTGTTATTGTCTCAACAAAATGTAATTATTTGTTTATTACGATCTGAAATAAAAGTTCAAAGTTCATTTCAGCCTAATTGAACAACAGCACCACGTGTTTAAGTTGAATAAATCTACTTTATGTTCTTTTTTTCATTGTTTCTTGTACATTTTATATAATGTTCATACATTACAACCAGTAGATGACACCCTTTGCTAAAATGGAGAGGGGGGCTGTATTTATGTCTTTTTTACCATTGTCTTTTTAGCCGGTTCTCCTAAATACCAGAACCCCCAGAACTGCACAGAATCCCATAGAACATCCCATCCCCCCTCCCACCCTCCCTCTAAATTACATTTGCGCAGTGTTTTGCGATGAAGTATTTTTATTTCCTGTGATAATCCTTACTGGAAACAAGAACTGAAGGAAATTCATTCTCATAGTCACCTTTGTCTAGGTGGTTCTGGTATATTAGTATTTTACTGAAATTGAATTTATTCACAAATTCGTCCCTGTGTCGGTATTTACTTGGCTAGTCAAAATCGGGCTATTATATGATCAACATTTTGCTTTGTGAGGTCGTCATCCAAGGGTGCGTCGATTTATCCAATAACACCCAATACTATCCAATAATACCCAATAACACCCAATACTGCCCAAAATACTGCCCAATAAGATTAATAAGTTCAGTTTGGTAGTACTGGGTATAGCGTATATTACAAGATAAAATTGTTCACAGCAAAAATGAGGTATTGGGAGCAGAAAAAGCACTACAAAACCCCCTCATGGTTTAAGTTATGTTATATAGGTATGGTAAGCATTGCTGGGAGTGGGGGGGGGGGGGGGGGGTGGTGAGAGGGGAGAGTGGGGGGGGGGGGGAATTTGAATTAGAAGTAGTGAGATTCCTTGGGCTCTGGGGGGGGGGAGGGGGAGTCTTGGGACTAACAATGATGGAGGCTCGAGTTTGATTGCCAAATCATTTAATGATGCAAAATTATAAGTAAAATTCCGAGTTAACTCCCTTGACTAAATCTTAAATTTCGTTGTTGAGCTGAAATAGGAACGAAATTGAGAATAAATCAAGTTTTAGTTTCCCGCTGAACGCTAAAACAATCTGGAAATGGAATATTTTCCTTGAAAACAGTGTGCAAATGTAATTTAGAGGTGGAAATCTGAGAGGTTCCTGGAAATGAAATGACTTCTCTAAAAACGCCACGCAAGTGTAATTTCGAGGGGGGTTCTTTGGAATCCTGATTTTTAGGAGAACCGTCTTTTTACCTTGTCATTCAACCGCTGTCTTTTCACCATGGACTTGATTGCAACATTCTGCGCCAGGTCACAAAACTTCATTCTTTCCGTGACTATCTATATGGGCCCGAGTCATTTGAGCCATGGCCAGAAACACTATTTGTTCAGCACGTTTTTTATGTTCAATAAATCTATTATTATTTTCTTCTTTCTTTGTCTCTTGTTTGTCTTTATATAACATTCATACATTACAAACGGTGGAGGACATCTTTTGATAAAAGTGGGAGGTACGGATGTAGCGATTTATTTATTGTCTTTAATGTCACTCTCAGCATCTATGGGTAGGCCTGTCTCATGACCACACGATAGGTATGGAGGTAAGTTTAATCAGTCGCTTATAACTCTAGAATTTGCCCATTGGTATTTCTGATACGAGCTTGAATTCTGTGTAATATTTCCAGTCATCAGTCGCAACGCAGGGCATATTCCAAGGTCACAACTCGTGCACGTTGTTTACAATGTGATCGAGAAAATATGGCTCCAAACACTTTAAAACGAAAGGAACAAACACACACAGAAATCGCAGCAGAGGCCCACCATGCCTCCCCCCCCGGTCCGATGAAATCGCTGACCCAAGGCCCGTTACTTCCCGCCTTGGGTATAATATTGGTATATGATAGACGTTGTGATGGCAAACGAACAGGCAGAGCTGGGAGAGCTGGAAAAAATGGATAGAGCTGAAAGTTCAACGGGTAGAACTGAACGAGCAGTGGGTAGAGCTGAAGCAAAGCTAGAGGATTACTGGGATGCTCAAATGGATGAAAGCACTGTGGACAACACTGGGGGAGCTGGAAGCTTAACTAGAGCTGGCGGTGAATATGAATAGCTGGAAGGGGAACAGGAAGAGCTGGAGGCGCAACTGGCAGAGCTGGTGGCGCGACTGGCACACTCTAAAATCGGTTGGGTTAAAAATCAACCCAAATCGACTGGGTTGAGTGAATATGAACCCAAATTGGGTTCATATTCACTCAACCCAGTCGATTTGGATTGATTTTTAACCCAACCGATTTAGAGTGCAGCGGGTCCATCCAAATAAATTCAACTATCACAGAAATCTTACCACCGGTATACGCGAGGTGAACACCAGCAGAGAACCTGCGCAAATAGCAAATGTACAGTCGCCAGGTTGCCTGTAGTAAATGTTACGTTTACAACCATTGCAGACAACATCGTGCCCAGATCTAAAAGGGTGTTATTGAATCCAACCCCACCGCAAGTGTGGATTTGGGATAATGTCAGGCACTCGGCTTTGTCGGGGGCTGTTGTAGCTCAGATGCTCACACCGATAATCGAGCCAGAAAATAACTTTGTAATTGTTCTTTCCCAGCTCAAGAAGATCAACCTGAAAACAGAGCCAGAAAAACATGGCAATTGCTCTTGCCCAGCTTAAAGTTGAAATTTCCATTTGTTTATTAATTTATTTATATATTGGTGTTTTAGGTCATATATTTTTTGCACAATGGCTATTTATGACTGCATCATGGAGATAAAATCAAGTTTAGTCAATCGTTTATTCCCATGTTGCCCATTTTAGAGGACTTCCATCCCAACTGGATCCTATTTTACCAGTAAAACTGAGCTTGTTTTCCATGGAAACAAGCACTGCTTCATTTCCGGATTCCCACAGAGAAAAGTTCCATTTAAAGATACGTGTGGCGATGGTTATACCCCAGAAGATGGCAACTATGGATGATCCTATTAACGAGATTTTTTACTTAAATATTTATTTATTGGTATTTAAGGTCACATATTTCTGTTTAATCGCTAATCGTGACTGCAACATGGATATAAAGTCAAATTCAGCCAATCGTTTATGCCCATGTTGCCCATTTTAGAGGACTTCCATCCCGAGCATTGCTAATTGACCCCTATTTTACCAGCACAACATAACCTCAGAAAACAAACACTGCATCACTTCCCGGAGTTCCAACGGGGGTATTGACGGAATCCCCGTATTGACGAACTTCTCGCAGAAATAATGATAAAATCCAGCCCAGAGCAGGCATTTCCGGCTTGGATAACCAAACCTCTACCCTGTTTAAGCGCAGACTGAACCGTGGGTTAAGATATTGATGGCGTTGAAAACGAGTCTGAGGTCGATGGCGCCACCGCAGTCTTGTACAAAAAGGGTTGAAACTGAATACTCGGTTGATACTGGTGATATAAAAAAATGCGTCTGGCATACTAGATGGACCTATACGCCCGGATGTCAGATGAAAGAGCACAGTTCATCACATGACACATCGCAATGCGACTGTGTAGTTGAAGACAAGCGTGGCCCTGTAAAGATAAAGGAGAAAAGGCCACGATGTTGTGGAAATTACCCAAAGCACCAAACCTGACACCCTGACCGGAATCGACAGCTCGTATCACACAAACACCTGTGCCATTACAGCTGGGGTTTATGGTTTCTATTTCCCCAGAACCCAGACCCAGTAAAACTGGCCCACTCTAAATTGCGTTGCACAGAGAGTGGTCGAGCACTTTGAGGCATCAGAAAATACAGGAGTGGGAAGTGAAGGTCCATAGTATTGCCGCCAAAGTTGAGGACTTGTGTGAACTTGAGGACATCATCAAGCCACCCATCATCTTAAAGGACATAGCTGGTGGGCATATCTGAAAAAACAAACACTCACATTCCCCAAGAATGTTAAAAAGGGTGTCCATTAATTGGATGAGTGTGATTTGCCTACCTTGCCTCAACCTCATATAAACGCAACAGAATACCCACGTCAATATGAGTCAAAGAGTATTGGGTGCAGCCACTCGAACCAAGCAAAAGGTCATTGTAAACGGCAACTCTTTTCACAGAAATGACTGCTAATCGATAGCTCTTATCTGGAGGTCTTGCCTAATGAGCAAACCAAATTCTGAAACAATACGATAAATGCGCCCTGCAGACCTTGTCAAAGAATACTACTAATGCACAGATGCACTAAATTCAAAGGTCGTTGCTAACTGGACGTTTTGACGGAAATGGAAAGAAAATGGATAGCTCCTATCTTGGTCACACTGAATAAGCATACAAAGTTTCAAAACAACCCGATAATGAATGCGCCCTCTGGGGAATGCCACAGAAAAATATTAATGCATAAATGCACTAAGTGTGAAGGTCGTTGCCTGTGGCAATGGTTTTTTTCTTCTCCTTTTGATGAGAATTCAAAAATATGCCCTGCAGGCCCGGGACTGCAAAAGAGATACTAACCGCAAAGTTTTTTTTTGATGGAAATGAAACAAAACCAATGGCTCCCATCTAGAGGTCACCCCAAACACGTATACCAAGTTTCAAAGCAATAAAAGTGCCCTAGTGTGTGCCAAAAGAATATTTTTGTGCACAAATGCACCAAGTTCAAAGGCTTTACTACGGAAACGTTTTTGTTTGATGAACTTGAATCAAGTTTCAGAGCAATCCATTCATAAATTTGCCCTGTAAGGCATGCGAAAGGAAAATGTTGATGCACAAATGCACTAATTTGAAAGGGTTTTTGACGGAAATGGAAGAAAATCGATAGCTCACATCTAGAGGTTACCCCAAAATGCATACCACGTTTCAAACTATCCGGGACGACCCGCGTTGTGTCCTTGGGCAACGCACTTTATCCGGTTGCCTGCATGGGGGCACGATCACGTCGTGTACTAGGGCGTATTGCACGTCGATGGTGCACATGCCTTCAACCGCCGTAACCATGTTTGAGCGGAGCTTGAACAGTGTTAGAATGTTGAGGAGCTGACAGTTGCTCTTCGATGCTCGGTGGTTCTCTCCGGCTTCCTCCACCTGTAAAACTGTCATGCACACGATTAGCCATTGTGCATGTGACCTTAAACACCAATAAATAAATAAATAAATAAATAAATAAATAAATAAATAAATAAATAAATAAATAAATAAATAAGTTTCAAACTGATCCATTCATAAATTCACCTTGCAGGGTCTGCCAAAGGAAAAGGTTGATGCACAAATGCAATGAATTCAAAGGTCATTGCTAACGGCAACATTCGGCAACGTTTTGCAAGGGAAATGAAAGAAAATCAAAAGCTCCTATCTAGAGGTAGCTCCAAACAAGCACACCATATTCAAAGCGATAGAATCGTAAACGTGAACTCTGCGGTGTCCCAAAGGAAATTGTTGACAGACAAAACGACAAAGCTGAAGGTCATTGCTAATAACAACATTTTGTGACGGAAAAGGAAGAAAATCTATAGTGCTCATCTAGAAGTCATCCAAAACAAGCATTCAAGTTTCAAAGTGCTCCGATCATAACTATGTGCAAATCGGAGATAACTGGGAATAAATTTGTCGTTGACACCTTCCATTCAAGTAAGTTCCAATCTGAAATCCAACCAATTGGGATTTTACATATTCTTCCTTTCTTTCTGTAGACTGTCTTTCTGGGACCAAAAGTTATTCTTTGACCATTCGACTTGGTGGCCAGATATTGAATGATGGCGGGTAACATTACTTTGGACGAGGTCCAGAATAATTTAGATTACGATTTCAAACGTACGTATAATGAAAAAATTATGTGAAACCCCTACTTCAGATGCCTGTCCTCTGAATGTAATCCAAAATGATTGTAAATATTATGTAAGAAATTCCATTCAAACCTGGAAATCAACAAACACATTTTTCTATCGTCCATTTGAACTGTCAAAGTCTTAAGGCTCACAGGGAACCACTAAACGAGTTACTGTAAGAAACACAAGGCACCGAAAATCTTTTCGACATTATAGGCCTTACTGACATATTCCAAAATCCTCCAAACTATTCTTATACTCTGAATGGTTACTACCATCATATTAAAAATATGAGGCCCGATGGAGATGCTGGACGTGGTGGGGCTGGAATGTACATCAGAGAGGACATAGCTTTCAAAATACGTAATGATCTATCCGTGTTCACCCCACACATTATTGAGTCTCTCTTCGTTGAAATTAAAAGTATGAGGTCCACTAAACTACTTTGGGTAATCTACAGACCCAATACTCAACCGAAAGCAGATATTGATCTATTGTTATCTAAATTAAGTGAACTAACTGATAAAATAAATAGTGAAAACAAATGAAAGTGTAAATGACACTGTAGCTCATACCATGTACACGTATAGTATGCGACACAACAATGACACACATCTAGGTAATGACCTGATAACAAAGGTACATGTAACGTATTGTAGAGGTCTGTACATAAATACTGACCGTAGCCTGTAACAAATGTATAGGTAAAGTATTGTAAAGGTGGATGACAGTTAGATACTAAACTAGAAAAGAAATCTCCATGGGGTTAATGTTACAATGGGGATCTTTGAATGGTGAGCCAAATGTTAGCAATTGTTTTGGCCTGTTTGATTCAAACCTTTCTAAGGTTGATTCATTACTAATTAATAAATATTTGTCAAGTCCTTCTTAAAATATACGTATCTGAATTTTTTATCTTTAGCTCATAGGGTTCCCACGGGTGAGGAGGTTTTATTATTCTCATTGGAAATAGAAAATCGGTTTGTGCTAATAATGTTTACCCTCCCCAAACAACACCAAATATTAACACAGGGACTTGGCTTCAACACATTTGAATATACACATCCTAGGGATACTGAATTCAAGAAACATTATTTTGTCTGGCGTTTTTGGAAAATATTTTTAATTATCTCCCTTTTTAAGTCCCCGAGTGTTCTAAAAATACTTGTTCTCATACCACCGTGATACCAAAGGCACACAATAAATTTATAGCAAACATTACTGACATCAAAATTCTTCTTTACATGTTCTGTACAAAAATGTAATACACACAACTTCGGTAAATATGACTGCCGACAGGCATTTTGAATTTCTGGCCGAGCCCAAAAGCACTCGTTACCATCCCATGCTTATAACAAGCGTAGTCCTAGAAGTTCTGTACAAAAAACTGATTGCACCAAATTTCGGTATAAAATGGCCGCCAGGAGCCATCTTGAATTTCGGACCGCACCCCAAAACACTCGTTCTCGTCCCAAGGTGATAATAAAGGTACCCAAGAAGTTTCGTGAAGACCGGTTCATAAATACAGCCTCTAGCCCGAGCCGTATTGACATGTGTACTCACTGTGTATTAAGTAGCACTGAATAAATCAAAGTTCATCCAATTTACATAATTTCTGCACGAGAAAAGAACCCGTAGTATATGTGATGTATTCCGTGTTACTAAACATTTATACAAAAATTTATTCAAATCAGAACTTTCATAAGAAGTTCTGTACAAAAAACTGATTGCACTAATTTCGGTACAAAATGGCTGCCGGTGGCCATCCTAAATTTCGGTCTGCACCCCAAAACACTCGTTCTCGTCACACGGTGATAAAAAAAAGGTACCCAAGAAGTTTCGTAAAGATCGGTTCTTGAATACGGCCTCTACTCCAAGCCATATAGAAGTTCTGTACAAAAAACTGATTGGACCTAATTTCGGTACAAAAATGGCCGCCGGCAGCCATCTTGAACTTCGGACCGCACCCCAAAACACTCGTTCTCGTCCCAAGGTGATAGCAAAGATACCAAAGAAGTTTCGTGAAGATAGGTTCATAAATGCAGCCCCTACTCCGAGCCGTATTGACACGTGTACTTACTGTGTATAAGTAGCACTGAATAAATCAAAGTTCATCTAATTTGCATACTTTCTCCACGAGAAAAAAACCCCGTATTATACGTGATGTATTCCACGTTATTAAACATTCATCACACAAAAAATTATTCAAATCAGACCTTCCATACAGACGTTCTGTACAAAAAAAACTGATTGCACTAATTTCGGAACATAATGGATGCTGGTGGCCATCTTGAATTTTGGACTGCGCCCAAAAACACTCGTTCTCGCCCCACGGTGATAACAAATGTACACAAGAAGTTTCGTAAAGATTGGTTCATAAATACGGCCTCTAGCCCGAGCCGTATTGAATTGTTGACGGGCGGACAGACGGACAGACGGGCGACGGCATAACCTCAAATTTGACTACGTCAAAGTTGAGCTAAAAATCTTATATAATGGGCGACTTTAATATTGATTTGTTAGAAACTAGCCTCCACGCAAAAACTGACGAATATATAGATATACTAAATAGTCAGGGTTTATTGCCGTTTATCACTAAACCGACAAGAGTTTGTCACTTTAATTGATCGTATAATCATTACCGATGTCTCGGACCATTGCGATATTTTGCAGATAGAATCAGACTGCATTAAAGACGAGGGACCGATTCTACTCAAGCGTAAAATCAATTTAGATAATATTGCCCTTTTCAGAACGTATCTTTCCCAAAGTGACTTTTCTCCTGTTTTTGAAAGCAACTTCCCAAACTTGGCATACAACACTTTTCTCAATAGTAATGTCTGCCTTCGAAACGGATTTTCCTCTCACAAATAGTCGACCACGGAAAAGGTTCCTGAGGAAGAAACCTTGGATAACCAAATGGCTTACAATCTCATCAAACATAAATCTAAATTCTGTAATAAAAAAATTAAATTTCCAACTGAACAAAATATTAAAAACTACAAACGTTACTTTAGAATCTTCGACGAAATAAAAAGCAAAGCAAAACAATGTATTAGAAAAATATACTATTCGAAAATAGAAACAATATGCGTAAAACCTGGCAAATTTTAAATGAATCTATAATTAGGACTAAACGTTGTGCCACTATACCAGAGTTTTTTTCTAATAGAAAACGATAAAGAAATAAACAACCATGTTGAGATAGCCCAGTAATATAATGCATTATTTGCCAATATAGGTAAATGTTCCAGTGAAAACATAAACAAACCACAGAAACATTTTCTAGACTACCTTGACAATAATTCATTAAATAACATTTTTATCAACCCGACAAACGAGCAAGAGATAGTTAATGTTACTAATTTATTCAAGCCTAAAAATAGTGAAGACTGCGACGGTATTACCACCAACATCCGTAAGCAAACATTATCAACATTATAGCCTCGTCTTTGGTGTCCATATCATTAACAACACATTTGTCCACGGCGTAGTTCCAGATAAAATGAAGACAGTAAAAGTGACACCTGTTTTCAAAGCAGGAGGTGAACACCGCTTCAATAACTATAGGCCTATAAGTATATTGCCAGCTTTTTCAAAAGTATTAGAGAAGCTTTTGTGCAACAGAGTAATGAAATATTTAGACATGTTTGACATCCTATATTATCATCAATATGGATTTAGGAACAGTGGCGGCGCTACGGAGGGGGGGGGGGGGACATTTGCCCCCCCCCCCCCCAACGAAGGCTTTGCCCCCCCCCCCCAAAAAAAAACATCTCGCATGCATTTCCATCCACCCTCACACACAAACACATTCAGTCACTCTCTCTCTCACACACACACACCCCTCTCTTTTTTATTCCCAATAATTTCCCATACACACTTAGCCCAAAGCCTCAGATGAACACATCCAGGCAGTAGAGATTTAAAGACTCGGATGCAGATACTTATAAGTTATAATTAAGTTATGAGCCAACAAAGGCATGTCTATCCATATCCCTTGTCTAAAAAAATTCATGGATTTCGCATTATGACAGACCGGCATTATGAGTCTCTCTCTCTCTCTCTCTCTCGCTCTCTCTCTCTCTCTCTCTCTCTCACGCACAGACCCACCAGACGCGGATCCAGGATTTTTTGAAAGGAGGACCGCTAATTACCATTACATTTAGTCGAAACTTGGACCCAAAGTCCGTAATATAATTTTTTGGTTTGGTACGTCCACAGGACGTACCAAACCAAAAAAGTATATTACGGACTTTGGGTCCAAGTTTGGACTACCTCATAACAAAGTAATGATATGATCCTTTACGTATTTGCCCCCCTTCATGGGAGTCTGCCCCCCTAGTTGCCCCCCCCCCCCCCCCACAAAAACATTTCTGGCGCCGCCACTGTTTAGGAAAAGTCACTCTACTATACATTCAGTGATGCAGCTCCTCAAAACTATAGGACTGGAGAATAATAAGAATAGTAAGAATATTACCTTGGCTGCGTTCCTGGACCTCTCCAAGGCCTTCGATACGATAAACCATGATATTTTGTGAACTGAACTTGAAAGATATGGCTTCAAGGGGATCAGCAACAATTGGTTTAGAAGTTACCTTTCAGGCAGACCGCAATATGTCAAGTTCGGTGCAGCCAAATATGACACACCCACAATAACCCGTGGCGTTCCATAAGACTCTGTGCACGGGCCCATATTATTTTTGTTATATATAATTGACATCAGTCGGTCTACGTCTCTAAATCTACTCTCGTTTGCAGATGACACATCCGTGCACGACTCGGCCCCTAACGAAACTGACCAAGCCATGCATTTCAATCCTGAACTTAATAAACTGTTCGATTGGTGTTCGGCAAACCAGCTTGTCTTAAATGCCAGCAAAACTAAATATATTGTCATTAAGCCATCTCGCAATAGAAATTGTGGAACCCATTTAAATATTTCTATAAATAATCAGACAATTAAACCAGTAGGAACTCGCGAAGAAAACTCCCTGAAATTTTTAGGAATAAACATTGATGAAAATCTATCATGTGAGTTTCATATATCGAAAATCTACTCCTCGATTCGTTGGGCAAACTATGCACTTAATAAAGATAAAAATATACTACCCCATGCAGTCATGAAAACGGGTCGGGGTCTTTTCGGCCTCGGAAACATTCGGCCCCAGGTATTTTTCCCATTTTGAGGCCGATTGTTCCCTGTTTGGTTAAAACTGTTCAGAGTTTGGGAGTTGAAAAATAACTTTAAAAAATACTTTTTAGTTCATTTTGTTTTCGGGTTTTTCTTTTGTATATTAGGAGGTTTTCCAGAATATTTTTTTAAAGAATAATATATACGGAGTACCTACCTTTATTCCTAATGTCGAAATAAATTAAGCCCAAGACCGACCCATAATGAATAACGAATTATAATGAAATATAAAATCCACTGTATAAAATCCTCTGTATTGACTAACTGAATAACAATTTATGTGCTCCAATGCCGACATGCTAACCCGAAATGATACACTTCTTCTTGGATATTGTTTGTCACAACTCCACTTGAAAATTTGGTTTGGATAAGTTCTTCTGAAGTAGTGATGAAAGTTATGGCCTCTGATGAGATACTCATACAGGGTTTTAACATTGCGACTGAAGCTTGATTGATTTGATCGCTCTTCATTTGGCGATCATATACTGTTTTACAGTTTCTTTGAATCCTTAAACACCCTTATATATAAAGTGTAATTGTATTTTGTATTTGTAGTTACGCACAATTCCTAGTCACTTTCCAGTTCAAGGTTCTCGGGGATCTGAACGCCCTGCCCTACTGCCAGCGGGCACACTCAAACCAAAGAAGATTATTGGTTCAAGCTTCCGACTCTCGTGGATTCATGAGCAAATAAAGTTATAAACCAAATAAAGTTATTCGGGTCGCAAGGGATTTAAATCTCACATCGTTCTTGTGCGCTGAAACTGTTCATTCACACGTATTTGTCAAATTGCAGACCAGATGGTCAAGGCTCAGCATCCACTCCCCCTTATAGGCTGATGGATGACTTTCAAGTTTCAAAAACACATATTGGTGGATTTGTTCGTTTTTGTAACCGTTATGGATTTCTGTTTTTGGTTGTAATAAAGGTGTTTAAACTCATCTTAAAACCGCGAATCTCTTTGTCTTCCTAGTTTAAAACGGAGGCCGGATGTTCCCAGGCTGAATATTCCCGGAGCCGAATGTTCCCGAGGCCGAATGTTCACGAGGGCGAAAAGGCACGCACCCACGAAAACGCTGTATTAAACACTTCTGCATTGTCATCTTCGTTATGGTATCCACATGTGCGGAGGGATTAATAAGCTTCTAAAAGTACAAAAACGCTCCTTTCGAATCATAAACAAGGAAAAGTTTTACTCACGTGCAGATCCACTCTTTGCAAAGGATAAAATAACTTAAAAGTTACGGACTTGTTTAAATTGCAGGTTTGGAAAAATGGTGCGCTTCCCCGGTCTTTTGAACATTTCTTCAGTGTATCAGATGACTTGCGACGCATGAATACAAGACAGTCGGGGCTACCACGCGTAAATAGAACCAGAACTAACGCCCTAGATAGGTTACCCTTTTTGCATTCCCTAAAGTTTGGAACACTTTAGACCAAGCTACCAGAAACATTGCGAATAGGAATGAATTTAGGAAAAAAGTAACAAATAACCAGCTATCCACGTACCAAGAAGAAACCATTGAATAGTGATTACTACTCACGAAGAAAATTCAAGATTGTTTTCTTGAGTTGTTCATAAGTATTTCTTTTTTATTAGTTTATTTTTAGGAGAGGGTATTTATATATTCAGTTTGTATGTGTGTTAGGGGATATTTCTTTTTTATTAGTTTATTTTTAGGAGAGGGTATTTATGTATTTAGTTTGTATGTGTGTTAGGGGATATTTCTTTTTTATTAGTTTATTTTTAGGAGAGGGTATTTATATATTTAGTTTGTATGTATGTTAGGGAATATTTCCTTTTTATTAGTTTATTTTTAGGAGAGGGTATTTATATATTTAGTTTGTATGTGTGTTAGGGGATATTTCCTTTTTATTAGTTTATTTTTAGGAGAGGGTATTTATATATTCAGTTTGTATGTGTGTTAGGGGATATTTCTTTTTTATTAGTTTATTTTTAGGAGAGGGTATTTATATATTTAGTTTGTATGTGTGTTAGGGGAGGATTTTAGGGTAAAAAAGGAAGTTTAGCTAATTGGTTTTCCCGAGTTTGATTTTTTTACGCTAGTTGCCTTTTTTCGTGTGTTTTGCTTTTTGCTGATTTCGGTCATTGGGCACTGCATATTATATTTGTAAACATGAATGGTAAGTGCTCAACGGGTGTCCAGACGGAGGTAAGTATGGTCACTAAAGGGGGGCGGGGAGGTGAGTCGAAGGGTGTAGGTGCAGGTGGGGGAGATCGAGGATACAGAGGCGTGCAGACAGTGTGATATGAGGTATGGTGGTGGTCGGCCAATGGACAGCAGCGGGGTGTGTGCGAACTGCAGGGATATTTTACAGTTGTTAGAGAAATGTGTTTGATTCGAGCGGGGAATTGCGGAGCTGAAGTGGAGGTTGGGGAGGGCTGGTGTATCTGGAATCACACCGTTGAAGGTTACCTATCATGGTGAGGTGGATGTTGGGTGGAAGGTCGTTGTTGATTCAATGAAGAAACTGGGAGCCAGGAAACGTGGGGGAGAACGCTTGATGTGTGGGTGGGGGTGGGTGGGTGGGGGGGGGGTGTAACCGAGGAAGAGGGGGATCCAGTAGGGAAATTCGGAAGGTTGCTTCAGGACAGGGCTGCGCAGAATCAGGAAGTCAGAGTCGGCGTAAGGCTGCCAAGGTTGCTAGGCGGTGTTTAGAGAACAGGTTCAATGCTTTAGGTTCTGATAACCATGGGGATGAGCGTGCGAGGGGCATTGAGGGGGAGAGATGGTTGTTAATGTTGCTAGGACATATGGGTTAAGGAGGGCGGTGAAGAGAAAGAGAGGGCAGGAGGGGGGGCGGTGGCTTGCAAAACGAGGCGAGTTGTAGATGTTGCAGATGATATTGGAACTGGAGGCAGAAGAAGAAAATTAGTTATAGCGGGAGTTGCATTGTACGTTGGATTGACAATGTGGTTTGTGGTCCCGATAGTTCTAATCGAACAGTCTTGTGCTTTCCGGTGGCGAAGGTGGGGGATCTGAGGGACCGAGTAAATGGTATTGTGGCAGGTTCAGGATCGGATCCGGTAGTGGTGGTCCATGTGGGGATCAACAACATCCGGGAGAGAAAGTCAGTAAGTTTGGTGGAGTCGTACAGAGGTTTAGTCAGCAAACTGCCAAGTAGGAATGCAAAAGTAATTGTATCCGGGGTCCTTCCAGTCTTTTGGGGTGGGGACGAACGGAACTCAAGGATTTTGGCGCTGAATGAGGAGTTGGATGACTACAGTGTTGACCTGGGAATACCATTTATCGACCATTGGGACACGTTTTGGGGCAACGCGAGCATGTATCGGCGTGACGGGCTGCATCTTAGAAGGATGGGGGAAACGGGTTTTAGGGGATAAAATTCTACGGGTAGCGGAGCCGTTTTGGAGAGGAGCGGGATTGGAGGCCAGAGGCAAATATAGCAAGAGTGGACACAAGTGAACAAGAGCGAGGGGAACAGAATAAGTTTACCAAGGGTAGCGTCAGAAAACAATGGGACCAGTAGGCGGAAGCCAATGAATCTCAGTGCCCTGAAAGCGGGTTATAGCAACATCCAGGGTCTCCACCGGAAAGTAAGTGAAATTGCTACATTGATTGAGGCAGAGGACGGTGATGTCATGGGCTTAAGCGAGACGTGGTTAAGACACGAGGAACGGGTAGACCAAGTAACGGGGTTCGTGCGTGGATAGGTGTAGGGCGAACGGAAGGCCAGAAAAGGCGGGGGGGGGGGGGGGGGGGGGGTAGGCATGTACATTAAAGAGGATTTAAAACTGTCGCTGATCACAGACCTGGAAGATGTCAGCACCTCGTCTGAGGTATCGAAAGAAATTGGATGGGTATAGATCAGTCTAAGAAACAAAAGTATTGCCCTCGAGATTGTGTACTGTGCGGTGGAGAGAAGCAAACCCGAGTGGAATGACTCGATATACTCAACACTAAGGTCCAATATCACAGAACTAGAAAACAAGGGTTCGGTATAATTTTGATGGGTGACTTTAATGGACACATAAGTAATAAGGAAGAAGGCATAGGGGCGGGGACAAGAAAATCAACAGGAATGGAAGGAAGCTGTTGAACTTCACAAATGAGCTCGGTCCGAAGATTCCGATTAGGGACGCGAAGTGTAAGGGGAAATGGACCTGGGAGAGGAACGACAGAAAATCAATAATTGACTATATTCTCACAGATATTAATTTATGGAGGGAGGTAATAGGGGTAGAAGTGGGTGATGAGTGTAAAAGGGAGTTGGATAGTGATCAAACTTGATTACAGTGACGATGAGGGCCAAAAACCCAGTAAAAAGCAAAGGAAGCTTCAAGGAGATTTAGGAACTCAAAAAGGATGCTGAATGTGCGAAGTTCGAAGAAAAATGGAAACCAAAGCTTGCAACTGTACACAATGGGGTCAGTGTCCAGAAAATGGCCAACGCCATAGTTACGAGCCTAGTGGAGGAAGGGAAGGAAAGTGTAGAAAAGATTAGGGTGCCAACACGGGAACTTGGGTACAGAGTGAACGAAGAACTGAAAAGGGCCATAAAGAGTAGAAAAGCTAAACGTGCTTCATACAGGAGAAGTAGAAAACTCAAGGGGGCGGAAAGCAACGAGGCCATGGTAGCAAAGGAAGAATACCAACAAACACGAAATAAAGTAAATAAGATTAAAGACGATAATCGGAGAGTACGAAATAGCAGTCTTATTAGGACGATAAAAATGACAGGTGTGTGTGGGGGGGGGGGGGGGGGGGGTCGAGTTCGAACGTATTTTGGAAATGGGTGAATAAGCGTAACAAAGGAAGTAATCCACAGAGTATTAAAGTAGATGGCAGAGTTACAGACGATCAAGACCAAATCGCATCAGAACTAGTCGAGCGGTGGGAAAAGGTAAACGATAAGCGATGGGGAACCCAACCCACCGGAGTGTCTGAACCAGGCCGAGAAAAATCTATCGAACTTCGTGTGTAGCGAAATTAAGGAGGGGTGGACAAAATTACAAAAGAGTTCATCAAAAAAGGGTGGGAGGAACTCTGGGAAAGCCTAACTGCCCTATGCAATTTAGCCATAGAAAAACAAGAGGTCTCAAAAGAATGCAGAGAACGCAGTGACATTTATTCACAAAAAGGGGGAAAAAAGAGGTTTTGGATAATTATCGAGGGATCTCTGTCAGTAGCAACATTGGAAAGGTTTTCTGTAAAGTCCTGTATGGGAGATTAGAGGAGGTGACTGAGGAGTAGGGCTGTCACTATTAATCGATCAATCGATTATCGATCGGTCATGCCGAAATCGAGTAGTATTTTTTGTTGTCGAAGAATCGGTAAATTTTACCCCGTTTTACACGTTCTTCTTTTCCATTTACTGCCCACATTCAACATTTTGAATATCTGACAACGGCGCATGCGTGAATCGGTTAAAAAAAGTTGAAAACGGTTAAAATTAAAAGGATAATTTAGAATTGAATAGTGCTCACGCGAGACTTGAATATCTCGAGTGACTGGCGGTAGTTTATTCCACTCTCTGACGGTGTTGATGAAGAAGGACCATTTCCTGCAGTCTTTAGTAGCTGTCGGAATAAAGTAGGCATGGTCTGCTGTATGTCTAGATCTTTTAGTTGGTGCCTGTAGGAACTTGTCTTTGTTTATAGCCAACACATTATTCGAAATTTTATACAGCATGGTTGGTCTTGCCTCTTTCCGTCTTGCTTGGAGGCTTTTTCAGCCCAGTTCTTCTAGCATGTCACTGACGCCTGATCGGTTTCTGTGGCGATTGGTCACGTATCGCGAAGCTCGTCGTTGCACCTTCTCGGTCTTATAGATTTTGCTTTGGTGGTAAGGGTCCCAAACTGTTGTGGCACACTCCATCTGTGGTCTAACTATTGTTTTGTATGCCTGTTCCTTGGTCTTTTTTTGAGCCGATATGCAGGTTCCGGTGCAAAAATCCGAGTGTTTGACTTGCTTTGCTCGTGATGTTGTTTACATGTTCACCCCAGTCTAGATCAGTGCAGCCAAGATATTTGGTTGATGTTTCGTGTGCAAGTATGTGGCTACGCAGTTGGTTGTTGTATATGATTGTTTTTTTCTTCTTGGTCACCGTTAGAACACTGCATTTTTGGGGGGTGGAAGTCCATTCTCCACTTTTCTTCCCAAACCGCAAGTTTGTCAAGATCTGATTGTAGTTTCTGGCAGTCGTTTTCTGAGGAGATGGTTAGGTGCACCACAGTGTCGTCAGCAAATAGGCTCATGGTTGAGTTGAGACCGATTGGCATGTCGTTGATGTAGAACAGGGATAGGTTCGGGCCTAGTACCGAGCCCTGCGGTAGACCAGATTCTACTTTGACTGTGTTGGATGTTTCGCCATCAACAACTACTACTTGTGTTCTGTCTGGTAGGAATGCTTTGATCCAATTGTTTGTTTTCCTTCCAATTCCAAAATGATTCAATTGATGGAGGAGCAGACTGTGGGACACTTTGTCGAAGGCCTTGGAAAAACCCAATATAAGTAGGTCTGTCTGTTTTTCCATCTCTAGATTCTTGGTAAGATCATCGACACATTCTATAAGTTGGGTTTCGCATGACAATTTACTTCTAAAGCCATGTTGAAGCGGGTACAGGATGTTGTTATTTTCTGCATGGTTCAGTATGCTCCTGGTAACTATGTGTTCGATAATTTTGCAACAGATACATGTCAGAGAAACTGGTCTATAATTTGCTGCGATGTATTTTTGTCCTTTCTTAGATGCTGGTGTAACTGTCGCAGTTCCCCAGTCGTCGGATATTTTACCGGTGTTTATCGAGACATTGAAGATGGTGGTTAAGATGGGAGCGATGTCAGTCGCTAGTTCTTTTAGTACCATCGGCTTGATATTGTCTGGTCCAGCCGCTTTGTGCGGATTTAATTTTTTCAGTTGATTTTCGACTCCGTTGTTTGTGATTTTTATCTCAGCACATTCTGGGTACTGGTTTGTTGTATCTTTCATGAGGTTTTGCCTATAGAATTCTCTCTTGCTGGTGGGGGTTGTCGGGGAGAAAACGGAACGAAACTGCTCATTCAAGATGTTTGCTTTTTTCATGGGGGTCAGTTTCTAATCTGCCATTATTTCTCAATGGTGCCACACCACTCTTGTCACTTTTCACGTGTTTGATGTGGGTCCAGAATCTTTTAGACGGGGTGTGTGTTTCTTGTGGGCTGACGGGGGTTTTTATTTCTTCTATATATTTCCAGCAAGCGTGTCTTAGTTTTCTTTGAGCCTTTTGTTTTAAATCTTTTAATCTTTTTATATCGGACGGATGGTTTGATTTTTTCTTCTTATTGGCTCTGTCTCTCTGGCTTATCAGCATTTTGATCTCCTTTGTGATCCATGTGTTTGGTCTTGCATGTTTTTGAGGGGATATGATGTTTAGTACCGGTTTCCAGACCGTCCCTGAACATCGTCTAAAGGTTGTTTATACTTGGGCTTCTTTTTGAGCTTTCTGAATGGATTTTGGCGTACAGATTTTTCATATCCTCCTTCATGCTGTCCCATTTTGCTTACCTATTTAGAGGGATTTGTCTCGGTTTTTGTATGTTGATCAATGGGTTGGTATCTAGTTCGACAAAACGATGTCATGATCTGAGATGCCTAGGATAATGTCCGTTCCCATTATTTTACTTGGGAAGTTGGTGATCAATAAGTCGAGGGTGTTTCGATTTCTAGTTGGTTCTTGTATCAGCCGAGTCAACCCGTTGTCATCCAATATGTCCGTAAATTGGTAGTGTTGCTCAGTATGATGTGTCCCCTGTTGTAGTGTTTTGGTTGCCTGGTTCCACCCTGGCAGGTTAAAATCAGCCCCAATCAGTATGTAGGCGTTGTCTACTTACCAAGTTACAAGACGTTTAATAACTAAAAACAAAATTGATGAAAAAACTATTGTTTCTAAAGGTAAAAGGTCAAGAACGACGACGTTAAACCTCAAGAAGCCGTTAGAAGCAATTCTCTTTTAGGTACATTCAAAGCTTTGATGTTCTGAACTGTTGAACCGTCAGTGTAATAATCAAGACCGATCGTCAGTTGCGAACTTCGCATCGGACGACCGGTCTTGATTATTACACTGACGGTTCAAAAGTTCAGAACATCAAAGCTTTGAATGTACCTAAAAGAGGATCGTCTTCGTTGTTTACTTGGGGTAGGTCAACTGACTTGAACTTCTTTTTTAACGACTTCAAAGAGAGGGAGAGGGGGGTCAGCTGGGTACGATTGATAGATTATTATCGATTATTTGCGACGCTTAATCGATTCCTAAATTCAAATGAAAGTGTAAATGACACTGTAGCTTAACTTATCTGTGTGTTATGTTTGATGAAAAGGATAATGTTCAATCTTTATGAAAGTATTATGAAATAAGACAAGAATTGTGATAATTGAGAATATGTTAATTTCTGTTCCCTGCATGCTACGCTTTCAATAAAAATAATATGAGGTGTAGACTGTACTAAAAAATTGAGTGGTGGGTTAATGTGGCCCCCACAGTTGATGTATATCAACGAAAGTTACCAATTTACAGAGAAATTATTCCAAAACGAGTCATCCTATCAAAATACAATGAAATCCCTTCATAAATACGGCATGTAGACTGTGCTAAAGGTTTTCGGGCTTCGGGCCTGTGTAGCCATCACGGTTGACCGATCGCAACTAAAAGGGGACGTCCTCATCTAGACATTATATCGAGTCATCCTACCAAGTTACAATGAAATCCCTTCATATATATGACCTGTAGTCTGTGCTAAAGCTTTTCGGATTTTGGGATCAGGCACCCGTCATGGTTGAATGACCATGACCAAAAGGAGACGTTCTCATCTAGGCACTATCTGGAGTCATCCTACCAATTTACAAAGAAATCCCTTCATAAATATGACCCGTAAACTGTGTTAAATGATTTCGGGCTTCGGGCCCCTGTAGCCATCACAGTTGACCAATCGCAACCAAAAGGGTACGTTATCATCTAGACATTATATGGAATCAACCTACCAAGATACAATGAAATCCCTCCATAAATACGACCTGTAGACTGTGCTAAAGGTTTTCGGGTTTTGGGCTTGGACAGCGGTCACGGCTGAATGATCGTGACCATAAGGGGACGTTTTCATCTAGACATTATCTGGCGACATCCTACCAAAAGGTATTCGGGCTTTGGGCCCCTGCAGCTGTCACAGTTGACCAATCGCGACCAAAAGGGGACGTTCTCAACTAGACATTATATGGAGTCAACCTACCAAGTCACAATGAAATCCCTTCATAAATACGCTCTGTGGACTGTGCTAAATGTTTTCGGGTTTTGGGCTCGGGCAGCCATCACGGTTGACCGATCGCGGCCAAAAGGGGACGTTCTCATCTAGACATGATCCCAAACCACCTGCATATGAAATGTCGTGACGATTGGATAAGAACAACGGGGTGTAGCCTGTGCTAAAGGAATCTGTGAACAGACTTACAGACTTCCGCACGCGTGATGGTTATAAAGCTAAAACGTGACAGCCCTATTGAGGTTTTTTTTTTGGGGGGGGGATTCAGAATGGCTTCTGGAAGGGCTTAAGAGTCACTGACCATCTTTTCAAGCTATCCCAAATGATAGAATCCGCGAAAGTAAAAAAGAAAAAGATGTTTATGGCCTTTGCGGATGTAAAAAAGACAAAGGATATAGTATGGAGGGAGGGTATGTGGCGAAAGCTTGAGACTCTGGGCTTGGGAGGCGTGTTTGTTGGAACTCTGAAAGCATTATTTAAAAATGTACAGAGTGAACTTAGCCTGGGTTCCATAACAACAAAAAGTGTGCCTATGGAAATAGGCCAACTTCTTTTTGCACTGTACATCCAAGGTTTAGGAGATGAACTCCTGCATAACGAAGAGGGGGTAGCAGTTGGGGACTTGAAAACCCCATGGTTATTTTTTGCAGGCGATATGGTGCTAGTGTCAGAAAGCGAAGAGGGCCTAGCGAAAATGCTGGGAATTGTTGGGAAATATGAGAGCAAATGGAGACTCGAACTTAATGAAAGCAAGAGCAAAGATATACCCGTGGGCCGCAAAGTGGACCCCACTCGAAGGTGGAGAGTGGGGGAGAGTGGGGGAGTTCTGTATTCCTGAAGGTAGCAGCAAACTTCTTAGTGTAGGGGAGACAGGTGACTACGAGTATCTGGGGGTAAATATAAACATCACAGGGAGAGGCATCTACCGAAACCACCTAAATAAATTTATTCTGAAGGGGGGCGAATCCTTAATCAAATGAAACTTATAGGGATAAACAGTTTCAATGTATTCGTTGGGAAAACCATTTGGGAAATGGTGGGTCTGCCAAGTAATAACATATGGTACGGAAGTGGTACCCCTAAACCAGCCGGCTGTAAAGAGCTTAGACACCATGCAGAACGATGCAGGCCCATGGATAAAGGGATCGAGTAATACCAGAGAACTAGAAGCAATCAGGGGTGAGCTTGGGTAGATGAGGATCAAGGACAGGATAGACTTACTGAAACTAGGTTATCTTAATTATTTGGTAAATCTCCAAGACAGCCGATGGTGTAAAGTAATGATCCGGAGAATTTTAAACTCAAATACCAAGACAGGATGGATGGTCCAAGTGAGGGAGCTAATACAGAACTACTCATTGGCGATCTCGGACCTAGACGTTGGGGCAAACCAGGGTAAAAAAATCGTCAGAGAAAGGGTCATGGAGGATGGTAACCTCAATTGGCGAGATGGGGTCAAATCAAAGACGTCTTTGGGTGGCATGCGTGATAAAGAGAAGCCTGGTTTTGAAGAGTACCTTGGTGGCACCTTTGAGGTCGTGGTCCCTGGAGCTGAAGGGGAAATGAAAGTGTCAATGACACTGTAGCTCAACTTGTCAAGACAAAGACATGTACATGTATAGTATGTGAGACAGCAATGACAAATATCTAGGTAATGACCTGATAACAAAGGTACATATAAAGTATTGTAACGGTCTGTACATGAATACTGACCGTTGCCTGTAACAAATGTATAGGTAAAGTATTGTAAAGGTGGGTGACAATCAGATGCTGAACTAGAAAAAAAATCTTTGGGTCCCAGAGTGGGTCTGACTGAACCCCAAAATATTTGTTCTCATTGCACAGTGATAACAAAGGCACCCCAAAACACACTCGTTCCTGTCCCAAGGTGAAAACAAAAGTACTCAAGAAGTTTTGTGAAGATCAGTTCATAAATACGAGCTGTATAGAACTTGTGACAAAAAACTGATTGGACCTAATTTCGGTACAAAATGGCCACTGGCAGCCATCTTGAATTTTGGACCTTACCCAGAAACACTGATTCTCATCCCAAGGAGATAACAAAGGTACCCAAGAAGTTTTGTGAAGATCGGTTCATAAATACAGCCTCTACCCTGAGCCGTATTGACATGTGTGCTTACATTGTGTAAGTAGCACTGAATAAATCAAAGTTCATCTAATTTGCATAATTTCGGCACGAAAAAAAACCCCTTACAATATGTGATGTATTCCATGTTACTAAACATTCATACAAAAATTTATTCAAATCAGAACTTTCATACAGAAGTTCTATACAAAAGACTGATTGCACTAATTTTGGTACAAAATGGCTGCTGGTGGCCATCTTGAATTTCGGACCACACCCAAAAACACAAAGGTACCCAAGAAGTTTCGTAAAGATTGGTTCATAAATATGGCCTCTAGTCTGAGCTGTATAGAAGATGTGTACAAAAAACTGATTAGACCTAATTTCGGTACAAAATGGCCACTGGCAGCCATCTTGAATTTTAGACCGCACCCAGAAACACTCGTTCTCGTCCCAAGGTGATAACAAAGGTACCCAAGACATTTCGTGAAGATCAGTTCATAAATACAGACTCTAGTCTAAGCCGTATTGACATGTGTACTTACTGTGTGTAAGTCGCACTGAAAAAATCAAAGTTCATCTAATTTGCATAATTTCTGCACGAGAAAAAAACCCGTATTATATGTGATGCATCCCATGGTACTAAACATTCACACAAAATAATTATTCAAATCAGGGCTTTCATATGGAAGTTCTGTGCAAAAATCTGATTGCACCTAATTTTGTACAAAATGGCTGTCATCGGCCATCTTGAATTTCGGACCGGACCCAAAAATACTCGTTCTCGTCCCACGGTGATACCAAAGGTACCCAAGAAGTTTCGTAAAGATCGGTTCATAAATACAGCCTCTAGCCCGAGCTGTATTGGCATTTGCACTTACAGTGCTGAAAGTAACCCCAAAAAACATCAAAATTATTCTAATTTGCACAATTTACGTACGAGAAAAAAACCCGTATTATATGTAATGTATCCCATGGTACTAAACATTCATACAAAAAATTATTCAAATCAGAGCTTTCATATGGAAGTTCTGTACAAAAAACAGATTTCTGCATCGTCGGTACAAAATGGCGGCTGGCAGCCATCTTGAATTTCGGACCGCACCCAAAAACACTCGTTCTCGTCCCACGGTCATAACAAAGGTACCCAAGAAGTTTTCGTAAAGATCGGTTCATAAATACGGCCTCTAGCCCGAGCCATAGCCAATTGTTGACGTACGGACAGACGGACAGACGGCCAGACGGACAGATGGACAGACGGACGGACGGACAGACGGACGACGGGCCATGACAATAGCTCAAATTTGACTTCATCAAAGTTGAGCTAAAAATGGAAACACAGTGAAAAGGAGTTCCAGATGTGTAATTTGGGTGTGGTGGAGACATGGAACACTTTCTTATAGAATGCCCAAAATACTAGTCTAAAAGGATAAGATTCACTGGGGGTATAATGGGGAAGTGGGATGGGAGAATGGAGGACATGTGGTTGGTGAGAGACTCAAAGGAGAGGGTAATATGCTAATCGGAGAGATTGGGAAGAATGGGGCAAGGAATGTTATCAAGCAGTTCGTCACAGAGTGCTGGGAGGACAGAAGAAACGTGGGAATAGGGAGGCAGTTGGAAGTACAGGGGTAACAAAGGCCTTCTCACCCGAGAACTGCGACAAATCAGCGGCCGGCCAAAGTGTTATTATTATTATTCAATGCAATAACCCCTACTGCCCTGACTGCCAGAATTAGTAATTATGGTGAATAATTTTCTGTTTGGAAGTTATATTCATTTAACTGGTAGAGTGCTAGAAATCCACATTTCGGTTCTATTCTGAAATACAGGTGATGCACCTTAAATGCTTCATACTTAATCAATGTGTTTCATATTTATTTACTGGGTTTAATTACACTTTCGGTAGCTAGGGTCACCTTGTGTGGGATAGTTTTACGGGTGGAGGAAGCCAGAGTACCTGGTGAGAACCACTGAGCAATGGTGAGCAACTGTCATACTCCCCAACATACTAACTCCACACAAGCATTGGTTGAATACAAGTGCAGCTCTGATGTGCAGTTCGCCTTAGTACATGCCACCCTGCCCCACGTGGGCAATTGGGACTAAGTGTCACTTCGTGGGTGTTTCATATTACTTTCAAAGCGAAATTATTTCGTCTGTAAGGGTTTGCATTGTTATAATTTATGGAAGAGTGCCTGCAGGTGGGTACAGATATATTTAAACAATCAGCTCAACATAATCATAGAGAATTCCTTTATTCTTTGTCAACAATTCAGACAAGATCTTCAAGTGGCATAACTTATAAAATACTAACAATGGCTGTACAATAATTCTGGATATATCAATATGATTCTTGTGTAAGTGCTGTTGCAGCTGGTTTTAAATTAAACACATTTTCATTTATCTTGAGAAATAATAACACAAAATTTGTACATTAAAATTAAAGCAAGAGATTTTTCTTCAGAAAACAAAAGAAAATGGAGTTGACCTAATATTAATTCAATTTTGGATCAGCATCAACATTTTGAGTACAATATTGAACTAGAGGTGTCTGTCCCAATGGGGGTAAGAATACTCCTCTACATTCCACATTAAGTCATCTCCAAAAATACTTTCAAGTCAAAAAAGGGCAATAACTCTGCCAAAATGATTCCAGCTTATCTCAAAATCACATGTGCACAGGTTCCCATGCTGCTTAATCTCCAAGCCAAGTTTAAAAACATTGAGTGGATAATGAAGGTATACATACTGGAACAAACTTGTGTCAATGGCTGACAAATTCTAAATAAAATAAAAAGGCCGCTCGGCCACCCCCCACCCCCCAAAAAAAAATATTTGAAAAAAATGAATTTTGAAAAAGGGACATAACTCTGGCAAAAAATGTCAGACCAAACCCTGATTTGATCTTGACCTGTATTTTATGCTGATACACTTACATACCACATTTCATTTGATTTGGACAACTATAACTAAAGTGATCATCGAGGAAACCAAAGAGGGATGGGCGGATGCATGCACAGACGGATGGACGTATGCACAGAGGGATGGATACCAGCTATTGTAATAGTCCCCCCCCAATCTTTTTGAGAGACAAAAAAGGGTAATAACTTTGTAACATGACCAATCTCAAAATGGATCGGACATGTTAAAAAATACTGATAGTCAAATAACCATAAAAAGCTCAGGAGAAAATTGTGTCCACAGACAGCCAGACAAGCTGATACCAGTATACCCCCACAACATAAATTCATTGTGAAGGGGAGTGGGGGGGGGGGGGGGGGGGTATAGATACAGTGGAATTCTGCTTCTTGAACAGTCACTTTGTCAGTGAAAAATATTCAGTTAACAGTTAACAGGATTATTAAATTAACAGGAGTTTGGTCATTTTACTGTGCCCTGTCGTGATTAATTGAGCGCTTTATCTGTTATATCTTGTTTAGCAGAGCTTGTAGAGCTCTGTCAAACAAAATACAACAGATTAAACCCTTTTGTTATCTGACGCTTCTTCCCGTTATTAAGCCCATTCATTAACTAGAGACTCTAAAGAGCCTGTAATCGCTAACCTGGAACAACAGATAATGAAAGTGTGACACTGTAGCTTAACGTGTCTGTGTGTTGTGTTTGATGAAAAGTATAATGTTCAATGTTTTTGAAAGGATTATGAAATAAGACGAGAATTGTGATAATTGGGAATGTTAATTTCTGTTCCCAGTATGCTACGCTTTCAATAAAAATAATATGAGGTGTAGACTGTACTAAAGAATTGAGGGGTGGGTTAATGTGGCTCTCACAGTTAATGTATGTGGCCCTCACAGTTAATTTATTTCAACGAAAGTTACAAGTTACAGTGAAATTATTCCAAAATGAGTCATCCTATCAAGTTACAATGAAATCCCTTCATAAATACGACCTGAAGACTGTGCTAAAGGTTTTCTGGCTTCGGTTCTGTGTAGCCATCAGGGTTGACCGATCGCAACCAAAAGGCGATGTCCTCATCGCGACATTATACTGAGTCATCCTACCAAATTACAATGAAATCCCTTCATAAATATGACCTGTAGTCTGTGCTAAATTTTTCCTGGTTTTGGGCTCAGGCAGCCATCATGGTTGAATGATCGCGACCAAAAGGGGACGTTCTCATATGGGCATTATCTGGGGTGATCCCACCAAGTTACAATGAAATCCCTTCATAAATATGACCTGTAGACTGTGCTAAAGGTTTTCAGGCTTTGGGCCCCTGTAGCCGTCACAGTTGACCAATCACGACCAAAAGGGGATGTTATCATTTCGACATTATATGGAGTCAACCTACCAAGTTACATGCAATTAACAGGCTTATTCATTAAAGATATATCCAATTACGTGGTCTCCACTGTACTGGTGTCCAGCAATTCCACCTACTCATTGGGCAAGATTTCATAGAGATTTATTTATTTATTTATGGGTGTTTTAAGGTCACATATTTCTGCACAATGGCTAATCATGACCCCGACAGTTTTACGGGTGGAGGAAGCTGGAGTACATGGAGAGAACCACCAAGTGATGGCAAGCAACTGTCAGCTCCCCAACATTCTAACTCCACACAAGCAGGGTTAGCACTGGTTGAAGACGCGTGCACCATTGATGTGCAGTACGCTTTAGTACACAATGCCACTGTGCCCCCCCCCCCCCCCCCACATGGGCAATGGGGGTGAAGTGTCTTGCCCAGGTGGGATTCTAACGGAGGACCTCTCGGCTTGCAGCCTACACCTCTACCTACTGAGCCACTGTGCCCCCATTTCATAGAGATAATCAGAGATGGATCCAATAATTGGAAATAGTTGCTTCAAACAAATTGCTTTCAAATTCGAATATTTTCCAGCAGGAATTTAGAGACATTTGGGCTCCAGAGTTTGAGTACCCATACCTTTAACAGGTATCAAATTGGCTGTGGATCCATATGGAGATAATAATAAATACTATTCTGTCATCAATAATTTTCTGTAGATATCCTGCAACTCATTTGTTTGTTGATTGGGGTTTAACAACACTTTCAATAACCAAGGTTTACATCAAGTTGGACTACACTTTAGTGCAACTGGTAAAAGAGATGGCAGAAGCTCAATCAAAATAGAGGTGCACAAATTTCAGAGATGTACCTGGCCGATGAAAGTTTGGCCTGGTGAGAGAAAAGTTGGATCCACAAAAGTTCTAATTCACTGACTCTGTGCAGTGGAACAGCCAGGCTAAATGAAAGGCAATGGGGGTGGGAGGCAAAATGTTTTTTTTCAGCAGAAAAATATTTCTCCTTTGATTTAAATTTACTCTGTGCTGGGTTTAGAAGTGTGTATTCCACATAAGCGGAGGGCCAGGGTCTTCCACAGACAAAAATTTTACTGTCCACACCATGTTTAAGTATCCAGAAGGCATAACTATATCAAAATAACCCAATAAATATCAGGGCAAGAGTACATAAATAGAGAATCTCGAATGAGTCAATTTCAAATGAATTTTCTATATGAACGTCACTAAAATCAATCTTAGGGCCCAGAGAATCACATATTTTTTATGTGAATCAAATCTTGAATCGAATCGAGTCTATTATTTGAAATCTAATTGAACCTCAAATTGAATACCGGTATAGGCATCTTGAAGTCCCGATTGATAAAATATTCCAACTACATCATCACAGCACTCCTTTGTCGAAGGCATGCTTTGATGATGTAGTTGAAATATTACCAGGTGCAAAAACAGGTGCAAGATTCTGTACTGGGCACTGCATGGGGCTAGCTGCTAGCAACCTTGAGGTTATCGTCGATATTGCTTGGGAACTTTAAATTTGCTTTCAGCAGTGGTAGTGACTAGTGAAAAAAGAATTAGCATGGATGGTGGCATGGGTACAGATACTTTTTATGTTAATATAGTCAGGGACCGATCAGGACTATTTAAAATACGCTCTAGCCTCGGAGCCTAGTTTTTCAATTCATGCGCCAGATTTCAATTTACGGAGTCACACTGCTGTTTGTAACACACACTGCAAGTATGTAATAGCTCTCATCATTTTCATTTAGTACACTATAGCAAACATTAATCTTCACTGTGGTTTCTGATCAAGTCTTGGCTGCCTATTTAGGCAGCCAAGACTTGATCAGAAACCACAGTGAAGATTAATGCTTGGTAATTAAGACTTGAAGTATTAACTTAAGCACTCTACAACAATGATAAATGATAATCATATATATAATACATGTAAGAGTGTCTCTCTCGATTATCCATCGAAAGTATTTATTTATTTATTTATTTTATTATATTTATTGATGTTTAAGGTCACATATTTATGCACAATGGCTAATCATGACCGTGACAGTTTTACGGGTGGAGGAAGCCGGAGTACCCGGAGAGAACCACCGAGCAACGACGAGCAATCCATCGAAAGAATATCAAAATATGATCTGAGAAGTTACGCGCCAACTGAGAAGCCTATTTCTGAAATTTAACAGCCAGGTCCTGAGGTTTCAGAACCAAATACGCACTGGCGCATGTCCAGGTGGGTCCCTGATAGTGGAAATTACACCCAGTCTTTATTTTTCAACATTATTTATGTACAATTTTTATCTCAGCTATACGTTTTGTGAGATGACAAAGATGATTAATACCAAACAAAATTCCATTGAAAAGATGCAAAGGAAATAGAATCAGACAGCCAATTTTGAACCAAACCAAATACCATTACCTGTACGATCCATTTAAAACCTGTCTTCGTCACACCCGGTGATCACTCTGTAATATACGGGTCCACCACCCGCCTATTGAGGCTAATTATAGATGAGTGGGAAAACCATACTTCAAACAGAACGCCGACGATATGCATCAATGGATAGCAGCGAGTGGTACAGCGATATAATATAGTTACTCAAATAAACTCCTGATTGCAAACTTGACCAATAAACAATAAAATATGTTCGAAAACACAACATTATTCCATTACAATAATGTTACTATGTTTATTTGTATTTTTCTTACAAGAAATGCCCCATCAAGCTAGCATTTAAGAGAGTGGATATATACATTTCTTCCACTTTATACCGACCAATGAAACTAAGGCCCAAACTATTCCGAAAAAGGTTTTCTTTTCTTCTTTATTGTTTTTATCCCTTGTTGATTGACTGACAGTTGATGTAAGCTGGCCATACCCCTCCTCCAGATTTGCTATTGAAATCAATAAAAATTCACGTAGTGTGTGAAGGTGTGTGTGTGGATGGTGAGGAGGGGATGAATAGATTTATTTTCTTATTTGAATGGGGACACTCAAGGAAGCAGGTTGGTGAGGTAAGAAAGTGGGATAAAAGCCTGTTTTATGAGTGTCGACCATCATCACCCATGCTTTCACACCTCTGACCTCAGAGTGTGAACATCCTGAATGAAATCATGGAAAACCTTGAATTACCAGCTTGTCTAAAAAATGCCATCTAAGCTCTGGGCGTCTCTTGTCCCATCTCCTCGACTATCCAGGAAATAGGCAAGAGCGTCCATCTGAAACTGGAATTTAAAGTAGAAGAAAACGCCACTACACCACCCTCCTCGGGGAGAGATAGTACCTTTGATGAGAGCATCCCCTCTCACACTGGTCCTCAACCCGAGGAGGCCCTGAAAAGAAGAAAAGGAAAGAGTCCATCAACCAAGCGCAGGGATTCCCGTCGCCTGGAGGCTTTCCTGGATAAGAAGAAAGAAGTGAGCGAGGGGGTGGATGTTCCGGAGGCAGCCACCAGTGCCCCTCCTAATCCTACAGGCACACCCAACCAACTGCGGGTACAGTTGGATGAGGAACATCCTGTAGAGATGGATGAGGAACTGGAAGTTGCTTTTTCACCACTTCCCACCCCTCACTCGGCTCACTCCCCTCTTCCTTCATTCTCGGACAACCAGGACAATGAGTAACTAACACCAAAACAACAAAAACAACCTTCACCAGCTTCACAGACAACTCTAAAGAACAAACAGACCTTTCTCTGACAAAAGCATTATCAGAACATTGACAATTCATGGCTGAATGCAAAGAATTCAATAGACGCTGCGAAGAAAGGGACAGATGCTCCGATGAAATCTCCAGACTAATGAGTGAATTCATCAACAAACAAAAACAACTGACAGACACAGCTAATCACTCAACAACGCCAACCATCACTTAAACGGTCTCTCCATCACAGCCACGCGGATAAGCTGCTTCCTACGCCTTGCCTCCTTTACCACGCTCAGAACATAACAGAAACATTATACAGTAAATGAGGGTCGAAAGGGGCTTGCCCCACAGCATTCCTGCGCACCTTCGGTGTGCAAAAGCCATTTGATTTGCAGTTCAATTCGACCATCTCCTGTAGTGCCACCCTTGCCCACGAGCCTCATTCTGTAAAATGTCGGTGAACTTGGTGTGAAGCCAACCAGGCATGTTTTAAGGCATTTTCAATTGCCGCGTACTTGACATTGTTCTCAGTTTGAAATACACTATGGATGGAGCTACATGTAGATGGGTATACAGTAGAAGTGGGTTTAAAGAAAGAGATTGTTTCACAAATGAAAGTGTCAATGACACTGTAGCTTAACTTGTGTGTTGTGTTTGATGAAAAGGATAATGTTCAATGTTTATAAAAGGATTATGAAATAAGACAAGAATTGTGATAATTGGGAATATGTTCATTTCTGTTCCCTGTATGCTATGTTTATGATAAAAATAATATGAGGTGTACACTGTACTAAAGATCTGAGGGGTGGGTTAATATGACCTCACAGTTAATATATGTGGCCCTCACAGTTAACATATATCAACAAAATTACAATGAAATTATTCCAAAATGAGTCATCCTATCAAGTTACATTAAAATCCCTTCATAAATATGGCCTGTAGACTGTGCTAAAGGTTTTCGGGCTTCGGGCCCCTGTAGCCTTCAGTTTCCCAATTGCGTCCAAAGGGGACGTTCTCATCTAGACATTATATGAAGTCAACCTACCAAGTTACAATGAAATCCCTCCATAAATACGACCTGTAGACTGTGCTAAAGGTTTTCGGGCTTCAGGCAGCCATCAAGGCTGAATGATCGTGACCAAAAGGGGACGTTCTCATCTGGACACTATTTGGAGTCATCCTACCAAGCTACAATAAAATCCCTTCATAATTATGACCTGTAGACTGTTCTAAAGGTTTTTGGGCTTTGGGCCCCTGAAGCCGTCACAGTTGCCCACTCGTGTCCAAAAGGGGACGTTCTCATCTAGACATTATATGAAGTCAACCTACCAAGTTACAATGAAATCCCTGCATAAATATGACCTTAGACTGTGCTAAAGGTTTTCGGGCTTCGGGCTCGGGCAGCCATCATGGTTGAATGATCGTAACCAAAGGGGACAATCTCATCTGGGCATCATCTGGAGTGATCCTGCGAAGTTACAATGAAATCCCTTCATAAATATGACCTGTAGACTGTGTTTAAGGTTTTCGGGCTTCGGGCACCTGTAGCCATCACAGTTGACCAATCACGACCAAAAGGGGATGTCATCATCTAGGCATTATATGGAGTCAACCTAACAATGTTACAATGAAATCCTTCTATAAATATAAACTTTTGCCTATGCTAAAGGTTTTTGGGCTCGGGCACCCATCAAGGCTGAATGATCACGGCCAAAATGGGACGTTCTCATCTTGACCTTATTTGGAGTCAACCTACCAAGTTACAATGAAATCCCTTCATAAATATGACCTGTAGACATTGCTAAAGGTTTTTGGGCTTCGGGCACCTTTAGCCGTCAAAGTTGCCCAAACATGTCCAAAAGGGGACGTTCTCATCTAGGCATTATATGAAGTCAACCTACCAAGTTACAATGAAATCCCTTCACAAATATGACTTGTAGACTGTGCTTAAGGTTTTCGGGCTTCGGGTTCAGGCAGCCATCATGGTTGAATAATCGCAACCAAAGGGGACAATCTCATCTGGGCATCATCTGGAATGATCCTATGAAGTTACAATGAAATCCCTTCATAAATATGGCCTGTAGACTGTGCTCAAGGTTTTTGGGCTTCGGGCACTTGTAGCCAACACAGCTGACCAATTACGACCGAAAGGGGATGTCATCATCTAGGCATTATATGGAGTCAATCTAATAGGTTACAATGAAATCCTTCCATAAATATGACCTTTTACCTATGCTAAGGTTTTTGGGCTCGGGCACCCATCAAGGCTGAATGATGGCGATCAAAAGGGGACGTTCTCATCTAGACATTATTTGGAGTCATCCTACCAAGTTACAATGAAATCCCCTCATAAATATGACCTGTAGACTGTGCTAAAGGTTTTCGGGCTTCGGGCACCTTTAGCTGTCACAGTTGCCCAATCATGTCCAAAAGGGGACGTTCTCACCTAGACATTATATGAGGTTAATGAGGTTAACCTACCAAGTTACAATGAAATCCCTTCATAAATATGACCTGTAGACTGTGCTAAAGGTTTTCGGGCTTCGGGCTCGGGCAGCCATCATGGGTGAATGATCACACGTTCTCATCTAGACATTATATGAAGTTAACCTACCAAGTTACAATGAAATCCCTTCATAAATATGACCTGTAGACTGTGCTAAAGGTTTTCGGGCTTGGGCAGCCATCATGGTTGAATGATCGCAACCATAGGGGACAATTTCATCTGAGCATCATCTGGAGTGATCCTAAGAAGTTACAATGAAATCCCTTCATAAATATGACCTGTAGACTGTGCTCAAGGTTTTCGGGCTTCGGGCACTTGTAGCCATCACAACTGACCAATCATGACCGAAAGAGGATGTCATCATCTAGGCATTATATGGAGTCAACCTAACAGGTTACAATGAAATCCTTCCATAAATATGACCTTTTGCCTATGCTAAAGGTTTTTGGGCTCGGGCACCCATCAAGGCTGCATGATCGCGATCAAAATGGGACGTTCTCATCTAGACATTATTTGGAGTCATCCTGCCAAGTTACAATGAAATCATTTCATAAATATGACCTCTAGACTGTGCTAAAGGTTTTCGGGCTTCGGGCTCCTGTAGCTGTCACAGTTGCCCAATCACGTCCAAAGGGGGACTTTCTCATCTAGACATTGTATGAAGTCAACCCACCAAGTTACAATGAAATTCCTCAATAAATATGACCTGTAGACTGCGCTAAAGGTTTTCGGGTTTTGGGCTCGGGCAGTCGTCATGGTTGGCAGATCATGCCCAAATGGGGAAATTCACATCTAGACATCATAAGGAGTCATCCTACCAAGATACAATGAAATCCCTCCACATTAAACATGACCTGCAGACTGTGCTAAAAGTTTTTGGGTTTTCGGGCTTGGGCAGCCATCACGGTTGATAGATCATGCCCAAAAGGGGACGTTCTCGTCTAGGCACTATACAGAGGCATCCTACCAAGTTACAATGAAATCTCTTCATAAATACGACCTGTAGACTGTGCTAATGGTTTTTGGGTTTTGGGCTCGGGCAGCCATACCGGTTGCCCGATCGCGACCAAAAGGGGACGTTCTCATCTAGACATGACCCCAAACCTGCATATGAAATTTTGTGACGATCAGACAAGAACTGCGGGGTGTAGCCCATGCTAAAGGAAATGTGAACAGACGTCACAGACTCACAGACTTCCGCACGCGTGATGTCAATAGCTTATCTTGACTATGTCAAGTTAAGCTAAAAATAAACATTGTAAAAAGGAAACTTGTTAAAAAATTAAGAAGCCCCAACCGCATGGGAACATTGCCTTTATTTATTCCCACTGTAGTGCTTGCATTAGGCCTACTATGCTTTTTACAGGGGATTGTTACGGTGATCATGGGTATGAATCAGTCCCCCCCCCCCCCCCCCAAGAAAAAAAAAATCCCCCCCTCCCCATGTTAACCCATATATGGAACATCAGGCAAAAAACTATATGTTCACTATTTATACTTGTAAGATGCATGAGAGGTGTCATTCCAACAAAACGAATGGGTGAAATATCCCAAGACTACGTATTCTGACAGGATGAAAACTTCTTTTTTCATCCACATTTGGGGAAATTCATAAAAAGAGATTTATGAAGTGTATAATTAGGATCTTTTGGGGTGGTTGTTTCACATGCTTCAGTAATTGATGAGCAGTTATTAATATTTTTATTTTTCATCTCTTGATCGCCCACATTCACTGTCTGACTTGAGCAAGCGTGTATTTCTGTAGTGAATTCAGTTGGTATATCCTTAAGTCTTACTTTGTCAGGCAATCGCTTTGTGTCCTTGGGCAAGACACTTCACCTCCATTGCTCAGGTGGGGGCGCGGTCACGTTGTGTACTAAGGCATATTGCACTTCGATGGTGCACTTGTCTTCAACCAATGCTAACCCTGCTTGTGTGGAGTTAGTATCTTGGGGAGCTGACAGTTGCTCGCCAATGCTCAGTGGTTCTCTCCGGGTACTCCGGCTTCCTCCACCCGTAAACTGTTGTGGTCATAAGCCATTGTGCAGAAATATGTGACCTTAAACACCAATAAATAACTTATGTTGTCAATACAGTAAAATCTGTCTAGAGAGACCACTGTCTTGAGAGACCACCTGTCTTGAGAGGCCACATCTGCCAGGCACCGATTAGTTTTACTCTATAATGGACCTGCTATGGGAGACCACCTGTCTTGAGAGACCACTGTGACCTGGTACCAACCTGTATTTTTATGCCATAATGGACCTGTCTTGGGAGACCGCCCCTTGAAGACTGAAACCATGACAAAAACTTTTACCTGTTTTGGAACTGGAAAATCCATTGTGGTTATACTAACATAATTACTAGAGGGTACTGAATACAAAATTTTTAATTCTTCAGCAAAATGGCCAATTTCAGCTCCCATAGGGTGCCCAAATATTAACCCAGGCTCTTGATTTGAACACAGCTGAATCAAATCTGACTTCCCTAGAGATGTTGTGTACCAAATATGAAAGCATTCTGACTGTTGGATCTGAAGAAGAGAAAGTTTAAAGAAATTTCTTCATATTGCACCAAGTTAAAATTTGGGCTACCATACCGAGCCCAAATATTAAACTATGGATCCGATTTGAACAAACTTGAATCTGACCACCCTAGAGATGTTGTATACCAAATATGAAAGCATTCTGACTAGTGGATCTGAAGAAGAAGAGTTTTGAAGAAATTCCCTCATATTGTACCAAGTTAAATTTCAGGTTCCCATATGGAGCCCAAATATAAACCCAGGCACTCAAATTGAACAAACTGGAATCAGACCCGCCTAGAGATGTTGTATACCAAATATGAAAGCATTCCCATTGGTGGATCTGAAGAAGAAGATTTTTAAAGAAATTTACTCATATTGCACTAAGTAAAAATTTGGGCTACCATAGCGAGCACAAATATATACCTAGGGATCTGATTTGAACAAACTTGAATCTGACCCCCCCCCCCTAGAGATGTTGCATACCAAATATGAAAGCATTCTGACTGGTGGATCTGAAGAAGAAGATTTTTTTAAAATTACCCCCCCCCCCCCTATATTGAACAAAGTTAAAATTTGTGCTTCTGTAGGACGCCCAAATATTAACCTAGGGACTTGGTTTGAACAATCTTGAATCTGACCCTCATAACAATGATGTATACCAAACATTAAAAGATTTTGACTGGTGGTTCTGAAGTTGAAGATTTTTAAAGAATATTCCCCATATTACCCTATGTTTAAAATTTGGGCTCCTGTAGTGAGCCCAAATATGAACCAATGAGCTTTATTTGAACAAACTTGTATCTGACCCCCCTATGAATGCTGTATACCATTCATCAAAAGATTCTGATGACTTGTTCTGGAGAAAATATTTTTTAAAAATTTTTTGCAAATATGCTGACTCAGCATTTTTTTTGATGCCCATTACAAAACACCCCAACATAACCAATGGCAATTTTTTTTACCATTCAATTCTACTGGTCCTAAGGATACTTCATAACAAATAACAGCCCTCTGTTCCATATGGTTTGGGAAATATGGGTGTTTTAAAACATTTCTATTTTTAACCTTGGGACTTGGTTTGAACAATCTTGAATCTGACCCTCATAACAATGATGTATACCAAACATTAAAAGATTCTGACTGGTGGTTCTGAAGAAGGAGATTTTTAAAGAATATTCCCCATATTACCCTATCTTAAAATTTTGGCGTCCTGCAGTGAGCCCAAATATGAACCAATGAGCTTTATTTCAATCAACTTGTATCTGACCCCCCTATGAATGCGGTATACCAATCATCAAAAGATTCTGATGACTGGTTCTGGAGAAAATATTTTTTTAAATTTTTGCAAATATGCTGACTCAGCATTTTTTTTGATGCCCATTACAAAACACCCTAACAAAACCAATGGCAATTTTTTTTACCATTCAATTCTACTGGTCCTAAGGATACTTCATACCAAATAACAGCCCTCTGTTCCGTATGGTTTGGGAAATATGGGCGTTTGAAAATATTTCTATTTTTAGCTCCCAGGGATCCCATGGGAACGCGGGAATTTTTTTTTGCATGGGTCAAGTACTTATGACCCAATAATACCACATACCAAATTTGGTTCATACCAAACCATCGGTTCAGAAAATAGAAATTTTGGGTGGGGCCAAAAATTTTACCCCTCCCATTACAAAGCCAAATATTACTTCACGAACTTCGTTTGAACAAACTTGATTCTACACCTCAAAAGGAAGCTCCATAGCAAATATCAAGTCATTGTACACATTGGTCCTTGAGAAGAAGATTTTAAAAATATTTTGGAGCATTTCCCCCACTCCCTCCCTATGGGGCTGGGCATGTTGAGTTGAACAAAAATGCAATGCCCCTTTGGGACCATCACTCACACAAACTTTCACTTGAATTGGCCCATTGGCTTTGGAGGAGAAGACCAAAACATGGTGTTGACGGACGACGGACAGAGAGCGATGAGATTAGCTCAGCTTGACTTTGTCAAGATGAGATAAAAAGTATTAAAAGCTCTTAATTTGGTTTCAATTGCTATTCAGTTACATAACTCATTAAAGATTGAGATGTTTTATAAGACCCATGTGGAAAGATTAGGATTATTGCTGAATAAACAATTTCATACAGACCTGAAATGTGACAGATAGGATAATTAAAATAAATTTGGGTTGAAAATCTTCAATGAAGATTTTCAACACTAATTTATTTTTATAACTTTTATAACAATCTATTTCAATTTGTTACAAAAATTTCATAAAAAAAGAACAACTACAAAGTAATTACAAAAATCCATTCTTCTCCATTTCTGAATTTTGTGGTTGGTTATTCACTGACTTGAGAAAACCTGAAACCTGTTATGAGAGACCACCTGTCTTGAGAGACCACTTTTGTGTGGTCCAAAGGGCGGTATCTCAAGACAGGTTCTACTGTACTTTATGTTCACTAAATGCAGTAAAACTTTCAGTCAGCAATTTTAATGAAAACGCACTTGTGATACTAAAAGTGCATTTTACAAAACAGATATTGCCGACATAGTTGAAAAAACAAGCTCGAAAAAAGAGATTTTTATATAAATTCTGATATTGGACCCAAAAGTTAAAACATTTGTGGTAAAATATTTTAATAGACTTCTTGTATATTCCTTGTCATAATTTCCATCTCCACGTACTTTACACTTTATAAAATTGAGAGAATAATTCGCAGTTCAAAACCGAACCTTTACCACAACTTAACGTTGACGAATGGAAAATTTTCCTCGCAATTTTATGAAGGATAAATAACATACAAATAGATAAAAAAAAAAGGTTGTATTATTATTATTGTTGGGATTCGTCTTGCTAGGATGACCAATTTCAACATTCGTCTTGTTGAGAATAAACCGTATGAGGGGGTGCGTAACAGCAAATTTACATGTGTAATATTTCATAATTTATTCGGATTATATTTGGTGGTAATGTGGCATAATTATTGACGCCTTTCACAACTTATAAATTATAGACACAAACCGACAGAGGCAAGGAAATTGCGTTTAAAATTTTGTTCTTCCAGAAGTTGAAAATTATTCCCCTAGGAAGGCAATGGGTCCCGTCCAATGAGAGGAGGCACCACCTCTCGTGCTACCCCCCATCTCGCTGCTACATGACTGGGACGATGCTGCACATCATTTTCTGTACGCCCCAGATGCAAATGCCTAAGGAATGAGCGATGATAGAAAATTGGGAAATCAGTAATTGAATGGAGACTTCTAGTGGTTTGGGGGATAAAAAATTGCGTTATTTTTTGGCAGGTAGAATAATGCTTTTAATCAGGGAGGTGTGTGTTGATCGCCTGATTGATCCAAAGCTAGTCATTACTGAATAAGAAAAACAATGGTTTTCTGTTGAATTTGTGATCTACATGTGGTTATAATTATGATTAGGTTAAAATAATAATAAAAATGATTGAAAATGTTGATTACAGTCTCTTGTTTTTCCTCAACCATAATCTGCAGAGGTGTTAAAACAGATGTTTGTTTGGAGGATAACAGCTTCTGTTGCTTTGTCGTGCCAAAAGTTATTTCACACCTTGTGTAATTAGTGGTTAATTCAACCTACATGTACTTTAATTAATCCCTTCAATGAATCATCAGTTTAATTGCATAGCCCTACAACCTAACAATTCAGTTGAATGATTTGTTACCAGGCAGAGAGAGAGAGAGAGAGAGAGAGAGAGAGAAGATTGTAATTAAGTTTATATCTGATTTGTTTTTGTTTAAGTTACCGTGGTGACCCAGAAAAAGTCCCAGCAGTCAATCAGGCTGATTAGTCTGTTTTTAGAAAACTGTTACATAACAGCAATCAGCAATACTGTTATCAGTTTTAAATGAGATGTACACGTAATGCCAACTTAAGATTTGAAATCGAATCGAAGCTCAAAGCTTCGCATCACTCTAATTGATCTGGGTGGAGGTTTACCGAGGCTTTGATAGATTTTAGTGAACCGGGTTCAGAATTTCATGTCAAATCATGACGAATTTGAGATTGTTTTTTCATCAGATAATGTGTAATTTAACCTTTTAGCTAACATAACGACTATAGCTGGCCAGCACTGCTCACAAAAATTGCCAGCCAAATATGATTTTTTTCAATTTTTACCTTAAAAACAGAGCTTATGACCCCTCACAGGAACAAGCAGGTCAAGGTCATTCCAATGAGTGGGTCATAAGCTATGTTTTCAAGACAAAAAATGAAAATTTTTAGTTATTCAGGAAATGCTTTCTACAAATGTCGTCTGCTATTTCTATCAGGGAGACAGTTAATAACAAATAAAAGATTAATTCAATTCTATTTCCAAAACCAACTCACTTGCAACATTACCAGGTGAATGTTGACTTCTGTCATTCTAGAATTAGAGGTGTTGTGAATGATATTGGTAAAGGGCCCTTTGAAGGTGATTCTGTGATAAACAAAGCTTCAGGAATTTCTGACAAGAATGGTATGTATGGTTGAGATTTTTCAGAAATAGTGTTGGGGGAGGACTAACAAAAGTATTCTTCTCCCACTCCATTTTACCTTGTGCTGGGTTAGGAGTCTAATCCCCACAGGCAAAAGGTCCAAGGTCCAGGGACTTCCCCAGGAAACAATTTGACTGTTGATGCCAATTGGAGCAACCTGAGTACTCAGTTAAGTACCCAGAAGGCATAACTATAAGAATACAAGAGGCCCAAGGGGCCTGAGAGAGCTCATCTGACACTGACAACTATCAACTGAGGGTCCTGATTTGAACAAACTTGCATCTGCCCCATTAATAAAACCATATACCAAATATTAAAACATTCTGACCGGTGCATCTGAAAAAATAAAAATTCCTGATATTGAAGAAAGTTATAATTCGGGCTTCCAAACATGATCCCAGGGACAAACTTGAATCTCACCTCCCTAAGGATGCTGTATATTCTCAATATCAAAAGATTCTGACTACAGGATCTGCAGAAAAATATTTTAAAAAAATATTCCTCATGTTGAACTAAGTTATAATTCGGGCTCCCACAGGGGGCCCAAATATGAACCACTGGAACTTGGCTTTAACAAATTTGAATCTCACCTCCCTAACGATACAGTATACCAAATATCACCAAATATCAAAAGATACTTATTGCTGAATGTGAAGAAGATTTTTAAAGAATGTTCCTCATATTGAACTAAATTACAATTCGGTCTCCCACAGAGAGCCCAAATATGGACTCAGAGACTTGGCTTGAACAAACTTTAATCACACCTCCCTAAGGATGCTGTATACCAAATATCAAAACATTCTGCTGGATCTGAACAAGAAGATTTTTAAAAAAAAATTCCTCATATTGAACTAAGTTACAATTCGGGCTCCCTCAGGCAGCTCAAATATGAACCCAGAGACTTGACTTGAACAAAATTGAATCTCTCAAAATTTTGTTGATGATGATTTTTATTACCTGGTAAATGTTTACAACCAGTCCATGGCATCTGTACTGTAAGGTTGACATTTTTTGGGAAAAGTATTGGTGGGGGAGGGGGGGGGGAGAGTAGGGACAAGTCCCCCTCACCACCATCTAAGATTGGGAAGAACATGATGGAAGGTGTTAAAAAACAGTGTATGACTTTGTGGTGAGAGGTAGCACCAATACAAACATTGTACCATTGAGACAGCTGGCGACATCCTGTCGTGTTACCCCACATAATATAACTGTACATCACCAAATGTCAGGGCTCGCAATTAGGGTTGCCAGACATCCCGGGACAACCAGAAATTTTCTCGGGCAACCTAAAATGCTATTCCCTCTGCCCGACAGACAACCAGATTTTTTCTGTCTGATTTTAATAGATAATTCTTTGAGAAAATTAAAATATAAAAACGAGCGGGAATTAATGATTAAACAACTGTTAAAATGGTTGAATACGCGTTCCGCTGGTTAGGGGAAGTACTTTTCAGACAGTGGCAGTGGCTCATAAACTTCAGCCATCAACAGGCACATAATTGATTTTGTTCAGTAATGCTCACGAGTGGAGTCTGGTTGTATTTGAATCAATGTTCCCAGTTCTGCATTCCGGAAAGTAGCAGTAGACTTCTTAGTGTAGGAGAGACTAGCGATTACGAGTATTTGGGGGTAAATATAAACATCACAGGAAGAGGCATCTACCGAAACCACACAAATAAATTGATTCTGAAGGGGAAGCGAATCCTTAACCAAATGAAACTTATAGGGAGAAACAGTTTCAAAAAGGTTTTCGTGGGGAAAACTATTTGGGAAATGGTGGGTCTGCCAAGTATAACATACGGTACGGAAGTTGTACCCCTAAACAACACAGCCGTAAAGAGCTTGGAAATCCTGCAGAATGATGCAGGCCGATGGATAACAGGCTCGAGTAATGCCGCAGTGCTAGAAGCGATCAGGGGTGAGCTTGGGTGGATGAGGATCAAGGACAGGATAGACCTATTGAAACTCGGTTATCTTAATTATTTGGTAAATCTCCCCAATAGCCGATGGTGTAAAGTAATGTTCCTGAGAACTTTCAACTCAAATATCAAGACGGGTTGGATGGTCCAAGTGAGGGAGCTAGTAGAAAACTACTCATTGGAGATCTCGGACCTTGACGTTGGGGAACCAGGGCAAAAAGATCGTCAGAGAAAGGGTCATGGAGGATTGCAACCGTAATTGGCGAGAGGAGGTCAAATCAAAGAGATCTTTGGGTGGCCTGCGTGATAAAGAGAAGCCTGGTTTTGAAGAGTACCTTGATGGCACCTTTGGGGGTCACTGTTGTTCAAGCGGAGGTCGCGGTCTCTGGAGCTGAGGGGAAAAATTGGGAAAAACAGTGAAAAGGAGTGCCAGATGTGTAACTTGGGCGTGGTGGAGACCCTGGAACACTTTCTTCTAGAATGCCCAAAGTATCAGTCTAAAAGAATGAGATTCACTGGGAGTATAATGGGGAAGTGAGATGGGGGAATGAAGGACATGTGGTTAGGGGGAGACTCAAAGGAGAGGGTTGATATGCTAATCGGTGAGATTGGGAAGAATGGGGCAAGGGATGTCATCAAGCAGTTCGTTTCCGAGTGTTGGGAGGAGAGGAGAAGCGTGGGAATAGGGAGGCAGTTGGGAGTTCAGGGCTAACCATGGCCTTCTCATCCAAGAACCGCGACAAATCAGCAGCTGGCCAAAGTGTTATTATTATTATTATTAGATATTGGGAGTGCACCGGTACAATAAGCAACCGAGAACGGCGTGACGTCATATCCCTGTAGAGACAATACTGTGCACTCATAATGTCCTGAACAACCATTCAAACACAACCATTACCTTCCCAGCAATCTTTTTTTCGAAAGTGAAAGTCGATGTTGCGCTCATTCAGCATTGCAAAGGTCTTTGTTGCTGATCTTCCTCTTGGTCAGGTATTTATTAATTTTTTTGTTACTGTGTTCAACAAACGATATAATATGTTTGAGATTAGTTCTCAGTTGAGATAGTAAGTTAACGTAGAGCAGTGAACCAGGACACTTTCCATGCCGTAATTGGGGAGGGGGGGTTACTATGATGCCGTATCCAACGTGTCAGTTGTCATGATGCATGGCTTTTTTTTGTAAAACTGAATCCTGATCTGTCCCCAGTCTTTCAACACCTGTTGTTATACATCGTTTGTTGTCATATCTGATCAACTCACATTGAAATGTGTATAAATTGAGCAATCAAATATCAGTCCTAACGCCGGGCCACCATTTTCTGGGGTGGGCAACCAGATCTCAAAAGAAGCCTGCCCGACGGGCAATCATGTTTTTTCACTATTTGCGAGCCCTGAATATATGAATATTTGCAAGTCTCTCTTTCTACGTGTGCATGCCACAGTCTGATCTAATTTCAGTCTTTTTCTTCTCCTTCAACTGTCTTTCTACCCAAAGGATAGCCTTCGCATTGAAAAATGGTGGAGGTAGAAGAAGCAGCAAGAGGTGGAATTCATTGGCCAAATGCAACTATAATTTCAGTTATGTTCACAGATAATGTTTGCAAGAATGCCTGTGTATTGGCACATGTGTGTCCTTCCAATTTAACTCTTTACCCAATACGTAAAATTTGTTATTTTAATTATTTTGTTCCCAAGTTTTCAACACATTTCAACAAGACCATATTATGTGACCCTCATTGGAACAAGCTTGACAAGAAATTTCCAGGGACGGCTCAAATGATAATAGTTTTGTTGAAATTGTTTTGAAAAATAATTTCAAATGCTCCATTAGTAAATTATGTGGGCAGATTTGGCTGCTTCAGTAGGGAAAGGGTTAACTCATTGTATAGCTGTGTAGCATGGCAGTGAAAAAAGTCGAAGGGTGTGGCCCCATGCATCCTTAGTTCTGCCACCTCTGATTTAAGCAATGTTAATGTTACATGTTTGTTACCAAATATGGCCTCCTGCACTTCATTACATTAGGTTCACTTCACCAACTCGCAGACATATTAGGGTTCTCACAGAAAGCTTTTTTTCAGAATTTTTGTGATAATTCCATGATAAATACATACTTTTCCATGACCACTCTTAACCCTTTACCTAACTTGAAAAGCAGACAACAAGTGCAAAAAAATTGTTGAATAACTAATTTTTTCTTCATTTTTTCTGCCTCAAAAACTTAGCTTATGGCCTCTCATTGGAACAAGCTCAATCAGCTTGTTCCAATTAAGGGGTCATAAGCGAGATTTCTGAGGCAAAAAATGCAAAATAATGAAAATTGAATGGCAATTTTTGTGAATAGCACTGCCCGGTTTTGAACTTTATGTTCGGTAAAGGGTTCATAATTTTTTTCATGAAAAAGGGAAATATACTATGACCAGTAAATGAACTATACCAGCTGATATGAGGTGTAGGATACCATAAAGAAAATTGTGAACCTGTCTTTTTTCTTTTGAAAACTTAAAATTAGTTTTTTGTAAAATTCTGAGGAACAGCTTCCCAAGAAATGATGTGAGAGGTTGGACTTGTCAAGAAAATGAAATTAAAATTTAATTTTTCTTGTAGATATCCTTGTAATTTCAGTTGGTACTGTAATTAAGTGGTTATATGCTTGTTCTCCAATCTGATCTCCATTTCACTACGTCATGATTATTTTACCAATACATCTGCTATAGCCAAAATGAGAAAAAAATAGAAACAAGAAAATATTCTAAAACTGTCCTCTTCTTGTGAATTGCATTTCACACAATGAAAAGTTGAATCTAAAAAAAGTTACTTTAACCTTTTTTTTACAGGTGGCCATATTTTCAATTTGGAAACGCTTGTTAACACTATTTTGTCCATATTTGAGGACTTTAGTCCACAACTTGACTTTTGAAAATCCCCATAAAACAGGAGTCAAAACTAGACATCAGGAGATCTAAACCATACCTCAATGCATCCTACATGTAAATATATTATCTAGAGTTAACTGGTTGAGTGCTAAATTATTTTTCAAAGGTGATTTGAAACACAAGTAGTTTTTTTCAAAGATGCCATGCAACCAAAAAGGGGAGCACGGTGGCTCAGTGGTAGACTGTTGGACTTCTATGCTAGAGGTCCTGAGTTTGATCTCCGTCCGGGACGACCCACATTGTGTCCTTGGGCAAGGCACTTTATCCCGGTTGCCTACATGGGGGCACAATGATGCAGTGTGCTAAGGCGTACTGCCTGTCGATGGTGCACATGTCTTCAACTGCTGTAACCCAGCTTGAGCGGAGCTTGAACAGTGTTAGAATGTTGAGGAGCTGACAGTTGCTCGTCGTTGCTCGGTGGTTCTCTCTAGGTCCTCCACCCGTAAAATTGTCACGGTCACGATTAGCCATTGTGCATAGATATGTGACCTTAAACACCAATAAACAAATAAATACATAATAACCAAAAAGGGAAGCCTTAGTTTAGCAAGATTTTGTTCATGAACAATTGTTTTGTTACAATTTATTGGACAGTGCCTGTCGGCACTCTCCAATAAATTGTAACTAAACAATTTTATTTAAACATGTATTTTCTACTGCTAAGAAAACAAGCCAGTGCAATTAGTGTAAAGCCACTAAAGTGGTTTTCAGCACTTTTCAATAGAGCTATGATAGTGGCTTCTAGCACTCAACCAGTTAATAGGAAATGATCACTACTCTAGGAATCTTTCTTTTCACTGGAAGCCATCAGAGTCACTAGAGTTTTCATCAAATCCATTGTGTCTTTCTGCATTTTTTCCATGCGGTCAACTATTTTCTGTTCCCTGCGCTCTTGACGCATTTCATAACTCTGAAGCCATGTCATCATAGATCCAACTTCCTGATCCTCTGGAATGTTAGTTTGTTTACTAATGGCAGAATCCCCACTAGCCAGGCAAACATCTTTATTATTTTTTTTCGAAACTTCAGAAAGAGTTTTCCCTTCTTTATGAGTTGTTGAAGAATCTTTATTGTCACCATTTGCACATTGCACTGGTTCACTTGGAGTACAAATATTCTGACTGGGAATAGGACCTTCTTCAAGTGTGTCTGAAATTTCTGTGTTTTTAGCTGATGATAACTCACATGGAATAGGAACTTCTTGAACGGAAACTGTAAATTCTTGACCTACAACAGAACTTTCTTGAGTTGATGATAAACTGTCTCCACTTATAACAGAAATTTCATGACTTACAGCTGGAGTTTCTTGACTTGATAACGGACTATCCTGAATTACATCAGTTATTTCCTCATTCTCTTCCAGTGACAGATCCTCTGAACTATTACTCAGCTCATCCATGGCTGAAGTGAATTTCCAGGAAGACTTGGGTGATGCTTTGCCTGGAGTCATTTTTGGTGAAATTTTTCTTCGTTTTGCTTTTGGTGGACTACAGCTGGTGGATGTTGTTGCAGTAGTATCTGAGGGACTGGGTTTGAAAACAATATTTACCGATATTGGTGTTCTAGAGGAAGATACAGTTCGAGGCACTTGTACTGCTTCCTTATCATCTTCATCAGACAGGGCATAATCACAATCATCATCATCATCCATATTCAAGAAGAAATGCTCAATGTCTGAAGCATTATCCTCTGGTGATGCATATCCCTGATCATCTGCAGGTGTTTCAGGAATCAAAATATTCTTTGGTATGCTCTTACCAGCAGTCTTAGAACTGTCATGTCTGGTAGCTGCTGTGCCTGCAAATTTATCAAATGACTGAGGAGTAACCGAGTAGGCAGAGTTTGGTTCACTGTCAGGAATTCCTGTGATATCCTCCAAAGACAGTATGGAGGATTGACTCATTGATTCAGTTTCATTTTCACTTCTCACTCTTTCAGGTTTATATTTTTTCTCGATAATAATTTCTTTACTTTTCTGTTTCAAAGATTTAAAAATTTGTTTCTGCGCTTTGGAATCTAATGGAGTGTATGGAACTAATTCTTTAAAATCGCTGTAAAAAGGACACAGCTTTTTAGTATTTCCTGGGACAGAATTATGATCAACTGTTTGTCGGTAAGTTCTCAGCAGGGACTTGAATTTCATGTCACAACTGTTGCCATTGTAATTGAAGCCTGCTTTGTTCAAATCATTTGCTATTTCAAGCCATAAGTCTTTTTTTCTGTATTCAAGACAGTTGTCAAACTTGTGTTTCCGTTCTTTATACATTTCCATTAACAATGTTGTAGCATCTTTCTCCCACACTACCAAATTTTTTCGTTTGGAAACTGTAATGGACAAAAAACAAAAGATTTATTTATCTACAAGTAACACGATAAAAGATTTTAATAACTTTCTCAGACCTTTCTTTTTGAAGCGAGCGATTGTCCTTGTCCCCTATTGGCCTTCTGATTTGAAAATAAGGAATGCAGCAAATGCTCACTCAAAAATATGCGATAACAAAGGGGATTCTAAACTAGAGGCTCAAGAGAGCCTAAAAACGCTCAACTGGGACAAGTTGTCCTAAACTATAAGGGTTATGGGTATAGAGAAAATGTAATCTGAATGAACCATATGACAGATTTGCCAGCAATTTTTTTGTCCAATTGTTTCAACTGCTCAGAAGAAAGCTTCATACCAAATACATAATCTCTAGTCCGTGCAATTTGGGAAATATTGGACATTTCATTTTTTTTTCTATTTTTAGTGCCAGCTGTTCCCACACGAAAAAAATTTGGGGGCATGAATGAAGTACTTAGAGTCAACTACATATAAAATTTGGTTCAAATCGCTCCACTGGTTCTTGAAATAGAAATTTTCAGGGGAGCTCAAAAGTGAGCCCATCCCCTGGAGAGCCCAAATATGGAACTATCAACTTTCTTTGAACAAATTTTAATCTTGAACACCAGAGGAAGTGTCATACCAAATATCAAAGCATTCCCACTTGTGGTTCATGAGAAGAATTTCATCATATCTGGGCATAAGACCATGCCCAAAAAGGGCGGAGACCCCATTTGAACAAAACTAAAACAGAATACTCCCAAGATGATTTGGCCCATATATGTTTCAATTTGGGCCATTGGTTTGTGAGAAGATTGTTTTTCACATTGGCCTCTCAATTCAGGAAATAAAAATTTTGTGTGGGACACAAAATTTGGATCTTCCTGTTGTGAGTTCAAATATTGACCTAGAAACTTTCGTTGGACAAATTGGAATTTTGGGTACCAAAAGAAGTTGCATATCAAATATCAAAGCACTCTGATCTGTGGTTAAGGAAAACAAGTTGTACAATAGAAATGCAGGTATTTAGGCATCAGGGATCAGAACCACAGAGACAAAACCTTTTTTAGTGTACTTACTTATTGGTGTTTTAGCAGGGTTTCCGCTAGACCGACTGCATGTCAGTCGACCGGACCCATTCCCAGTCAGAAAAGCTGGTGGTTAAAATGTCGAGTACAATGCTGTATCATAACGACACTCAGGATCCTTTGTTTCCACGTAATATAGGCATAATTATGTTGTATACTATGCTTACTATTACTGGTGACAACCTGATACTTTATAACCCCCAGACGAGAGGGGGAAGCAAAGTTCAAATCATGAACGTCGCCTATAAAATTTCGGACTCAAATTGTCGTGTTTGGTCCGAAATCACTGGAATTTATTTCGAGCAATAAATGATGTAATTGCATGTGCATGACGTCACACATATGCATCATGGTTCTTTTCGAATATTACCCCGAGCGGTTGTAAACAAAGGTCAGTCATTGAGAGGATTCGTGGATTTCATGTTGTTTTGGGTTTGTATTTTTATGAAACCTCTGACCAGGGGTCAGCCTGGCAGCTGATTTTAGGGAGAAGTGACTTCTCCCTTCAGAGACTTTAGGGAGAAGTCAGGACCCAGGAGGGAGAAGTCAGTGGACATGAAGGAGAAATCAGAAAAAAACAACATAAAACGTATATGACATCGTGACAAAATAAATGAACATAGAGGACACAATTGTGGAGAAAAAAATAAATAAAAGTTATACAAACATACATACACACACAAACCTAAGTCAGGTGGTATATAACAGAATGTAGGTTAAAATTCCACCCCCCCCCCCCCCACCCACAAAAAACTGTGTCGTTCATGGTTTCTGAATACCCCCTAACTCTTTGCCTAACAGTGATGACTAAGGTTACCATGCAGTTGATTTTGTATTTGCCTCAACGCAGTGGAGTTGAAATTTAGTATGACCCATGGTGAGAGTGTTCTTCTCAGTAATAGAAGGTATATTCTTTTTAAAAAAATATTTAAAGTGTTTAAAATAAATTTCAAGTTCATATAAGAAGTTGGGTCATTCATGGTTTCTGAATGCCCTAACTGAGTTGAAAAGCGTAGTTAAAAAGGTTTTCGATATCCTTCGTAAATTAAGCGTTATTAACAATTTGAGTTAATTTATTTCTTAGGTAAATGACAAAATGTTTCAGTTGTCTCCCTTCCCGGCTGCGCTGGGGAATAATACACTGTTCAGAAAACTGACAATTTCTGCTAACCATCTTACACTGACACTTGCGATTGGTGCTTTGAAGGTCTGCCATTCTTATCCATCCAAATACCTGTGATTTCTATTGTAGCCTTATTACATTTAACCCCCTTCCAACACAACTTCACAAGTTTTCAAAGAAAAACATTCAATGCAATTTGAAAATTGCGGGGTGAATTTCAATGCAACCAATTTTTCAGTGGAACAGAGCGTAACCGCAAGCAATTTCGATATGGACGAACTGTCTCCAATACATTTTTTTTTTGTTTTGAAACGGTGGTTAACTTTAATAAATTCTAATTAATTCGATGCGTGTCTTGTGTGATTCATTGTTTTTAAATAGCCATTTTGTACTGGTTGCTATCAGTTGGGGCGAATTGTTCGAACGACTACGCCATTACAATTCTTTTCAGAAATATAAAATTGGGCTAGTTTAGGCTATTTTCATAGCCGTGTGACGGACTTTAACAGCAGCCGTGTTTACTTTTTTTGCGAATGCAGAAGCGGTGTTTTTAAAAAATAAAACAAAAGAAAATACAGTAAACTGCCATGTCTCCCAAGGAAGTTTTGGAGGGTGACTTGAAGTTCGCCCCCAATGTAAGCCAAGGCGACTTGAGGAATGACAAGGCGACTTCTTCGCCCAAGTCGCCCACTCGGCTGACCCCTGCCTCTGACCAGATGTAGTATTGTGTGTCCCGTGGGAATTTAGAGAATTGTAGGAGGAAAAAATACATATTTTCCACTTCAGTTATTCAGCATTTTAGAGACCAGAATGCCCCCAGAGAGCACCTAAAAATCAAAAAATCAAGACCCCCCCCCGCTCTATACGCACGTGCCTTTGGCACGCGCGGCAGACGCCTTTGGCCTCTGAGTTTCACTTTCTTTAAACTACCGCACCCACAAATCTTCCCCTAGCGGAAACCCTGCTTTAAGGTCACATATTTATGCACAATCGCTAATCGTGATCACAACATGGAGATACAGTTAAGTTTTGTAAATCATTTATACCCATGTTGCCCAAATTAGAGGACTTCCACCCCAAGCATTGGTGACTGGGTCCTATTTTACCAGTGTAACGGAACTTGTTTACCACAGTAAACAAGCACTGCTGCACTTCCCGGAGTTCCCACAGGGGAGTAAAAGTGTATGTTAACCCTAATAATTTTGGATACTAAATATAATTTTTTAGTGTTCTGTGATTTGAGAATAAATGGGGAATGGGAAGGCTATGGGTATTTGAATTTGTTTCTATTTTTTGCTCCTGGGGTTCCCACTGGGCACAAAAAAATGCCCCCTGAACAAACTTGAATCACACTTCCCTGAGGATGATCTACACCAAATATCAAAAGATTCTGACTGCTGGATTTGAAGAAAGAGATTTTTGAAGAATATTCCTCATATTGAACAAAGTTACAATTTGGGCTCCCATAGGGAGCCCAAATATGAACCCAGGGACTTGGCTTGAACAAACCTGAATCTCCCTTCCCTAAGGATGCTGCATACCAAATATCAAAAGTTCTGACTGTTGGATCTAGAGAAGAAGATTTTTAAAGAATATCCCTCATATTGCACTAATTTGAACATTTGGGCTTCTGTAGAGTGCCCAAATATGGACCCAGGGGTTAAATTTCAACAACCATGTGAATCAATCTTCTATAGATGTTATATGTGAAATATGAAAGCTTTTGGAGCAGTGGTTGGGGAGAAAAAGATTATTTTATATTTTTCCCATTACCTTCAGTGTTAAATAATGCTGACTCAGCATTTTTTCAAAGTCCCGAAACTGTACCTTAGGACAAAACCGATAGCGATTTTTTTTCGCCATTCCTTTCTATTGGACCTATGGAAACTTCACACCATATAAAAAGTTTCAGTGCAATGCAGTTTTGGAGATATGGGCATTTGAATTTTTTTCTATTTTTAGCTCCTGAGGTTCCCATGGGGCAGCAAGAAATTTTTTTTTTTGCATGAATCAAGTACTTAGGACCCAATAATACCTCATAGCAAATTTGGTTCAAATTGGGCCTCTCCGTTCGGAAAATAGAAATTTTGGGCGGGCACAAAATGGGATCCTCCCGTTGTGAGCCCAAATATTGACCGAGAAAATTTCTTTGAACAAACTTGAATCTTGAGTACCAAAGGAGCTTACATACCAAATATCACAGCATTCTGACTGGTGGTTCATAAGAAGAAGATTTCAGGAGAAATTGATGCTTCTGGAGCATCACCCGCCACCCCAGTGGGGGCACCGAGTTCATTTTAACAAACTGGAAAGAGGATACCCCCAAAATATTGTATGTCAAATTTGTTTGGGTTGGACTAGTGGCAGGGTTTTCGCTGGGGGAAATTTGTTGGTCCAGTAGTTTAAAGAAAGTGAACCACACGTGCCAAAGGCACGTCCGTATAGAGAGCGGGCTGGGGGGGGGGGGGGGTTGTGTCTGGGGGAGTTCTCCCCCTTAGGAAAATTTTGATTTTTAGGTGCACTCTGGTGGCCTCCGGGGGAATTCTGGTCGCTAAAATGCTGAATAATTGAAGTGGAAAATATGTATTTTTTCCTCCTACAATTCTCTAAATTCCCACGGGACACACAATACCACATCTGGTCGGAGGTTTCATAAAAATACAAACCCAAAACAACACGAAATCCACGAATCCTGGAAATCCACGAATCCTCATTTTTTAGTAAACTATGCGTGTTTGCTTGAGCTTTGTTTATAACCGCTCACGGTAATATTCGAAAAGAACCATGATGCGGATGTGTGACATCATGCACGTGCAATTACATCATTTATCGCTTGAAATAAAAGCCATTTCGGACCAAACACGCAAATTTGAGTCCAAAATTTTATAGGCGACGTTTAGGATTTGAACTCTGCTTCCCCCTCTCGTCTGGGGGTTATAAAGTATCAGGTTGTCGTCAGTAATAGTAAGCATAGTATACAACATAATTATGCCTATATTACGTGGAAACAAAGGATCCTGAGTGTCGTTATGATACAGCATTGTACTCAACATTTTAACCACCAGCTTTTCTGACTGATCATAGTATGATCGGCGGGGGGAATGGGTCCGGTGACGGACAAGCAGCCGGTCTAGCAGAAACCCTGGCTAGTGGTTTTGAAGGAGAATACCGAGTCACGTAAGTTAATGGACGACGGACATCAAGTGATGGCTAAAGCTCACACTGACTTTCAGTCAGGTGAGCTAAAAATGTTTCTCCCGCTAATCAACGAATCTAATGGAAATATACCAAGCCTTTTTTAAGCTTTAAGGAGTAACTTTCCAGAATTTTTACTGCATACCCAGGGACCCTGAAAGATAGGGTGGGCAATGGGAATGGCATTATGGGCCCAGCGAGCACCAATGGCACGAAGCAACAAGTAGGAGTGGGGAGTAAAGGGTGTCGAGGGTCCTTCCCCAGAATTTTTTTTTTAAATTAGTTCTAGGAGATGCATTCTCGTGCATTTTCTTGCCAATATACACTCAATTATTTCTTTACAATTTGGGTAATTTATTAACTGCATTTCTGTGTGTATGACTGTATAGAGAATTTTTTCTGCCAAGATAATCAGAAAGGCTGGTGGAAAACCAACAAACTGGAACAAGTGTTTTTTTTTTTTTTTTGTGAATGGAACCTGGTCAGTAATGCAACTATGTACCTTTGCCACCTAAATCGGTTGAAGGCCCATACCAAAAGCCTCGCCCATGACCTTCAGCTCAGACGTATCGATAGGTCAACCTACACTTTTTTACAGCACAAAAAATCATGAGCCCTAATGGGGACTGGGGCAGGTGCCCCCTTAGCAACCCTCCCCCCCATCCCTCTCAGTATTAGTGTGCATACCTTTACTACAAGACATATCTTGGGAATCTAGAGAGTGAGCAGTGATTTATAGCCAAGACTTGTCTGCATCAAGAGGCTGCCAAGACTTAGCAAGGAACCACTGCCTAGCTAATGTGACTACTGTCCACAGGACATCTTTTTAATTGTAGGGGTAAGTATCTATTCTGATATCACAGAGTTGCACAGAGAACTGTAATGGATAATAGCTCCCAGTGGATGTCATTACAGAAAAGCCTAGGATACAGGGTTTCCCATCATAGAGAAAAGAGCCATTACACTGAGTGCAGTTGCCCTCCCAACTCTTTTCCAAGACAGGCATTAGACGCACACCTGTGGGCCTGCTTCTTATCAACTTCCTACTCCACTTAAACAGTTTTCAGGATGTTTCTCCATAATTATTTTACTCGTCTCTGATGTTTGTTTTTGTCAATCTGTGTAATCAATCATTTCAGTTAATGCCTGAAATTTTCAGTCATTTCACATAATGACCATTTATTTATTTATTTATTTATTTATTTATTTATTTATTTATTGATGTATAAGGTCACATATTTATGCACAATGGCTAATCATGACCGTGACAGTTTTACGGGTGGAGGAAGCCGGAGTACCCGGAGAGAACCACCGAGCAACGACGAGCAGCTGCCAGCTCCCCAACATCGTAACTCCGCACTGCAGCACAGGTAGGGTTAGATTGAAGACATGCACACCATCGACGTGCAGTACGCCTTAGTACACGGCGTCATCGTGCCCCCACGCGGGCAATGGAGATGAAGTGTCTTGCCCACATAATGACCATGCCATCAGGGTCAGAGAGAAGGTGGGTGAAGGAGGCATGGTAGTAAACCTGGGGTCTGGAACTTTGGGATCCCAGGCTTGGCCCAGGAGTCCAGGATTCTTTGGTCCAAGGCTCGAAATAATTTTTTTTTCAGAAATAATTTTTTTTTCAGTGCAGGTTAAAATGTCCTGCCCCAAGTAGTTGGTGCAGGTTATTTTAATTTGGAGCAGGTTATTTTCAACATATTGCTTTACACATTGTAAATTGACATATGGTGACTACTAAATGAGGAAATTGTAAATTGACATATGGTGACTATGCATTGTAAATTGACATATAGTGACTACTAAATGAGGAAATAACGGGTTAAATCACAATGGAATTTAAGTTTATACCGATTTTCCGGTGTTTTTTAAACTCAGATTCTAAATTGGCATTTCATCAATATCCCCGACACTTTTGAAAGGGGGCCCATCACTGATTTAACCCTGGGACCCGAATTTCCTCTCCCCTGCCCTGAATGCCTTAACCAAAATAGTCATTACAAAAAAAGTTAACATTCGTTATCATTTCATAAAATGACTTGAAAATAAGGATGTCATTTTCAACAAATTCCTGAATGCCAATATGACAGCCTGTTATTTCAAGCAACATCTAAGATTTTTCAGTACAATCCAGAACAAAAATATCATTTCCACAATCAAGGAATTTTTTCTTCTTTCTAATATTTGCAGGGTTAATTTCAAGGGTAACAGGACAAAACCCCCTCAGGACAAAACCCCATCAGACAAAACCCCCTCATTTTTTGCATCGTAGGACAAAAACCCCTCAGGGAAAAAAACCCTCAGGACAAAACCCCCTCAGACATTATATATATTATATATTACTAACTTGTGTCTTGTGTTTCAGTAACACCATTTTGCAAGTCATCTGTTCTTAACCATTAAAAGTACAGATGGCTGTTGTTGTTGTTGTTATAACAACAAATCTCCAAAGTACTGGGATACTAGCTTGTGCCTTCTGTTCCATTATTTCTTTGATGTACAGCTTTGTTGTTTTAGTAAATCCATTTTGCAAGCTATCTGCACTTTCAATTTTTCAATTTGGCTCAAATTGCTGGGATACTAGCTTGTGTCTTCTGTTCCATTACTTCTTTGAGGTATAGCTTTGTTGTTTTAGTAATACCATTTTGCAAGCTATCTGCACTTTCAATTTTTTAATTTTGCTGACTTCAATAACCATTTATGTTGTTTTATTACACTGGCATGACAAAGTTTTAGAACAACATTCTCTGTCATAATGTTATAAATATGCCAGTTTTGTGATGCTTTCTCAGTATTCAAAATATTGTCAATTAGTGCTATATTATGGAGATTATCAAAAACCACAAAGATGGTCTGAAACTTGTGCTTGATGGCTACATGTATACTAAGAAATACACACGTCAAAATAAAATCCGATGGGAGTGCTCAAATAGATCAGCATTTTTGTGTAAGGCAGCTGTTACTACAAATGTTGAAATGAACTCTGTTTTTAGTTCCACCGAACATTATCATGATCCTAAAAACGGCGGTGTTGAGGCAACAAAACTACGTGCAGAGATGAAAGAGCGGGCTCCAGGTTCAAGAGGTACAAACAGCCAGCTCCTGACAGACACTATTGCAACAGCTCCCGTTTCCGTACGAGCTGCCATTGGGGATATCAACTCCGTGAAGCGTTCTCTCCGTCGTGAACGAGCTAAATATTTGCCACAGAGCCCAAAGACTTTATCAGAGTTGATAGTTGAGGGAGAGTGGGCATTATCATCAGATGGAGACTCTTTTCTAATATACGATAATGGTGTTGACAGTACCAACCGTATGTTGGTGTTTGCTACCAATGAAGGGTTAAGACATCTCGCTAATTCCTCATCTTGGTTTATGGATGGAACTTTTAATGTGGCACCAAAACTCTTTAACCAGCTGTATGTAATCCATGCTGCCCTTGGTGAAAGTTCAGTGGCTTGTGTGTATGCTCTGTTGGTGGACAAAAAACAATCTACATATGAAGAACTGTTTGGGGCAATTCAGGACTATTGTGAAACTTTAGGATTCCAAGTAGACCCAACGACCATTACAATGGACTTTGAAATAGCTGCAATGAAGGCAGCGACAGAAATATTTGGTCCACAACTTGTTATACATGGATGTTTTTATCATTTGACTCAAAGTACGTGGCGCAAAATTCAGAGTTTGGGTTTGATAACCTGTTACAGGGAGGATGACAATGTTAAGCATTTTTGTGGAATGTTGGACAGTCTAGCCTTTCTGCCAGTAGATGACATTCATGAAGGCATGTCACATCTGCGAGATGTCACCCCTGATGGACTAGAACCTCTCTTGGCCTATTTTAACAATACATATGTGACTGGGTCTTATAGAACTATCAAACCACCATCTCGACCTGATGGAACACTTGCCCCAATTAAAGTCAGGCGCTTACCGCCTACGTTTCCACCTCCAGTTTGGAATGTGCATGACATAACAGTTTGTGGTAATGCTCGCACAAATAACATTTGTGAAGGTTGGAATAATGGGTTTATGAAACTTGTAGGCCATGCACATCCAACAGTCTGGAGAGTAATAGACAGTCTCAAGAAAGACCAGGTATTGGTCTCTACAACTCTCCTTAGACATGAACGAGGTGAACCTCCATCAAAACGTCAAAGAAAACACACAGTTAAACTTCAGAAGAAACTTGTAAAACTGTGTGAGGATAGGCGTGAGGGTAAACTCAATGTGGCAGACTTCTTGAAATATGTTGGTTATTGTATTCGGCCCCCAAAATTAGGATGGCGGATTTGTGAATGAGAGAATATCCCCCACAAACATATGCCATACACAATAAAACTCCATCTGTATGCAGGATATAATTATGGACAAAACAGCTTCCCTCATAGTTACATACCTATCAAGCCAGAGGAGAGGTAAAAAAATCCCCCCCCCCCCCTTTTCTTTTGAAGGAATCTTCAAAAAGAATGAGGGGAGCACTCTGGAATCAGTAAAAGCGGTACCAAAAAACAATATAAATATTTGTCGAACGGGCACTCAGGTATTAATTTATTATTAATAAATGGTGCTTAACGCCACTTCAGAAGTTAAGGTTATAGTGATGATCCTGGTAATTAATATTGCCCACTATATAACGTACACCGCAGATGGCATACGTCGAAAAACTGGTGATATAATATATAACATAATAATATATAACATACACATGTCCACTTGAACCACAATGAACGATCTCTGGAGAGTAAATACACTTCCAAGGTAACCCACAGGAGACCCCATTCAGATGTTAAATAAATTTCAGTAACAACACTCCCAGACGTGTACTATCCAATAGCTATGATGCTATAAACGTGGGAATATACGAGATGAGTACCGACATTAATAGAAACATGAATCTAGAAATGGAAGTAGGTATGATTAACAGACTCTGACACGGACGGGCCCCCCCCCCCCCCCCCCCCAAAAAAATTCATAATTTCAAAAGGTCCATAATATGCAATAAAGTGTCAGCCTAATAATTATTATGCGCGTGAGCATTAAAATCCTGCATGTAATCATCTGAATACCAGTGAACTGGTCATGCAGCCTCCGAGGTACCCAAAGACTAGCGATTTAATTACGATGAAATATGCACTCGTATATGACATACAGAAGAATAATCACAGGAAACCAATGCAACTAAAAAGTTGATGTGCCCATGAGGATGCCATAGAACACGATCCAGCCGCCAATCAAAGTCTTGCCCCGTAATCGCCACTAAACACATTGGCAGTGTGAATGTGTGTGTGTGTGGGGGGGGGGGGGGATTCGAAGTCATATCAAATCCTCCTCATCCGCATAACTTAATCGTTCTTGTGTTAGTCATAAAATGATATAGGAACAGCAATGGTTACCTCATGTTGAACAGACTCCATTATGCCACTATGGGCAGAGGAGGACATGAAGAACAAAAACTTCCCCTGATAAAGAATGTCCTCGCGTGGAGGAAGCTTCCGTGGAACGTCCCATAACAGGCACTTGAGAAGACTGATCCAAGGTTTCTGTGATGACAGAGGTGCTACTAGTAGGATTCACAATGAGACTGTTTGATCTTAAACGTAATCTACTGAATCAAATGAATTGGAGGATATGCGTATCCTATCATCATCCCCATGAGATTGGCAGAGCGTCAACTGCATGCGCTCAATGGTCTGGGCATAGCGACACAAACAACGGTAACTGATTGGTCCGGTGCGTCGCAAACGGATCTATCATGGGCCGATCCCTCTGGTAGCAAAACTGTCTAAATACTCGCTTGAGCGTCCATTCCAATTGCAACAGGCGACCTTTCCGAGAGAGAGAGTCTGCTAGTACGTTCAGACGACCCGGTATATGATGGATAAAAAGATGAACATGATGATTCACGACATCTTAGGAAAATCTTCTCCGTTAGTTGGCGTAATTGAAATGAATGGGTGCTGTCCTGGTTCCCGATGTACGCTACTACTGTCGAGCTGAGCAAACAAACTGAACATGGACGTCCGAAATTATGTGAATCCAATGTTGTAGCACTAGCTAATTAACATCATCTCATTGATGTTTATGTGTCTCCCCTGGAACTGAGGGTCACAAAGACCCTGACACCTTAAGACTGTGGGACTTAGGGTCACGCCACAACCCATCAGACTCACATCCATCATAATCGTGCAAGCCAGATCTGGCAGCTGCAGCAAAACTCCCAGGTTTACACTGAATATCTGCCCAATTGAACCCTTGTTTTACTAGGTCCGTTAAAACAATATTGGTTCAAGTGAAAGTGTCTTCACACTCCAGTTCTGAGTAACGAATATCTGGAGGGCACATGCACGCAGACGGCCCATCGGAATGAGATCCACAGCTGCTCCGCTCAAGTCCAAACAGTTGCATGAATTCCCACACTATCGCGCTCCCACACTGTGTCCTTGGGCAAGGCACTTAACCCTGATTGCCTACATGGGGGCACGATGACGCTGTGTACTAAGGCGTACTGCACGTCGATGGTGCGCATGTCTTCAACCAATCTAACCCTGCCTGTGCCACAGTGCAGAGTTCAGAGTTACGATGTTGGAGAGCTGACAGCTGCTCGGTGTTGCTCGGTGGTTCTCTCCGGGTACTCCGGCTTCCTCCACCCGTAAAACTGTCACCGACATGATATGACCCTGGCTGGTCATGTGTCGTTAAACCCGAATAAAAAAAAGGAAAAAAAAAAAAAATTCCCTCACTATTAATGCGTCTGAGTATAGACAAAAGCGAGCATAACAACTGACTAATTTCAATAAGGGTAACGGTAGGCGAACCAGATTGTTGTGAGTCTCAAAGCTCAATCCCAAGTGAATAGACGACCTGTACAGAGCTAGATCCGACATTTTCTCCTTTACGATGAAACCGAGACGTCAGAGTAATAGAAGCCAACTCTGAACATCGTTCTGAAGAATAATTCTGTTGCCGTACTCCTGTAGAAGGTCTTCCAAGTAAGCCGACGTTACCGCAGACAAATGAGCACATAGGTAAGACATTACCGAGTTCATTATTCGAGTGAAACGCCCAGAGGCCCAGATTCAAACCAAAGCATATTGTTCTGAACTGGTACACCTTCCCCTGTACGGTGGACCGCAGGTACTTTTAGAATGTTGGATGTACCAGGACATGAAAGTACGGATACTTAGATCTATGCTTGCCACATAGTCGATCACTCGAACACTCTCTTTTACCGACTGAATGATTTCCATAAATAAACTTTTAGAGTCATGATAAACTTGCTATCCAGCTGAAGTCTATTACCGGTCGGAACGAGCCATCTGGCTTTGGTACGAAGAACAGGTGATTGTAAAAATCTTGAGAATCCTGATTCTCCATGGCTTGCAATGCTTCCTTGATAAGGAGAGCTTATACCTCCGGTAGGAGAAACTCTTATGCAAGAATTTAATTGAAGATTTGTCCCACTCGGACAACTTATTAGTGGGGTTTTATTCGGAATGATAGCCGATAGCCATAAGCCGTCCGAGACTACACTTTTCTTCCGTGATTGTTATCCAGTGTTTTACGGCGCTTGATAACCTTCCGCCAACTGGCTAACAATAGAGGTCTAAACCATCACCTGTATGAGCTGCGAGGCTTACAAGAGGAGAAACTGCGTCCTCCCCACGAAAAACCTCGTCTCATCAGCCTAGGGGCGTCTGACCTATAGTTCTGATCAGACCTGCGCCCCTTTTCCGAGTCGCTATACTGACAACCTCCAGAGTAATTATAAGAGGGTTTCTTGTACCCTCGAGGAGTTTCCTTTGATGATTTTTGTCTGGAACGCCCTCCTTTACTCTTGTCTGCTGAAGCAGATCGTTAATACGCCGACTTCAAAAGCAGAGCACTAGATGCTTTCTTAGTAGCCTGTTCATAGACTAATGAAAGCAGGTCGTTGAAAATATAATGTCCGGAAATCGGAGTGACTCGGAGAGAGCTTTTCACCTTGTCATCTTATCAGTGATGACGACGCAAGGGCAGTATCATGTCTGATTAACTCCAGATTAGTAACTGTTAGGGCGGAGTGATACATGGTATACATAATTGCCCTGGAAAGAACTCTAAGAGAGGTACGAACGTCCTCAAATTCCTTTCCCTTGAGACATTGCGCCATAGCTCTTGTAAGGTGATCTGCATAAGACATAACATCCAAATTCGCTCTATTTGAAGAAATTGCCGTCTCAATTGCATCTGAGCGAATAGTGAATGATACAGGTAAGGATACCTCTAGATCCCCGGCCTGCACATCCAAATGCAGAAGAACTCTCTGAACATAATCCCTGACCGTTTTTAAATAAACGTGGTCCAAAAAACGGTATGTATACGGAAGATGAAGATAAGAAACCGCGTTCTTCCTCGCACTCAAGAGGCTAAATACGGTGTCGTCTATATGGCCAAAGGCCTGCAACACCTGTATAAACTGAACCGGAAAAGAAAGGACTTCCTCTGTTGTCCGGATAAAGTCTCCGCCCAACGACGCCAGCGGTTTCTCTCTTGTCGTCGCAGCATTCTGATTTGGCGGAACAAAAGCAGGGTAGTATTGATGGATGAAAGCCATCGCAACCATGTACTGTTCCGAAAGAGAAGGGTAATCCTCTTCCTTATCCCTTTTACCATCCGAGAGAATCAGTTGCGAATCTCGGTCCATTGCATCTGCGCGAACAGACGACTGGACCGACCCAGCACTGTCCGACAGTGCAGATTCTGAGTCTGAGGGAGGCTGCATCTGCACTTGCTGGTATGCTGCGATTAGCTGCGCAATCTGCGACAGCAAGTCCGTCATCGAGGCCTGAGGAGCAGCGGATTTCCGTTCCTTAGCCGCATGCTGCTCCTTTCTCTGAGCGTCCCGATGATCAAGGCCTTGCCTCCCTAGCTACCGGATGGTCCGACTTCACGGGTGAAGAGTGGTTCCTTCTTCGTGCAGCAGGCTGGATATCCGAAGTCGGGTAGCTAGGAAGTGGTCGTGTGTGCTTAAATAACGTAGCGGAGGAAGCCGGGACTGAAGCCGACCCCGTCTGCAGACTAGACGAAGCGTCACAAGTGGCGGGAGAACATATGCTCGGTCTCGGGCAAGTTTCCAACCAGAAAACTTCATTTCGGCCTTGCGAAATGTAGCGGAGGAAGCCTTGACTGAAGCCAACTCCAGCTGCAGACTAAACAGAGCATCCTGAGTGGAGGGCGGACATATGCTCTGGCTTGTGCAAGTTCTCAAAACAACATCTGACCCCAGACGTTGCTATATTAGCAGGGCTTGCCTTGAGTCGGGGCTTTTTTTTCGGCCCCGACAGTTTTTTCTGTCTTGGCACCCGAAATCTCAGTGTTGGTAGGTTTGGGCAACGAAATCTTGCAAGATTTCTGAAATATCCAAAGCTGTGGGGAATTTTCATAGATTGAAATTATTTAAACGGTAAACTGAAATGTTTTTTTTTTCAATTTTTTTCTTTGAGACAACCCTTGCATCGAAAATACACACCCCACAATATGTACGAAACGTCCTAAAATTTTATCAACAAAATGTCTATGTACGAAACGTCCAGCACCCACATGATGGGTCCAAGTCATTTCGTCCTCGGGACGATTCATCCCCTAACATAGTTGGACGTTTCGTCCTCGAGACATTGACAGAGTGGGATGTTTCGTCCCCTCCCGGAGACAAAACGCCCACTTGAATAGCAAATCATTAAGATGATATGGGATATTGGATTTTTTTCATGATGTAACAAGACATGATCACATCCTTGGAAATGGTTTGCCAAACCAGTTTTAATGATACACATCACATGTTCACATTAACCTGTCTGCTACTTATTTATAACACTCGATCTTCACAAAAAGTTAAAAAATTTATAGTAATTTATATATTTTTTATTTTTACCAATGACCCAGACTTAGCTGGTGCTAACTCTAAAATATTTAGGGCCAAACACAAATTTTACCCCCCAATCCCCAAAATTTGCATCTAAAACCGAAAATTACATGTCCTATATGGTCCTCCATACTTTTACTCCACTGCGCATGCGCAGTTTCAAGGAGGTCTCGAAATTGCCGCCAAAAGTCATTCTTACAACCAGTGCCTGGTAAGCATTATGTACTCAGCGGGGAGATATGAGTTCCCAACTCATGGGAGGGCCATCCCCGTCTGGGTCATTGATTAGTATAGAAAATATATAAATTACTATAAATTTTTGAACATTTTTGTACTGTACCAATGACCCAGACTTAGCTGAATAGTAAAAAGGTTGGAGGGCCTAGGACATAAGGAAAATCCAATAGACTCAATTACCTATAACAGACCTATCCCCTTAAGGAGAAAAGGAGAGATAGTCTAACATGTATCTTTCTTATTTGTAACAAAAAAGAAAGACACAATACTATTCTGTAATTGAGTACAATAACATCAATGGTCTCTATAAACATCTAGTATAACCCTTTATACTAATATTTTTTAAGGAAAGCCAGTAAATACGGGAGTCTAGAGAAATGAGACTCTATATACTCATTTAAAAGTGTTCGAGGATTGTATATTAACGCTCAATTAATCATGTGATATATACGAATGCTTCACACGAATCAATACTTAAAAAATATTACACAGATGAGTAAACATAGGCTTAACCCTAAAATCATCTCGGAACCGACACGGAATTACCTATACACACATAGCTGCCACTGTTTAGTAGACGACATTCTGAGAAAAAAATAGCGGACCTCAACAATGTAGATCTGCAGAAAAGGACTCAAAATTCTCAGATACAAAATCGTGAAAATGGAGGGCTAACACCAATATGCAGCCCTCATTAAATCTGTAATAACAATATTAATAGCTTAACCCCATGAAGTAGAAGAACTCTTACTTCATGAGCTTAAAACTAAAACACAGACTGCTGAATGTAGATATAATCATAAGCAGAACTGACTGTAGATTGAATCCATCTGACCATAGAATGGACCGAAATGTGGAGGAAGCTTCCACGGCATGTCCCACAACAGACACCTGAGTAAATTAGTCCACAGTCTTTGTGGAGCTAGAGAAGCTACCAACAGAATTTGCATTGAAATAATTACACTAGAGCAATATCTGCTGAATCAGCAGCGCTGGAAGATACGCATATCTTATTCTTCTGTCTAACAAGATCGATAGAGCGTTTACTGCAAACGCTCCAAGATCCAAACATAATGACACATACGTCTGCAACTGATTGTTGAGATGCGTCGTGAATAAGTCGATCATTGGCCGCTCGCCTTGGTAGTAATCTGATTGAAAACTCGTTTGTTGAAAGCTGATTTTGGCGGCAACAAACGGCTCCTCCGCGAAGGGAGTCCGCTAATACGTTCAGACGACCCGGAATATGACAGACCAATAGAACTTGATGTTCTAGTAGCAAACGAAAGATTCATTCCATTAACATGAATAACAGGATGGAATGAGTGCCTCCACAATTCCGAAAATACGCTAGCGCAAGTTAAAATGACATCATACTTGATGTTTGAGTGCTTGATAAGAAACTACGGTCTCAAAAGACCCTGGCACTTCAATCCGTTGGGCTCAATGAAACAACCCAACCTGTTTTACTGGCATCTGTCAAGACTGTAAAACTCGAATCCGGCAATTGCAGTGGAACTACCTGAGTTAAGCCCAGAAAACTTGCCCAAGTCTGCATCTCTTATTCACTTGATTTGACAAGAAGATGTCCGTATCGAGCGAAAGAATCTTCACCCTCCAATTCTGAATTAAAGAAATTTGGAGAGGACCAATGCATAACCGCCCCATCGGAATAAAATCGCGGCAGTTCCGCCTAAATGTATCAGTCTCATAAGATCTCTCGCTGTGACTTTATCTGTGCGAAGACAATAGTGAGCATAACAACTGAATAATTTTGTTCTGGGTAACGGCAGACGAACGAAAAAGTTGTGTGTTATGAAGCTCATCCCCCAGTGGGTGAATGACTTGGATGATACCAGATCCGGTTTCTCCTCGTTTACTTAAGAAACCGAGACGTCGGAGCAAGACAAGCAGATTCTTCACATAGTTCTGAAGCCTTAACTCATTGCCGTACCTGTATGAATGTCGTCCAGGTAGGCCGACGTTATCGCAGACGAATAAGCTCAGAAATGAGTCATTACCGAGTCTGTTATTTGAGAGAAGGTCCAGGGGGCTAGATTTAGACTGAAGCATATTGCTCGGAACTGATATACGACTCCTATGATAAGGAAGCAAAGATACTTTCTGATGCCTGATGTACCATGACGTGAAAGTACGCATCTTGAGATCTATGCATGCAGCATAATTGTACACCCGAATACTCTCTCTAACCGATCGGGTGGACTCCATATATAAACTTGGAGCCACGATCAGCTTGTTTATCCAGTTCCGAATAATGAGTGAACGGAACGAGCCGCCTGGTTTTTGGAACCAGAAAAGAATGGTTGTTGAAACCGGGAAATTCCTGGATTTCTACGATCTCCATCGTGATCCTTCCAGAAGAGACTAGACTTCTGATGGAAGTGAGCCTCTATCCTACTGACTTGGCTGAGTCCATCTTGGATTCCGAGTTAACAGAGGATTTCGTTTGAGGAACAATTTAGTCCTTCCGAAATCAACCCTTGAATCCAAGGGATGTCCATAATCTATTCCCAAATAATGGAGAAACTCGACAGTCTTCCGCACACTAGTACACGATAGAGGTTAAAACCATTACCTCCTTGTCCTGCGAGGCTTGCAGAAGAAGAAGCCATGTCTTCCACGGTCCGCATCTCGCCCCGTCAACCTAGGGACATCTGACCAGAATTACGGCCACTGTATGCGTCGCTACCCTGACAGTCTCTAGAATAAGACCTAGAGGACGCATAGGAACCTCTATAGGAACTTCCCTTGGACGTATTCGTCCCAGAAGTGCCTGTCCTACTCTTCTCTGCTGAATCCGACTATATGGAAGCAAATTTTAATAGCAGAGAGTCTAAAGCTTTCTTAGTTAACTGATCATAGAATGCAGAAAGCTTGCCGTCGAAGAAAACTCTCTGGAGACCGGAGCGACTCTGAGAGTTTTTCACCTTACTATCTACACGCGTGGATGTAGCCAGGGCTGTGTCATGTCTAACCAACTCCATATTGCCACTAAAGGACGGAGTTTTACGTGAGGCCCTTGAAAGAATTCTTAAGGAGATTGTGCATCCTAGAATTCTTTTTCCCTTGAGACATAATGATAATGTTCTGGTAAGGTGATCTGCGTATGATGATGCGTCTAAGCTGACCCTGCTAGACGATATTGTTATTTCCAACATCGTGGTTGGAATTGACATAGACGACAGTAAAAAAAACAATACTAGGTCCTGACCTGGTCGTCTAGACGCAGAGAACTCTCAGAATGCTCTGTCCTGCCGTTTCAAAATATTCGTTGAATTGATGAAAGGCAGATGAAGCGCATACTGCCGATAAGAAACCTGACCTGCCCATTTAGGTAGCAAGTTAAATAAATATAGCGTCGTTCAACAGATCAAATGTCCGTGAGACATATCTGGACTATGTCAGAAACTGAGGGATGATGTCCCTAAACCGATTAAGAATTCTGTGTCCAGTGGCGCTATCAGTCTTTTATCCAGGAACGCTGCATTTTGGTCCGGAGGAACGTCAGATGATAATGCCGGATGCACTCTACAGCAATTATGTTGTTCCGAAAAGGGAAAATACAACTCATCCGTATCCCTTTCGCCATCCTGTCGGACCACTTGTAATTCTTGGTCGTCCGTGCCTGAACCTGCAGCGGAACATACCAACCCAGCTTCCTCGGATAATTCCTGATCCGACAGAATTACTGTCGGTTGCTGGGATGCTGCGATAATTTATGCTATCTGTGATAGCATGTCCGTAACAGAGGTCTGTGGAGCTGCGGTCTTATAGGATTTAGCCGCTGGAAGTTCCTTGGACGTTCACTCCTGCATACATCTAATATGCGAACGTCCGGAGTATGAAGGCCTCGTATCCTTGGTTACCGGATGGCATGACCTGGTCGCCGTAGAATCTCTAGTCGGCGATGTTGGTTGAATATCACAGGTCCCGTAGCCAAGATGCGGTCGCGTGTGCTGCCGTGAGGATGAGGAAGCCAAAACAGCAGTCTCTCCGGACTGTCTACACAACACAGCATCCCCAGCGGTGGACGTATGCTCCGAGTGAGGAACGTTTTGTACCACAACATCTGGGCCCAGATGTTGTAATACGAGAGAGGAACCTCTCTCGCTCACAGCCCGGATGGACCTGGACGAGCTAGAAACCAGACTAATAGGCTTCCTCCGTACCATCCTTGTATCTGTCGTCACTGGGTGTGCACATGGTATTTTATAGTGCTCGCATCACCCAAATCTACTTCCTGGACACAACGGACGAACCCGGGTGCTGAGCCATTCTGTGAATGGTCGCGACACCGGGCGAGCTGGCGGACGCCAATGCCGTCGATCCTACTTGGGACCTCTTAGGCAATTGACGTATCTGCATGAGCACTTTACCGCTAGCTCTTCATTTGACTGTGACAATGGAAGCACACTTACAAAGACATCACGGTAACAATACCTAGTTCATGTTACCCTATGAGACCTGTGGAGCCACGGTCCTACATGAAATATCCGCTGGAAGCTCCCGGGATGTTCATTCCTGCATTTATATAATATACGAACATCCCAACTGGAAAGGTCTCGTATCCTTGGCTAGCAGATGGAGTGACCTGGTCGACGTGTATTCCTTGGTCGGCGAAGCAGGAGCACCAGGGATGTTCAATCCTGCATTTATATAATATGCGAACGTCCCCTGGAAATCTGTGGTCACATAGCCAAGGTGCGGTCGTGTGTGTTGACGAGGCTGAGGAAGCCAATATAACAGCCGCGTCGGACTGTCATGCGGGAGGAGTGGACGTAAGCTCCGACTAAGTGAACAACATACAACCACATCGCGGCACAGATGTTGATGCAAGAGAGATGGGGCCTCTCTCGCTCGAGGTCCGGGGGACCTGGACGAGCTAGCTACCGGACTGAAGGCTTCCTCCGTACTATCCTCGGATCCGTCGTTAATGGGTGAGCACATCTGAAGTTTTATAGTACTTGCATCACTCAATCTGCTTCCCTGGACCGCAACGGACTAACCCGGGTGCTGTACCATTCTTTCCTGGTGAATGGATGCGCCACCAGGCAGACTGGCAGGCGACAATGCCTTCGATCGAACCAGCGAACTCCCAGCAATTGTCGTAATACCTTGAGCACTTCCAGCTAGCCCTAATATTGCAACAATGGAGACACACTTATTGAAAACATCACAGAAACATCACTCTGAATTCTGAAAAAGAAACTGATAATATATAGTGACCCTACGGAGAGAGGACCGTAATGGACCCCTCACCGCTAATAAAATACTGTGACACACGTTTTCAACGTTGTCATATCAATCAACACACACAGAGCAAGAATTAATGCGACTACACTGACTATAAGAAACACAATGAACTTGTGAATTAGAGGAAGATATCCTCGCATTACGAATGAAGAATATTTTTTTCAACCAGAAAAAATATACACCGTCATATTACTCGCACTAACCCTTGAAATAAATATACATAATATATTATAATTCATTATAACCTTTCAAAAGAAAATAATTTTCAAAAAAAAAAATTTTTGAAAAATTTTTCAGAAGAGCCCAAGTTCCCAATGGGAACCTTGAGCCCAAAGGATCCCAAAAAAGCCTAAGTGTAGACAAAATTTTTTAATCATTTTGAAAAATTAATGTAACACTTATGGACAATATTAATGTATCTTGCTATGAACTAAATTAAGCAGAAGACAAGTAATCACTGTCAGAAGTAACAGTTGTCAACATAAGAGTCAACAAAGCAGAAACATGACTCCAGGCACTGAAACAAACATAGCCCGAAATCAGTTACCAATTTAAACACTATCTGATGCAAAACAGAGGCTTCCAGAGAAGAAACTGTAGAACATCAGATGGTAGATGCAGACCAAAACGCCTAAACACCCCTAGGGTGAGGACGTAAACATGGGGAAAAAACAGAAAATAATTCTGTTACCAAGCCAAAACTCCCAAGAAATTTTAGTAATAAACATTACAAAAAAGAAGCCAAAAGCATGGGAGAATAGCTAAGGGGGAATAAAGGAAAGGGAGAGAGGAAACACTGATTGTTAAACAATGGAACATTCATAGCAAGAATGACCACAACAAGGTCATGCCTCGAAAATAGGTAACATGAATAATTTCGTAAAATAATTATAAGTTACAGCCCTGAACATTTGTTTCCACTGTTTTTTCCTCTCCACCTTCTATTTACACCATATATCCACCATTTCTCTCATAATTATGTGTCTGGCATCTTTAAAACTGAGATTTACAAGCACAAATAACAGTGATGTGTAACTATATTGAGGGCCAAACAAAGAATGACTCTTGGAGGCAATTTCGAGACCTCCTTGACACTGCGCATGCGCAGTGGAGTAAAAGTATGGAGGACCATATAGGACATGTAATTTTCGGTTTTAGATGCAAATTTTGGGGATAGAGGGGTAAAATTTGTGTTTGGCCCTAAATATTTTAGAGTTAGCACCAGCTGAGTCTGGGTCATTGGTACAGTATAAAAATATGGGCCGAATCGTCCCACCAATAGGGGACGAAACATCTCCGGCATAAATCGACCCGATCCCCACATGAGCTAGACACTCACATCATCAAGAAAGAGTTATATTCTGTATGTGACCTCCGGGCATTATTTGAACAGAACAGAACAATCTAACACCGCATGAGGTGAATTGCCCAGGCATTATTAACTGGTTGAGTGCTAGGAGCCACTATCAGGGCTCTACTGAAAAGTGCTGAAAGCCACTATAGTGGCTTTACACTGTTTGCACTAATTTGTTGTTGCTTCCGCCCTGGAAGAAAAATATTAATAAAAAATTGTGATGTTACAATTTATTGGAGAGTGCCAACTGGCACTCTCCAATAAGTTGTAACAAAACAATTATCTATGAGCAACATCTTGCTAAAATAAGGGTCCTTTTGTAGTAGTGTGATATCATTGAAAAAAAAATACAAATGACCACTGAAAAATAATTTAGCAGTCTACCAGTTAAAGGGGAGCTGTATTAGTGTGACCAGAAGCACCGCATGTACTTTCATTTTCGATACGTTTTAAGTGCCAACAAAACAGAATGTCGTCGGTCGATCCGAAGAAGACAATCCAATTAGCGACATTCAATAAGTTTCCATTTAAAGATATCTACGAATGTGACACAAAGGAGTTCGAGAATAAAATTTATGTATCTACAATCAGATGTAAAATTTGTAAAAAGTTTGAGAAGTATGTTGACGCGGTATACCAATGGGAAATGCGGCCATTACAGTGGATAGTAGATTTTTTTTTTCTAAACAAAAGCAATCAACTAAGGTCGCCATTGGAAAGAATGTAACAACATAAAATTACCCCAAAAGGCCCTGACCTCAATATCTGGGGGACTTTTTTCAGCCCCCCAGCAGGCCCCGACCTCAACATCTGGGGGACTTTTTTTTAGGCCCTGACCATTTTACTCAAGGCAAGCCCTGTGTATTAGAAAGGGGGCCTCTCCTGCTCGCGTTCTATCAGCCCTCGCCGAGTCCAAGAACTTGCTGATTTCCTCCCTATTTCCTCCCTATTTCCGTCGTCGCTGGGTGAGCTATTTATATTATAGTGCTCGCTCTACCCATATCCACTTCTTATGACCGCAACGGACTTACCTGGCATCACGGCACCCACAGACAGAGTACCGCTTCACCGGTCGAGCTAGATGGTTGCAAGAGATTAAAACCCTTAACAAAAGGCCCCAACTCTTGCAATAATGAGCACTGCAGCTAGCTCTATATGCTCCATAGAGCACGACAACGGTAGCACACTTGGAAGGGTGTCAGAATATTATCACCATGTTCATGTTCCTCTGAAATTGAAACTGACAGAATGAATTAAAATGCAGTGAAAGCCCTGATCCTCAGAACTTCACCGCCAACAACGTACCGCGACACCCGACTCCAACATCAGTCATCCCAGTGAACACAAGAATGATAAGAGTCCGCAGGAGTGTATCAACTAAAGTCGATATTAGTCCTCCAAACTCCACAACAATATATATGTATAACTGAGATACATGAATAACAGCAATCATAATTAAATTCAAAATATTTTTTGTAAACAAAAAATTTTGAAAAAATGTCTAAGTTCCCAAAGGGAACATTACGAGCTCAAGGGCATTCTGATAGAGACTAAGAGTGGACAAAATCCAACTTTTTGAGCTACACTACTGGAATAACAATCCATGTATCCTACAGTATACTACAGTAATAGAATATAAAAAACTGCCTATATATGAGAACGCTGACAATGTAAACAACGTCAATGTAAACAAGACATCAGCCACAAAAAAAGGTCCAAAGTCAGAACCAATTGAAATGCTATCAGATGCAAAGCTACATCTTCATACGAAGAAAAAATGATACATCGGATAGAAGATGCAAGACTAAATGACATAACACCCCTTGGGTGAGGACGTAGCCCAGGGGGAAAAAAAAGAATAATATTCTGTAAAATATGTTAAACTCCCAAGAAATTTAATAAAAAATTTCAATAACAAAGAGCTAAAAAGCTTAAGAGTTTAACAGGAAGGGTTCATGGAAGGATAGGGAAGGAATACTTAACTAACAGTGGAATAATCATTATCAAAAATGATGACGTCAGGCATATGTCCAGAAATTGGGAAACATAAAATAATTTTATAAATATTACAGCCCTGAACGTCCAAAACCATCGTTGAACACTTCCTTCATCCAATAACAGCCTTGTATCAACCAATTCTTGCATTGATTTGTGTCTGGCATCCTCAAAAAAGGAGTTTTAAAGCACAGATGTCATTTCATTGTTGATTACTTTTGGGCCAAACAAACAATGATGTTGGTGCCAATTCTGGTTACTTCCTGACATCTGCGCATGTGCGGAGAATAAATATATGGAGGGCCAGATAGGACTTTTAATTTTCGGTTTTGCAAGCAAATTTTGGAGATTGGGGGGTTCAAAATTTGTGTTTGGCCCTTAATAACTCTAGAGTTAAGCACCTGCTAGTCTGGGCCATTGGTTTACAGTGTAAAAATATTAGCTCATGAGCACTCACTGGAAAAAGTCTGTAGCACCATCAAAGGTGCCTGCAAGTGGCTGGAGACTGTGAGTAATCCTGAGATAGTGGCGTTATACAGATGTTACTGTACGGAATATATTGACTGAGAGAAATTTAGCAAGGGGAATGGAACCATTAAGGACACTGCATGCCTCACTGACAGATATTTTACCTAATCTCAGCTTTAAAATTTCAAGAGCCGTACTTAGCTCACTTAAAATGAACAAGTGCAATGCTATGAGATGGCCAATCCCCCGCCACTTAAGTCCAACAAGGGCAATGCATCGCCAAAAAAATACTTGGACACAACTGATTCATAATTCCTTCATGATATTAGGACTCTTGAAGAAAAACTTGAATACGGCTGGTTCGCAATTCCATTCATGATATTATCACCAAAATGCTATATATCATATTTGGAAAAAAATTCTTGAATAGTTGTCTTTGAAATGTGTCCAACAAGGGCAATAACTCTTGAAAAAGAACCTGCGACACAGTTGGTTTGCAATCCCATTCATGATATTATCACCAAAAAGTGATATATAAAATTTGGGAAAAATATTTTGAATGAATTTCTTTCAAATATGACGACAAGAAAAGGAGAAGGATGGTCATGGTCAGACGGACAGATGTTAAGATGGATCAATGAAAAGGCAGACGGCATGCAACAATATGCTAAACTGGACTCTACTCTTTGTAAATACAATCTTGTTAACTCAAACCAGAGACTCAAGTGAGCCTAAAACGCTCACCTGGCTCAAGTTGTCAAAAGAGATGAGTGTATCAGTAAGTGAATAGCATACGCAGCCCAAATAATAACACAGGGACTAGATTTGAATAAACTTAAATCTGATACCCCTAGAGATGTCACACACCAAATATGTAAAGATTCTAACTGGTGGATCCAAATTAGATTTTCCAAGAAATTTTTTCACATTACACTGTGTTAAAACTATGGGCCCCAATAAAGAGCCCAAATTTTAACCCAGGGGCCTGATTTGAACAAACTTGAATCTGACTCCCCTAGAGATGTTGTATACCAATTATGAAAATATTCTGACTGGCGGATGTGAAAAAGAAGATTTAAAAAAAAAATTCCCTCATACTGCACAAAGTTAAAATTCGGACTCCCATGGACCCAAATATTAACCCAGGGACTCAATTTGAACAAACTTGAATCTGACCCCCCTAGAGATGTTGTATACCAAATATGACAGAATTGTGGCTGGTGGATCTGAAGAAGATGATTTTTAAAAATTATTCCCCATATTGCACTAAGTTAATATTTGGCTCCAATAAAGGGCCAAAATATCAACCCAGGGATCCAATTTGAACAAACTTGAATCTGATCCCCCTAGAGATGTAGTTTACCAAATATCAAAAGAATTTGACTGGTGGATCTGAAGAAGATTTTTAAAAAAAAATTTCCTCATACTGAACTAAGTTAATATTTGGGCACCCATATGGGAGTCCAAATATTAACCCAGGGTATCAATCTGAACAAACTTGAATCGGACCACCCCCACCCCCCCCACCACCCCCCCCCCCCCTTCTCTACTTGTATCTGACCCCCTATGGATGCTATATACCAATTATCAAAAGATTCTGATCCGTGGTTCTGAAGAAATGTTTTTTTCAATTTTTGCAAATATGCGGAGCATTTTTTCGATGCCCCCTACAGAGCAGCCTGGTACAACTGATGGCATTTTTTTTTTACGATTCCATTCTACTGGCCCTAAGGATGCTTCAAACCAAATAACAGTTCTCTGTTCCAGGTGGTGTGGGAAATTTGGGGTTTTAATTTTTTTCTATTTTTAGCCCCTGGGGTTCTGACAGGGATGTAAAAAATTTGTTGGGGGGCATCAATCAATTACTTAGGACCCACTTATACTACATGCCAAATTTGGTTGAAATCTGCCCACCGATTCTTGAAATACAAATTTTGTGCGGAGCCCAAAGTGGATATGCTCCCACAGAGAGCCCAAATATTGACCTACCAACTTCCCTTGAACAAATTTTAATCTTCAACACCTAGGGATGTTGCATACCAAATATCAAGGCATTCTCTCTGGTGGTTCATGAGAAGATTTTTAAATATTTTTAGGCTTTTGGGGCATAATAACTAGAGTCCGAAGATGGCAGCTGCTTCATTTGAACAAAATAGAAAGCCCGTCCAGTACAAATGAAAATTTTAAAACGTACTCCACAGACATTAACGCGGCACTCGTGCGAAAAACCTGCATGAAGTTTTCGTAGGCCAGTGACATTCATGATCAACATTAAACTTGGTAACATACTGATGTGTCCAATCAAGCGTGTCCAATGCCATTTTCCAAAAATATCAACATCAGTTTGGATATTCCCTCCTTTTTTTGAATAGTATATAACAAGATATAATAGATTAAATGCCTGTATTGAATGTACTGAGGCCAAATAAGTTTATAAACAAAGGTGAACGGGGGAGAGTCAGGGTAATTTCTCAAAAGGTTACAGGATATTTTTTTTTTTTTTAATGCTCTTTCCAAGTATGTAATTATATTTTTCTCTATCATCTGTGAAGAACTGTAAATTTTCCTTGCAACTCAAGTATTTTGGGTTGTGGTGGGAGGAAAATCATCCACAGAGTGGTTCGGAGAGGAAAGCCTTGTTTCTGGATCAAATCCACCCCCCTCCCCCACAGGAGATTTCCCCATCCCACCCCTCTCCAGGATAATAAAATTCACAGAATCCTCAGTACAAACCAGCAAAACGTTCCAAACCAGACCTGTCATTTTAAGGAGGGCAACTCCTCTCGCTCTCAATGGCTCTCCTAAACTAAAATTTGCAAGGGTGGTAAATGCCCTCCTTTCCACATACAAGCATAGCCACGAAAGTGAACTTTGTTCAGTAGCTGTGCTCGGTATCGCTCATCTTAATAGGTGATTGTGCACTTCGGAATATCTTACTGGTAACTTGTCTCTGTGTGACCCCTACATCTGGCCTCCAGTTTGAGCCAGAGGCCAGGTGTTGGGGTATCTCAGAGACTAAATGGTAGTTACTTACTTATAGGATACTGACTATAACTGTCTGACTACATACATAATTCAGGTACAAATCCTGACATGCTCTGCAAGAAATCATTGTATTTTACAAACCTACATTAGATACTATATGCACAACCCAAACAAATACATGCAAAGATATGGTAAAAAAATTGCCAATCTCAAGAACAAACTCCAGTGGCTCTCCTTTTGTCAAATTAAGGCGTTGCCCTTCTAAGTTCAGTTAAGGTGGGCGTTCATTGCTCTCCTCACATTTTGAAAATGAGGGGCCTAGCAAACACACCATCTTTTTAATTCATATTTAACATAGCTGATACTTACGTTCAAAATCTATGTTACCGGAGTTGAAGTTATCATCAAAGCCATAGCTATTTGTATTCTGTGGTAAGGGATTCTTATTATCATACTGTTTCCGCATTATTAACAATGATCTCATAGCATGGTAGTAAGGCCATGTAGAATCACTGAACTCGTCAAAGCTTTCCAGTGTTTTTCTCGTCTTTCGAACAAACATGGCCCGTAACTTGTGCATCTTTCGTCTGCAAGATGTGACGCTCATATTATAACCAGATTTTTTCATTCTGTGATGTACTGTTTTCCAGAACATTTTTGAATTATAGAGGCCCTTCTTCACTTTCAGGAAAACATCTTTATAATTGTTTATCAAGTGAATTATTGATTCATGTGTCCAGTTACTTGCTTTAGGTGGAAGATCCCCTGAAAAATATCAGACTGGACGGTAATAAAAGTTTTTCAAATATTAGGTGCATATATATACACTTTTATTATGCCTCACGTTTGTAACATCAGCTGTGATTGGTTAATTCGACACCTTCTAAAAGTCATAGTACTGGAGTTTTGGGGCAAAACACGGGGACTATTGGAACGTTTTTCCCTGGAGACAAGAGAACAAAGAAAATGTAAGCTCCACTTCCATTGATCAGCGTCGATTGGAATTTCTCAACACCAAACGCTGGCTCCGTGTTCGTTTAACCTTTTTCGTCACCGGTAGACACAAACTTACCAACACATGGGCATCTTTAGTGGGTGTGTTTTCAATTTTAACTGCAAACAATGAATTCAAAAGAATCAGAAAAATTAAAAACTCACATGTTGTTCACCACCTCTGTGAATCCTGAATATGAGTTATGACCTCGATCAATTATATTTCCACAAGTTTAGTAATCCCTGTCCTCAATGAACCTCCGCCTCAAGTTCAAAATAAATTGTTTCACTCGGCTTAATTCTATCAACTGCCGTTGTCTGAGAAACATGAATTTATATTCCATAAATTTATACCACTTATCACACAAGCATTAGCAATGAATTATAACATGAACAGCTGCAAACACTGGCATTTGTTGATATATAAACTCCCAGGCACTTGTGACAAGTCATTTTTGAAGAGACGTCATTCGTTCGAAATGACGTCATGTTTTTGGATTCAACTACATTGTTGTTACAAAACTGATGGCATGCTGCAGTTAACGCTTAACATTATAACAATGAACGTACCTTTGTTCGGCATAATAAAATAGAAGCCGCTGAAGGTTTTATTTCAGAAATCACACAAACTCAGGTACTATCGACCGATAGAACATGAAAAGAAACGTTCTAATATTATATTAGAAAGAAAATAACACACATACACAAAGATATTCAGGGTGAAAAATAAGGAAGCTTCTTTCAATGAACTACACATTGTTGCCTGAACATTTGGGAATTTAGGCCAAATAAAAAACAAAGGTCTTGAATCTCGGGAAATCCCTCACTGAAATTGAACTGCCTCTTTGAACATTTTTATTGGGTGCAATGTTGCAAGACTTTAATATTTTACCTTTTGATTTTGATTGATGTATATTTATTGGCACATATTTTATACAAAAGAATACTTATAATACAGTGTATGAGAGACCAGTGTCTTGAGAGACCACCTGTCTTGAGAGACCACATCTGCCAGGCACCGATTGGTTTTGCTCTATAATGGACCTGCTATGGGAGACCACCTGTCTTGTGAGACCACCTGTCTTGTGAGACCACCTGTCTTGAGAGACCACTGTGACCTGGTACCAACTTGTATTTTTATGCCATAATGGACCTGTCTTGAGAGACCGCCCCTTTGAAGACTGAAACCATGACAAAAGCTTTTTACCTGTTCTGGAATTGGAAAATCCATTGTGGTTATACTAACATAATTAAAAGTATTAAAAGCTCTTAATTGGGTTTCAATTGCTAACTCATTAAAAATTGAGATGTTCTTATAAGACCCCTGTGAAAAGATCAGGATTATTGCTGAATAAACTATTTCATACATACCTGAAATGTAACAGATAGGAATAAAAATAAATTTGTGTTGAAAATCTTTTTTGTTACAAATTGAAATGGACTGTTATAAAAATTATAAAAATAAATTAGTGTTGAAAATCTTCAATGAAGATTTTCAACACAAATTTATTTTTATAATTTTTATAACAGTCCATTTCAATTTGTTACAAAAACTTCATACAAAAGAACAACTACAAAGTAATTACAAAAATCCATTCTTCTCTATTTCTGAATTTTGTGGTTGGTTATTCACTGACTTGAGAAAACCTGAAACCTGTTATGAGAGACCACCTGTCTTGAGAGCCCACTTTTGTGTGGCCCAAAGGGCGGTCTCTCAAGACAGGTTCTACTGTATTTGTTTCGTAAACATTCAGTCTGCTTTTTAGGCTTTTTTCTGAATGGTAAAGAACCCAACTGAGGGCCATAACTCCAACAGAGGGTCACTGAAGACATTGTTAAGAAAGTCTCACAAACCAAATATTTAGCAAATCCATTGATATTTGTTCAAGTTATTGCACTAATGAGCTAAGCCCACCCACTCGTTTGCTCCCCCACCTGCCTGCCCACCCGCACACCAACTTCAACAAACTATAGGTTGAGGTTTTAACAACCTTGACCAAAAAGCTTCCCTCCCTCACTAACCTGATAACATAACTACTCTAGAACCAAATACAGACCCGGACATAAGAAAAATGAATATGAGAAAATGGGAGCTCTACTAAAATAAATTTTGGCCGAGTAACATGCAGCTCTGAGCCCTGACAAAATCATTATTTACAACCTTATGAAGCATTTGAATTCAAGGGCAAACAACAGGTTCTTCTTGAACCCTTAAATACTTATTTGCAATTTTGACCATTTTTATGGCAACTAAACAGGTGCTCAAAGAGACAGTTGTTAGATGCAACTTATTTATTTATTTATTGGTGTTTAAGGTCACATATTTCTGCACAATGGCTAACCATGACCATGACAGTTTTACGGGTGGAGGAAGCCGGAGTACCCAGAGAGAACCACCGAGCAACGGCGAGTAACTGTCAGCTCCCCAACATCCCAACTCCTGACAAGCAGGGTTAGCATTGGTTGAAGACAGGTGCACCATCGACATGCGGTACGCCTTAGTACATAGCGTCACCGTGCCCTCACGTGGGCAATGGGGGTGAAGTGTCTTGCACAAGGACACAACGCGGTTGCCGTAGATGGGATTCGAACCGAGGACCCCTCAGCTTGCAGCCTGCACCTCTACCAACTGAGCCACCGCGCCCCCCGTTAGATGCAAGTTACATTCTAATAACCATGTCATTGTTTCTAGGCAATCTTAGCTGCCTAATAGTCATCCAAGACTTGCCTGGACACAACTGCAAAGCCAAAGAATGTAGACTATCAAAGTCTTCTCAGTTCAATGTGAAGGTAATAGTTCTTATGCTTTGTGAGTTTCTTCTTCTTCAAAACAAATTCCTAAATGGAGGCATTGTAAAGCGAAATTCCCAATTTATTACATGGGCTCGGACCCTTTCCCAAAGAGGGCAGAAGAATCCCTAATTCAACAGAAACGGATGACCAGAAACAAAACTCACTCAAAGTTTCAAGGACTTTTCTGTAGGGATCTGCGAATCACAAATTTCTTTTCGAATCGAATCTCGAATCGAATCGTGTCTCTGATATCGACATCGAATCAAATCCCGAATCGAATCTTAAAAGACACGTTATTTCATATTGCATCAAATGGAAGTTATGGAACACTGTGATGACCCTTACGCGACGGAGTGAACACCTTAAACACCAATAACTAAATATTCTCTGTAGCTCCGTCACTGAAACAGCTAGGCCTATTGTCCATAGTTTTAGTTTTTGAAGGCCTAACTTGTTACTATTCACGTTCTTAAGAACGTGAATAGTAACAAGTTAAGCCTTCAAAAATCAAAACTATGGATAATGTTCTGGGCCAAATTCACACCTTACCAAACAATTAAACATTGTCAATTACTCAAATAAATAGGAATTGGGCCTACATGAATGAATTTTCTAATGACAGTTTTATCCTATTTTTGTTGGAAATGTAACAAATTGAAGTTAGTACGAGAGATTCGAAAAAAATCGAATCCTGAGACTGATTCGGGATCGATCTCGAAGCATACGTATGGTATCGATATCGAATCGAATCTCGAATATCCGCAGGACCCTTATTGACTGAATGTTTGGAGTTTCATCCCTCAACTTACGTAACTATCAGGGATGTAGGAACTAAGAACTGGGGGGAAGGGAGCACATGGGGCAGATTAGGCTAACACTATCTTTGCCATTATATTTTCACATTCTAATTCCACCATCAATAGCAGAAAATCAGGGAGTGGGGAGGCCTCACAGCCCAAACATAGTCATCTAAAACTTGTATATTTCTTTTGGGATGTAGAAGAAAGTGCTCATTTTGAGATCTGTATTTAACAAATCCCATACCACCCTAGACTGAGACAGTGTTTCAGCCCAGTTGGGGAAATAGTTTATGAAAGTGTCAATGACACTACAGCTTAACTTGACTGTGTGCAGAGTTTGATGAAAAAGGATAATGTTCAATGTTTATGTAAGGATTATGAAACTAGAGATGGTCTATCGCCCACTATACCTCTGCCGTGGCAGACCGCCTAGGGCATTCAATTTTCCTAAGTAAAAACAAAAATCCAATGTGGCCGCCAGTCGGTCATCTTGAAACCGAGTGGAAAAAAAAATTATGTCACACACTTCCCCTCATCATATTGAGCATTTTTGTGAAGTTTCATGAAAATGCGGCTAAAATTGTGGAAGTAGTTCTCTCCACGGGTTAACATAAAAAAAATCCAACATGGCCACCAGTCGGCCATCTTGAATCCGATCGGGAAAAAAATTATGTCTTGCACTGCTCCTCATCATGTTGATCATGTTTGTGAAGTTTCATGAAAATGCGGCTAAAACAATGGAAGTAGATTGTTTCACAATTTTACATGTGCAACAGACCGACGATGATGACGACGACGACAGACTGACCGGCTGACAGACATGTTGACTCCTATATACACCCCCCCCCCCCATAAAACTTCATTTTGTGGGGGTATAATACGATAAGAATTGTGCTAATTGACCTACATGCTATGATGTTTTTAACAAGAATTATTTGAGGTGTTGACTGTGCTAAAGAACTGTGGCCTGATTTGATGTGGCCCTCACAGTTATCTAGGACATGGTTGACCGATTGCGACCAAAATAGGAGTCTCATCTAGATATTATACCAAGTCGCCCTACCAAGTTACAATGAAATCCCTTCATAAATAAAAGCAAAAGACAGTGCTAAAGAAATCTAGGTCACTTGCCCCAAAAGTGGTAATGGCTGACCGACTGTGACCAAAATAGAAGTCTCATCTATGATCTAGACATCATATTGAGTCATCTTACCAAGTTACAATGAAATCGCTTCAGGGCTTATATTTCGTCCAAATTTACGAGAATCCAAATGTAGTTACGCGGATCCAACGATCCTAGCACCCAGATCCCGAAGGGATCTGGCCGCGTCACAAAGTGAGCAGCGAATAGAGGGGGAAATATTTTTGAAATGCACTATTAAGAGAAGAGTTCTTTTGGGTGAAAGTTAAAAAATTTATAGTAATTTATATATTTTTTATACTTACCAATGACCCAGACTTAGCTGGTGCTAACTCTAACAAAACCAGGGCCAAACACAAATTTTGCCCCCCCAATCCCCAAAATTTGCATCCAAAACAAAAAGAAATCATGTCCTAAAGGACCTCCATACTACACCCCCACTGCGCATGCGCAGTGTGACGAACGTCCCGAAATTGGCGCCAATTATCATTCTTACTGGCAGTGCCTGGTCAGCCCTATGTACTCAGCGGGGAGGCAAGAGTTCCCAACTCCAGGGAGGGCCATCCCCGTCTGGGTCATTGGTAAGTATAAAAAATATATAAATTACTATAAATTTTTTAACATTTTTATACTGTACCAATGACCCAGACTTAGCTGAATAGTAAACAGGCTGGAGGGCCTAGGACATAGAGGAAAATCCAATAAGCTCAACTATATAGTAAAGAGGTAACCCCTTAAGGAGAAAAGGAGTATTAGGCTTTACATGTATCTTTCTTATTTAATATTAAATTAGAAAGATACACTACCCTTAATAATTGAGCACAATAACATTCATGTTCTCTATTAACATCCAGTATATCCCTTATACTAATTATTTTTAAAGTAAGCCAATAAATAAAGTAGTCCAGAGAACTGAGACTCTTTATAGTCATTTAAAAGTGTCCGAGTATTGTATATTAAAGCCCGTTTGACACTTGACATATACAAATGCTTCACACCGAGCTACACTTTAAAAATAAGACATGAATGAATTTTAACATTAATATTACACTTTAAAACCATCCCGGAAGCGACTCAGAATACTTTTCACTATAAAGCAGGTGACCTAAGGGAAAGCTGTCTTATAAGATAAGAATTTGAAATCTACTGTCCCAAGAGGTTCAAATGGCTTTTCCTTCAATTTAAGAAGAACCCAAGCTAAATTCCATTTAGGAATTAATCTAACAGTTCTGGGTCTATTTATAGAAAAGTTTCTAACCAACTTAGATAAAGAGACATTAGATCCAATTTGTAAACTATCATGATGTGCATAGGTATCAGATAACATAGACCTATAACCCTTTATAGTAACAGGCTGCAGTTTGATTACGTCAAACAAGTATACTAGAAAGTTTGCAATGTCTGGTATAGAGGGATCGAATATATCTACAGAATGATCCCTACACCAACGACGAAAAACCTTCCACTTAGCTGCATAGTTTAGCGAAGAGGAGGTCCTCCTGCAGTTAGAAATCGTGTTCACTGCTCGTCCTGTAAAGTGCTTGCCATGCAAGAAGGACCGCACAACGGAAAAACGTGAAGGTTGAGACCTTGCGGGTTGTGATGGAGTTGGCGCGATTTCCCCTGCGAAAGAAGATCCTCCCGTGGAGGAAGCTTTCGCGGTAGGTCCCACAACAGACACCTGAGTAGATTTATCCACGGTCTCTGTGGCAACAGAGATGCTACCAACGGAATCTTGCATTGAGATTGTTTTATCTTTAGCAATACTTGTTGAATTAACGGCGCTGGAGGAAACGCATATCCTATCATTCCGTCCCAAGGGATCGACAGAGCGTCTACTGCAAATGCTCTTGGATCCGGACACGGAGACACATACGTCTGCAACTGATTGTTGAGATGTGTCGCAAATAAGTCTATCACTGGCCGTTCCCATTGGTAGCAAATCTGATTGAATACTTGTTTGTTGAGAGTCCATTCCGACGGCAACAAGCGACCCTTTCGTGAAAGGGAGTCTGCTAGCACATTCAGACGACCCGGTATGTGACGGACCGAAAGAAGAACGTGATGTTCTAGCGCAAACAGAAGGATTCTTTCCGTTAGATTGAACAACGGAACTGAATGAGTGCCTCCCTGATTCCGTATATACGCCACTACTGTCGTATTGTCGGATAGGATTTGGACATGAGCATTGTGAATAATGTCCATCCAGTGACGTAACGCAAGCCAAATTGACATCATTTCCTTGATGTTTATGTGCTTGCACAGGAATTGCGGATCCCAAAGACCCTGGCATCTCGAATCCGTTGGGATTAATGATGCACCCCAACCTGTTTGACTGGCATCCGTCATAATGGTAAAACTCGGATCCGGCAACTGCAGCGGAACTCCCTGAGTTAACCACTGAATGTTTGCCCAAGTCTGAATCTCTTGTTTCACTTGCTCTGACAAGAGAACGTCTACGTCGAGCGAATGAATTTTCACACTCCAATTCTGAGTCAAGAAAATTTGAAGAGGACGTGTGCGTAACCGCCCCATCGGAATGAGATCCGCAGCGGCTCCGCACAGACCTATCAGTCTCATAAATTCTCTCGCTGTGACTTTGTCTGCGTGCAGACAATAGCGAGCGTAACAACTGACTAATTTCGCTCTGGCTAACGGCAGACGAACGAGATTGTTGTGCGTCTCGAAGCTCATTCCCAGATGAGTGAATGACTTGGACGGCACCAGATCCGACTTCTCCTCGTTTACTATAAAACCGAGACGTCGGAGCAATAGAAGAAGATTCTGAACATCGTTCTGAAGCGTTAACTCGTTGCCGTACCTCTGAAGAATGTCGTCCAGGTAGGCCGACGTTACCGCAGACGAATGAGCTCGGAAATAGATCATTACCGAGTTCATTACCCGAGTGAAAGCCCAGGGTGCTAGATTCAATCCGAAGCACATCGCCCGGAATTGATACACCACTCCTAGGACTGCGAAGCGTAGATACTTTCGGAATGTTGGATGTACCATGACGTGAAAGTACGCATCTTTGAGATCTATGCTTGTTGCATAATCGATCACCCGAATACTCGCTCTGACCGACCGAATCGTCTCCATTTAAAATTTCGGAGCGACGATCAGCTTGTTTATCCAGCTCAAATCTATGACTGGACGGAACGAGCCATCTGGTTTCGGAACCAGAAACAGATGGCTGTAGAATCCCGGAGTTTCCTGGTTTTCTACGACCTCTACCGCGTTCTTCATTAAAAGAGACTGCACCTCTGATAACAGAGCGTCTCTTTTCTGCGAATTTGACGGAAGTTGAGTCCACTTTGGACTTCGAGTTAATGGAGGCTTTCGTTTGAAGGATATCTTTAGACCTTCCGAAGTCACTCCTCTCACACAAGGGGCGTCCGTAATCGGCGCCCATTCTTGTGAAAAGCTCGACAACCTTCCGCCAACCGGTACGCGATAGAGGTTTAAGCCATCACCTCCTGGACCTGCGAGGCCTGCGGTAGGAGAAACCACGTCCTCCACGACCCGCACCTCGCCCCGTCGACCTCGGGGAGTCCGACCGATTGTCCCGGCCCGAAGGACGTCCCGAACGAGAGTCGCTACCCTGACGGTCTCTCGAATAAGACCAAGAGGACGCACCGGAACCTCTATAGGAACCTCTCTTGGGCGCATTAGACCCAGAAGTGCCTGTCTTATTCTTGTCTGCTGTATCTTAGAAGCAGATTTGAACAACAGAGAATCCGAAGCTTTCTTTGTAATTTTATCATAAATAGCAGAAAGCTTGCCGTCAAAGAGAAGTTCTCCGGAGACCGAAGCGACTCTAAGAGAGTTCTTCACCTTAGTATCCACGAGTGTGGATGTAGCTAGGGCTGCGTCACGTCTAACCAACTCCAGATTTGCCACTGAAAGGGCGGAGTTACATGTGGAATAAGCTACTGCCCTTGAAAGAAGTCTTAAAGAGGATTGTATATCCTGAAACTCTTTCCCTTGAAGGCGCAGTGATAATGCCTTAGTAAGGTGATCTGCGTAAGATAAGGCATCTAAATTGGCTCTGTTAGACGCAATAGCTGTTTCCAACACCGCGGTTGGAATAGAAGCCGACGACGGTAATGATAGCTCTAAGTCTTCCGCCTCGTCGTACATACGCAGAGGAACTCTCGGGATACCCTGTCCTGCCGTGTCGAATTTATTCCTTGCATTAATGAAGGCAGGTTGAGAGTATTGGCGGACAAGAAACCTGCTTTTCCCGTTTTGGAAGCAAGTTTGAATATAGCGTCGTTCAATAATTCCAATGTTCTTGCAACATTATTGGACTGAGACGGAAACTCGGGAGCGATGTCCCTGAACCGTTCAAAGAAATCAGAGTCCAATGACGCTATAATCCTCTTGTCCGGAACCGCAGCAGTCTGGCCTGACGGAACAACTTGAGGGAGAAAGTGCCGGATGAAGTCCACGGCAGCTTTATGTTGTTCCGAAAGGGATAGCTCCAAATCATCCATATCCCTTTCACCATCCGGTCGGACCTCATGATGTTCCCGGTCGTCCGCCCCCGATGCTTCGGCGGAGCGTACCGACCCAGCGCCGTTGGATAATTCTCGATCCGACACCGTTTCTGTCGGCTGCTGGGATGCTGCGATAAGCTGTGCTATCTGCACAAGAATGTCCGGCGTCGAGACCTGCGGAGGCGCAGTCTTTCGCTGCTTCGCCGAGGGCAGCTCCGCATCAGATGGCTCCCGCATACTTTTTCTATGCGAACGTCCGGAGTCCATCGGTCTCGAATCCCTGGCTGCCGGATGGTGTGACCTGGTCGCCGAAGAATCCTTGATCGGCGAAGCTGGTAATATATCGGCGGTCACGCAGCCAAGGTGCGGTCGTGTGTGCTGACGAGAAGAAGAAGCCTTAGCAGTCTCCGCGGACTGCCTATACAACGGAGCGTCCCGAGCGACGGACGTATGCTCCGCTTGCGACACATTTTGTACCACAACATCTGGTCCCAGATGTTGTTGTACGAGAGAGGGGCCTCTCTCGCTCGCGGCCCGGCTGGACCTGGACGAGCTAGGAACCGGACTCAAAGGCTTCCTCTGTTCTCGCTTACTATCCGCCGTCACTGGGTGTGCACCTAGTATGTTTATAGTGCTCGCATCACCCAAAATTTCCTCCTGGACCGCATCGGACGAACCCGGCTGCCGAACCATTCGGTGAATGGACGCTACACCGGGCGAGCTAGCGGACGACATTTGTCTAATCTCCATGAGCACTTTTGCCGCTAGCTCTGAATTCATTTGTGACGACGGACGCACACTTGTAGAAGATAACATGGAAACATCACCCTGTTCTTGTTCCTCTGAAATAGAAACTGAGAGAGTAGAGTGACCTTGCGGAGGAAGAGCCGGCATAGCCCTTTCTCCACAAACAACATACCGTGACACACGTTTCCAATGTTTATCATCCCAATATTGACAAATAGGACAGGGATTAGTGCGAGAACACCGACTACAATTAATACAATGATCATGAAAGTCAGAGGAAGATTTCTTCCCATTACAATTTGAACAAACTCCTTTCATTGTGAAAAGTCAACAAGTCCTAGTTACTCGCACAAACCCCTGACACAAAGATACATAATAACATGATCCATTAATAAATGAAAAAACAATTGCAAATCAAAATAATTTTGAAAAAATATTTTTTCAGCGAAGCCCAAGTTGCTGAAAAGTAACGTTGAGCCCCGATGGATCCGATGGCAAAGTGTGGTCAAAAATTTTAAATTTATATTAAATAATTAATGAGACACTTACGGAAAATATAAATGTATCTTATAGTGAGATAAACTACAGCAAAGGCAAACAGCCCCCCTCAAAAAAGGCTGTTGCCAATGTAAACAAACAGTGTAAAACACCAGAAAACATGACTCCAGGCACTGAAAAAACTGGCCCGGAATCAGTCATCAAAATTACACTCTATCTGATGCAAAACAGAGACTCCCAGGGGAGAATCTGCAGAACATCAGATGGAAGATGCAGAACACAACGTTTATACACCCATGGGTGAAAACGTAACTATGGGGAAAATAACAGAAAACATTCTGTATCCAAGCAACTCTCCCAGGAAAATTTTAGAAATGAACTTTCTCAAAAATATGCCAAAAGCATGGGAGAATTGCAAGGGGGGACTTTAGAAGGCTAGGGGAGAGGAAACACTGAATAAGCAGTGCAACATTTAGCAAGAATGACAACAAGAGGCCCATGCCTCGAAAATAGGCAACTTAACATAATTTCATCAAAAAATTTTAAGTACAGCCTTGATTATTTTTTGTCACTTCTTTTTCCTCTCCTCCTTCTATCCTCCTTAGAATCACATTTTCTCCAAAAATTACGTGTCTGGCATCCTTTAAACTGAGATTTACAAGCACAAAGATCAGTGAGATGTTGACTGATGAAGGGCCAAACAGAGAATGATAATTGGCGCCAATTTCGGGACGTTCGTCACACTGCGCATGCGCAGTGGGGGCGTAGTATGGAGGTCCTTTAGGACATGATTTCTTTTTGTTTTGGATGCAAATTTTGGGGATTGGGGGCCAAATTTGTGTTTGGCCCTGGTTTTGTTAGAGTTAGCACCAGCTAAGTCTGGGTCATTGGTACAGTATAAAAATATCCTCTTATTTTTTTGAAAGGTGAAAATTACGTTTTTTAACAGCATGTTTCAAAAATTCAAATTTAATTCTCAATCTGTCTCACCAACACTGTTAACCGTTTAGCGCTACTTGATTTGAATGGCCTGGAGACTAACAAAACAGTACAAAATTGATCTTACCTGAGTGACGATGCTGGTTCAAATCTTCAACGTTTCCGAAACTCTGACTGTCGGACATGTGACGGTGTGACTCGAAAACTACCGACACAGTTCAGATCAGAATTACCTGACCTCACCAAACTGGTTCAACTGCTTGGAAAATTTGAAGATCTTTCACCGTGCAGTAGTTGCTACAGTACTGCACAGTGGAAGATCTTCAAAGTGAAACTATGTGTGCATGAAAAATGAATCAGCTGGGACAGCAGGTGAGCTGCACAACAGTATTTTTTAACTCACTACTTTCTTTCATTTCTCAATATTTACCGTAAACACGAAATCTCGGCTGATTTAAATGAGCACTGCACGTGTGGACAATAACAGATCTAACTGGTGACGTATACACAATTCTTCAACCAAGAAATTCCTTGAAACGTCGTCCCAGTTTTGAATAGCAGACTGTCAGCATGGAGCACCCGTCGTTTTGACAAATTATGTCAGTTGACAAAATTAATTCTGCCAGTTCACTGTTCTATTATGTGTGTCATTCAGTGCTAATTTGGTGTGTTGTGCATACATGCTTATTCAGTCAATGCGACTTCATTCCCACCCACGTTTTGCACAAATCTTGGTACGGAGATCACGCGAATCCAAGTAGATTCTCGTAATTTCGTTTGCATGAATATTTATGCAAATCGATTTGCAGATTCGCGTTGAAATATAAGCCCTGTTGCTTCATAAATATGAACAGTGGACTGTGCTGAACAAATCTAGGTCACGTGCATGTACAGCCATCATGGTTGACCGATCACTACCAAAATAGGACATTCTCATCTAGACATTATACCAAGTCATCCTACCAGTTTACAATGAAAGCCCTCCATAAATGCAACCAGTAGACTATTAAAGGAATCTAGGTCTCATGCCTATGCGTCTGTCACAGTTAACCGAACCCAACAAAAATAACATGTTATAGAAACATTATACAGAGTCATCCTACCAAGTTACAATGAAATCCCCGCATAAATACAACCTGTAGACTGTCCCAAAGGTTTTCAGGTTTCGAATCTGCGCAGCCATCACGGTTAACAGATTGTGACCAAAATGGGATATTCTCATCTAGACATGACACTGAACCTGCACATGAAATATGATCAGACAAGAACTACAGGGTGTGGCCTGTGCTAAAGAAAATGTGAACAGACACGCAAACTTCCACACATGTGATGGCAATAGCTTAGCTTCACTTTGTCAAGGTAAGATAAAAATGGAGCAAAAAATGTGCTCTTTTCTCAACTTACTTTTACATGTACTGTGGAAGTTCGTTAACCCCAACTACCATACTTTTTAAGTATTGTATTCCTGTCACTGCACTAAGGCACATGGCCATGGGTCACCATTGATACATATCAGTAAGTGGATGTCCTTCTAAGACCACGACTCCCCCACCCATCCCCAGTTTGAAATGCTTCATAAGCCCTTGATTACTGAAATGTCATGACTGTCTAACACATCCAAATAATGTTATAAACAGAACACACATGGCAGATCATCTGTATTTGGTTTGTAAGCAACAATGACAAATATGCTGCAGCCCAGTACTGCAGCTTAACCTTTAAGGGCCTAATTCCGACTTGTATCACTTTAACTGCAACAGGTCAGGTGCCTCAACATGTAGCATCAGGGTTAACTCACAAATTATATTTTCTGTACCCTAGAAGTTGTTTTTAGACAAGTCTTGGCTACGTATATAGGCAGCCAATACTTGCCTAAGAACAACTACAAAGCCGTAGGATGTAGACTGTCAAAGTGTAGGAAAAATATATAAAAATCTCCAGGCCCTTGAGGGTTAAATCAGGATTTGCATTTTGTTGGGGCTGATTGGCCAAAGATGCTATAGTCGACTATTATTTTTCAAAGATGACTATTTTTTAGCTGTATACATCATGCCACTGAATGATAATATTCATCTGCGAGGGGCACTTAACATTTCTCGGTACCCGTTATCCTTCGTATTCATAGCTTATATCACAAAAATAGGCAGTAATTCTGACCTTACCCTTGCATATTATCTCATGAAATGGACGTCATACCTAAACTCCACCCGAGATCAAGCTATTGTGAACAAATTGTTGATAATCCATGTTAATTGTTGCCATTTTAATTTTTAAATCCAATAAATTTAATATCGAATTGGAATTTATTGACACTAAATTACTGAAGGAATTTCCATACTTTGGTGTTAGCATCACGTGACACAAAGTTGATTATGTCAGTTAGGAATTCCTGGTAAACTTCTCTTTTTAGATTATCCAATTGGCTTGAATAAACACTGCATGCTATATTCCTGGCCATTTTCATCAAGCGACAGTTTCAAGATCCCAAAAATGACCCAAATGAAAACTTCACAGTCCAGACACTGCTTTGATTTTCACTTGTTTTGTCAGGATTTTGAATTTCATTTACCTGTTCCTCACTAAATATTTCCACCGTATATTATGCTTAAAAGTTAGAAATTTAGTGGTAAGAAATTGTACAGTAAAACCTGTCTTGAGAGACCACATCTGCCAGACACCGATTGGTTTTACTCTATAATGGACCTGCTATGAGAGGCCACCTGTCTTGAGAGACCACCTGTCTTGAGAGACCACTGTGACCTTGTACCAACTTGTATTTTTATGCCATAATAGACCTGTCTTGAGAGACCGCACCTTTGTAGACTGAAACCATGACAAAAACTTTTTACCTGTTCTGGAATTGGGAAATCCATTGTGGTTATATTAACATAATTAAAAGTATTAAAAGGGTGTCTTCCATGTAGACCAATTCCACTTAGACCAATTCCAGGTAGACCAACTCAGTTTAAATTAATTTAGATTAATTCGAAGTAGACCAATTCCAGGTAGACCAATTTGATATAAAGAGTAATTCAGAGTTGGTCTACTTGGAATTTTTCTATTGTCATTTTTTCAGATATTATTTTGTATTTTTTCAATGGGGGGGGGGGGGGGGGGGGGGGGGGGGGGGAGGGGGGGGATTTGTATAAAACTATTTTTGTATACACTTTGTTTGTTAACAAGCCAGCATGTTGTTTGAAGTGTTATTTTGTTTCCACTGTGAATCCATAACAGTTTGTCACAGTTTAGGTGTTTACACTACACTTGGGGTACTGGAGAATGGGATCAGACAATGACCATTGTTTTGTTTTATTCAGTAACACATCACCCACATCAAAGATGTTTATCAGTCCACATTTTGGGTGTTCACACTACACTTGGGGTACTGGAGAATGGGACCAAACAATGACCATTGAGGGTACTATCAATGCTGAGACATTCCTTGACCAAGCAAAATACATGTGTTCTGTGTAAAGTGATGCTTGATTTAATGTTGGTGCTCAAGTGTATAAAGTTAAAAAATTTATAGTAATTTATATATTTTTTATACTTACCAATGACCCAGACATAGCTGGTGCTAACTCTTAAAATATAGGGCCAAACACAAATTTTGCCCCCCAATCCCCAAAATTTGCATCTAAAACCAAAGAAAACATGTCCTGAAAGGCCCTCCACACTTCGCCCCTACTGCGCATGCGCAGTGTCAAGGACGTTCCGAAATTGGCGCCATTAATCATTCTAATAACCAGTGCCTGGTAAGCGCTATGTACTCAGCGGGGAGGCAAGAGTTCCCAACTCCTGGGAGGGCCATCCCCGTCTGGGTCATTGGTAAGTATAAAAAATATATAAATTACTATAAATTTTTTAACATTTTTATACTGTACCAATGACCCAGACATAGCTGAATAGTAAAAAGGCTGGAGGGCCAAGGACATAGAGCAAAATGGAATACGCTCAATAAAATAAAATAGAGTCATCCCCTGTAGGGAAAAGAAGTAATAGGCCTTACATGTATCTTTCATATTTATGATAAATTAGAAAGATACAACACCTTCCAAAATTGAGCATCATACATCCATGTACTCTATTAATATCTAGTATAATCCTTATACTAATAATTTTTAAAGTAAGCCAATAAATAAAGTAAGTCTAGAGAATAGAGACTCTTATACTCCTAAAAGTGTCTGAGGATTGCATAATCATGTCCGTTGACATATGCAATATTCAAAAGCTATACTTTAAAAATTAAGACTTGAATGAATTTTAAAAACCTAAACTTCTCACTAAACAACCATCCCAATAACAGCTCAGAATTACTAACTCCGGAGGAGGTATCCCCTTGTTTTCATAGTAAAACAGGTGACCCAAGGGAACACCCTCCCCCCCCCCCCCCTTTTCTTGCCCTGGGTCAAATAGCCCAGAGCGAAGAGGGCAGCAGAACGGAGACACTGCCGAAACAGACAGCCTACCTAGCTATAGTAGCAACTGTTAAGTGAATGACATTCTGAGCAGTAGATAATAGACCTAACAATAGAGGCCTCCAGAAATGGACTCGATATTTCTGAGATAAAATTCATGAATGTGGATGGCTGAGCGCAATGAGCGGCCTTCAAAAATCTATAATAGCGACACTATTAATGTAAGCCCAAGAAGTAGAAGAACTCTTACTTCATGAGCCGAAATCTTAAGCACAACTGCTAAGTCAATGATATACCATAAGCAGTACCGATAGTTAATAGAATCCATTAACAATAAAATGGAGCGTAACGTCCTTCTACTAGGCATCAAAGACAGAAGAAGCTTACGCCCATAGTAATAAACAGATATCTGTTTATAAATACATAAACTGTACCCGGAAAGAGTAAAGGCCTATGCCCATACGAAGACGGAAGGACCTTAAAATAATAGGTTCCGGATAATAGGAGCCTAACTCTTATGCAAAAATCCAACCTAAATAGTAACGGAAGTAGTGATTCCGAAACTACGAAAGTGAAAATCATCCATCGATAGTGCATGAAACTCACTGACTCTACAGTAAAAGAGAAACCAACAGAATTACTGTCTAAAAGGTCAGAATTTGAAAACTACTGTTTCCAGAGGCTCAAATGATTACTTAGCTAAATAAGAACCGCAGTTAAAATCCATATAGGAATTTAATCTAAAGATTCTAAGTCTATTTATCAAAAAGTTACTAACTGACTTAGATAAAGAGACAAAAGACTCAATTGTAAACTATCGTAGAGTGCATAGGTATGAGGTAACATAAACCTATAACCTAAATAATAACAGGCTGCAGTAGATCTTGTGAAACAAGTATACTAAAAAAATTGCAATGAGTAGTATGGAGGGATCAACAATATGAACATAATGATCCCTACACCACGACGGAAGAGCCTCCACTTTAGCCGCATAGAATAGCGAAGAAGAGGATCTCCTATAGTAAGAAATCGCGTCCAAAGCTCGTCCAGTACAGTGCTTACAATGCAATACGGACCACACAACGGAATACATGAAGGTTGCGACCTTGCGGGTTGTGATAAAGATGACACGATTTACCCAGTGAAAAAAGATCCTCACATAAAGGAAGATTTCACGTTAAGACCCATAGTAGACAAGAGAGTAAATTACCCATGATCTCTGTGAAGATAGAGATGCTATCAACAGAAATGTATTGTGGTTGTTTATCTTAGCAATACCTGCTGAAACAACAGCGCTGGAGGATACGCGAATCCTATCATTCCGTCCTATAGATCAATAGAGCGTTAACAACATTAGCTCAGAGATCTGGACAAGCCAACACATATGTCTGCAATTGATTAGCAAGCTGTGTCGTAAATAAATCATCATTGGGCGCTCCCATAGATAGCAAATCTGATTGAATACTTGTTTGTTGAGAGTCCATTCTGACAGCAACAAGCGACCCGTAAGAGAACGGGAGTCCGGTAAAACAATCAGACGACCCGGAATATGACGGACCAAAACAGAACTTGGTGTACTATAACCAACAGACGGATTCTTTCCATTAAATTGAATAACGGAAACGAAAGAGTGCCTCCCTGGTTCCAGAGATACGCCACTACTGTCGAATCAAAGGACAGGATTTGGGCATGCGTTTCTGAATAATGTTCATGCAATGACATAAAGCAAGCCTAAAAAACATTATTCCGCAGAAGAAAACTGAGCTAAGAGACTGCGGAACCCAAAGACCCTGGCACTTCGAATCCGTAGGGATCAGTATTATATCCCAATCTGTTTGACTGGCAACCGTCATAACAGCCACACTCGGGTCCGGCAACTGCGGTGGCACTCTCTGAGTCAACCACCGAATGTTTGCCCCAGTCTGAATCTCTTGTAACACTAGATACACAAGAGAACGTGTAAATAGAGCAATTCATGGATTGCCGAAAAGTTGCCGTCGAAGAGAAGCTCCTCCGAGAACGAAGCGACTCTGAGAGAGTTCTTAACCTTACTATCCACGCGTGTGGATGTAGCTAGGGCTGCGTCACGTCTAACCAACTCCAATCAGCCACTGAAGGGCGGAGTTATACGTGAACAAACTACTGCCCTCAAAAGAAATTACATTGAGAATAATATCCCGTAAATCTTTTCTTGAAGACGTAATGATAACGCCTCAGTAAGGCGGATTACGTATGATAAAGCGTCTAAGTTAAGTCTACTATACATCATGTCGTTTCCAACATTGAAATTGGAAAAGACATAAACGGCGAAAAAGAATATATGCAGTCTTTAACCACACCGTCTAGACGCATATGAACTCTCGGTATGCCCTGCTCTGCCAAAATAAACTATTCGTATAAATGATAAAATGGCAGAAATGAGCAACGTGGACAAGAAACTAAACTATCATGCTTGGTAGCAGGCTTGTATATATATATATATAGCGTCGAAAAATAAAACACATGTTGTTATGACAATATTGGACTGCGTCGGTAAGTCAGGGACAATGTCTCTGAACCGATCGAAAAATCCGAGTCCAATGACGCTATAAGTCTCTTATCCAAGATCGCAGCAATGGAGTCCGAAATAACAATCACTAGAAGATAATGCCAGAAGATATGAAAGGCAGCTTCCGATACTACTAAAGGGAAAACTCGAAATCTTTCGAATCCCTTTCGCCATCCTGTCGGACCCTATAAAGCGTTCGGTCGTCCGTACCTGATGCAACCGCGGACCGCACCGACCCAGCGCCGTCGGATAATTCCTGATTCGACCGAGAAACTGTCAATTGCTGGGATGCTGCGAAACAACTGTGCTAACTCGGATAGCACGTCCGTCACTGAGGCCTGAGGAGAAGCGGTCTTACGATGCATTGCCGCTGGAAGCTCCGTGATCGTTACCCCGTGCATACTACCAATATGCGAGCAAACGGAGTGTATAGGCCTCGTGTCCCTTGGCTACCGGATGGCGCGACCTATTCGCCGTGGAATCACTGAATGACGAAACTGATCAGATACTCGAGGTCACGTAGCCAACGTGCGGTCGTGTGCCCTGCTGTGAGGATGAGGAAGCATTAAGGACTGTCTCTCGGACTGTCAATATAACGGAGCGTCCCGACCGACGGACATATGCTCCGAATGTAAAATATCTGAACCACAACATGCGGTCCCCTATGTTGTTGGACGAGAGAGGGACCTCTCTCGCTCACAGCCCGGACGGACCTGGACAAGCCAGGAACCGGACTAACAGGCTTCCTCCGATCTGTCCTCAATCTGCCGTCACTGGGTGAGTACTAAAGTAATTAAAGTGCTCGCATCACCCAAATCTCCTTCCTAGACCGCAACGGACGAACCCAGCAGCCGAACCATTCGATGAATGTACGCTACACCGGGTGAGCTAGCGAATGTCACTCCGCAGGCGATAGACATATTCCATGAGCACTTATTGCCGCTAGCTCTTCATTAACTATGACGACAGAGGCACACTTTGAAAGACATCTCCGTAACTTTGCGAACAAGAAACCAGAAATGCTTGGTTATAGCAAGCATAAAATAATAATATATATAGCGTCGTTCAATAATTCGAAAGTTTGTGTGACATTATTGGACTATGTCGGAACTGAGGGACGATGTCCCTGAACCGAACCAAAAATTTCTAAGTCCACCGACGCTATCAGTTTCTTATCCGGCATCGCAGCATTCTGGTCCGACGAAAGAAGCTGTAGAAGACCAAGTCAGATGACATACACAACAGCATATGTTGTTCCGAAAGGGAAAGCTCGAAATCCTCCAAATCCCTTTCGGTATCCCGTCGGACCGGATGAAACTTTTGGACGTCCGTACCCGCTTCCGCGGAGCGTCCCGACCCAGCATCGTCGGATAAAATATATGCGACAGATTCAGTTGATGCTGGGATGCTGCGATAAACTGTGCTATTAAGGAAAGCATGTCCGTTCCCGAGGCCTCTGCAGTAGCGGTCTTACGATGCATTGCCGCCGGAAGCTCCGTGTACGTTGACTCCCGCACACTTCCTATGCGAACGTCCGGAGTCTGCAGGCCTCGTGTCCCTGGCTACCGGATGGTGTGACCTGGTCGCCGAAGAATCCTTGATCGGCGAAGCTGGTAATATATCGGCGGTCACGCAGCCAAGGTGCGGTCGTGTGCGCTGACGAGAAGAGGAAGCCTCAGCAGTCTCCGCGGACTGCCTATACAATGGAGCGTCCCGAGCGACGGACGTATGCTCCGCTTGCGACACATTTTGTACCACAACATCCGGGGCCAGATGTTGTTGAACGAGAGAGGGGCCTCTCTCGCTTGCCGTCCGGATGGACCGGAACGAGCTATGAACCGGACCAAAAGGCTTCCTCCGTTCTCCCTCCGATCCGCCGTCACTGGGTGTGCATTAGGTTAATTTATAGTGCTCGCATCACCCCAAAATTCCTTCTAGACCGCAACGGACGAACCCGGCTGCCGAACCATTCGGTGAATGGACGCTACACCGGGCGAGCTAGCGGACGTCAAAGGCCGTCGAACCTACTAGGGTCCTCTTAGGCAATTGGCGTATTTACATGAGCACTTTTCCGCTAGCCCTTCATTAATTGTGACGACGGAGGCACACTGTTGGAAGACATCACAGATACATCACCCTAATCTTGATCGTCTGAAATAGAAATTGATAAAGTAGAGTGACCCTGCGGGGAAAGGACCGGAGTGTCCAAATCCCCAATAACATACCGTGACATACGCTTCCCATATTGTCATCGAAATCATACGATACAGAACAGGAGTTAATGCGAGTACACTGACCACATATAGAATGATTATAAAGTCAGAGGAAGACTTCCTCTTAATACAATTGATCAATATCCTTTCAATGTGAAAAGAAAACAAGTCCTGGTACTCGCACTAACCCCTGGCAATCAAAATACATAATAATAATATGATCCATTAATATAGAAAAAATAACTGAAATCAAAATATTTTGAAAAAATATTTTTTCAGAACAGCCCAAGTTTCTGAAAAGTAACGTTGAGCCCCAATGGATCCCAAGCCTAAGTGTGGACAAAAATTTTAAAAATATTTTAAACAATTTATTCAACACTTACGAACAATAATAATGTATCTAGTTATGATTAAAATAACATCAAGATATTATTTTCCAGAAATCCCCCCCCCTCACACAGAGGGCTGTTGTAAATGTAAACAATGAGTGTAAAAACACTAAAATAAGACTCCAGGCACCCAGGCCCAAAATCAGTTACCAAAAATACTCTATCTGATGCAAAACAGAGACTTCCAGGGAAGAAACTGCAGAACATCAGATGGTAGATGCAGAACACAACGCCTAACCACCCGTAGGTGAAGACGTAAACATGGGGAAAAGAACAGAATTCATTCTGTTATTCAGCTAAAACTCCCAAGAAAATTTAGTATTAATAATTACAAAAACTATGCCAAAAGCATGGGAGAATAGCAAGGGGGGACTTAAAGGACAGGGAGAGAGGAAAACACTTAAAAAACAGTGTAACTGAATAATCAGAATGACAACAAAATGGCTGCTGCCTCGAAAATAGGTAACTTAACATAATTTCATTAAAAAATTTTAAGTTACAGCCCTGATAATATTCTGTCACACATTTTTTTCCTCTCCTCCTTCTCTATCCTCCTTAGAATCACCATTTCACTAATATTTATGTGTCTGGCATCATTTAAACTGAGATTTATAAGCACAAAGATCAGTCAGATGTTAACTGATGAAGGGCCAAACTTAGAATGATTAATGGCGCCAATTTCGGAACGTCCTTGACACTGCGCATGCGCAGTAGGGGCGAAGTGTGGAGGGCCTTTCAGGACATGTTTTCTTTGGTTTTAGATGCAAATTTTGGGGATTGGGGGGCAAAATTTGTGTTTGGCCCTATATTTTAAGAGTTAGCACCAGCTATGTCTGGGTCATTGGTACAGTATAAAAATATGGCCTCTCATTTATTTTAGTGCTCAAGAAATTCTTTTTGTCAATAAAATTATGGCAATGTGTGTGTGCTTGAAACAAGCTCTGTGAGCTTGTTTCAGTCATATGTACATTTCTACAACTTTATTAACAGAATTGAATTTCTCAAAGAATTATTTTAGTGCTTAAAGTATTTTTTTGTCAATAAAATTATAGAATTGTGTGTGTTTCTACCAAAATAAATTCTTCCAAAGAATTATTTTAGTGCTTAAGAATTTCAATTTTGTAGATAAAATTATAGAAATGTGGGTTGTCTTGCGGGGGTTTTGTCCTGTTACCCCTGAAACAAGCTTCATGAGCATGTTCCACTAATATACACATCTGTATGATTTTATTGCTTAAAGTGTTTTTCTTTTTGTGATGTCAGCCACCTAATCAAGGTTTTTATTGCAACTTTTATTTAATTGCCATTCTCCATATTGTTATCTAAACACCAAGTAAATGGCACTCACAGACAGCAATTACCAAAGCAATAAATAAATTGCATATCAATGCTATGCTAATCCTGTGACTGATGAGGCTATTACTTTTCTTAATCCTTTTCAAGAATGGCTCATTGAAACCTCTCTAAGCCATCATGTTCTGTAAAATTATTTGTTAATTTTTTTTAAATAATATTCAATAAAGATTCATCAAATAATTTCAAACTGTTTTTATTTATTAAGTTTCTTTGTAATCAACAGCAATCCTTAACAAAACTGAAAATAAAAAAAGTCTATTTTTAAAAAAAATAATCATTCCATGTAGACCAATTCCAGAAAGACCAACCGTTGGTCTACCTGGAATTGGTCTAAGTGGAATTGGTCTACATGGAATAAACCATTAAAAGCTCTTAATTGGGATTCAATTGCTAGCTCATTAAAGATTGATTTTGTAAGACCCCTGTGAAAAGATTAGGATTATTGCTGAATAAACAATTTCATACATACCTGAAATGTGACAGATAGGAAAAAAAATAAATTTGTGTTGAAAATCTTTTTGTAACAAATTGAAATGGACTGTTATAAAAATTATAAAAATAAATTAGTGTTGAAAATCTTCAATGAAGATTTTCAACACTGATTTATTTTTATAATTTTTATAACAGTCCATTTCAATTTGTTACAAAAACTTCATAAAAAGAACAACTACAAAGTAATTACAAAAATCTATTCTTCTCCAATTCTGAATTTTGTGTTTTAGTTGGTTATTCACTGACTTGAGAAAACCTGAAACCTGTTATGAGAGACCACCTGTCTTGAGAGACCACTTTTGTGTGACCCAAAGGGTGGTCTCTCAAGACAGGTTCTACTGTAGTTTGAGTAATGTCTATCATTACACAAAACCTAAGTTGCCTAACTTGTCACACTAAGTAACTCAGGCATCATATTGAAGAAATTGAAAAAGATTGAAGAAATTGAAAAAGAGGAAGTGAGGGACACTATTAAGCAGTTTATATCTGAATGCTGGGAGGAGAGGAGGGGAAGAGGGGGTGGGGTGCAGGGGGAATGATGGCCTTCTCTTATGAGGACCGCGACAAATCAGTGGCTGGCCAAAGAGTTATTATTATTATTATCAACAAGATTAAAATCTTGTCCATTTTCACACAGAAATTGCATTGACCCAGCTCTGATAAACAAACTGACTCAAAGATGGGCCCAAGTGTTTTTTTCCAAAATAAATTATGATATTATTGTTTTGTATTTGCTTGTATGGTGTTTACCGTTTCTGTTAGCCTATTGTCCAAAATCAGCCCCGAGTAGGCTGCGACCTTTCAAACCTGGGGCTTTTTTTTGCCCCGACCTCTGGACAAAATACACAGCCTGCTTAATTTATTACTGCGAGTCTTTCAATCCTTTAGCTTTCTCTGCACAACTGCAATGCACTTTTATCGCTTCTGCATTCTGTGAATATGATATATGGAAGACAAACGATCATTGTTTCTGTTGGTTGTAACTAGAGACTGGCAGTTGTGATTTTTTCACTTTGGTTTCGTTTTTTTCGGGGGTGAAGACCTGGGTTTCGGTTACGTTTTTTTTCTACTTTATGCATTCTCAACTAATTTGGGGAATTTTGGAAGTGAAGAACCAGTGAACTCATGTTCAAGTATGAAGTGATAGTCTCAGAATGTTTTTTTCCAGGTGAATTTGAATTCATTGGTTGTTCATAATTCAAAATTATTATTGCAGGGTATCAGACAATCAAATTTAAGCACCTTTAGATAAATATGGCCTGTGCTCAAGCAATGTTTCAGCCAATGGACCTCCGGGTAACCCGGAGGTCCATTGGCGGAAACTTTGCCCGTGTTTGGTATGAGTAACCAGAAGAACCTGCCATGCTTTGGATGTCATTCGATATGGCAATTGCACGCAATTCATACGTGCAATCAAGCCTAGATAAGCGCACAGTTCGTGACAGGACTTCTAGTTTTAACTGTAGTGCAATTCGAAGAAATTTCTTTACAATTTCTCTTCTTCAGATCCAACAGTCAGAATGCTTTCATATTCGGTACACAACATCTCTAGGGAAGTCAGAATTACCTGTGTTCAAATCAAGAGCCTGGGTTAATATTTGGGCTCTCTATGGGAGCCGGAATTGGCCATTTTGCTGAAGAATTAAAAATTTTGTATTCAGTACCCTCTAGAGTTACTAAGATTAATCCACATAGGTTGTATCAAGGGGCTTCATAGGGGAGCTCTACATTTTACTTATGATCAACTGAAGAAAAGGCATGATGCCCAGATTATTTTTGTCACTCCTGAGGGACTCAAGGATTGACAGTGTAGCCTATGGAAATGGCTTGCTTAACTGGTTGAGTGCTAAATTATTTTTGGCCATCAAATCTTGTATACATGTCGTTGCCTTGTTACAATTTATGGGAGAGTGCCAATCGGCAGTCTCCCATAAATTGTAACAAGGCAAACCCTTACAGACAAAATAATATCACTTTAAAGATCATACAAAGCATATCCACTGAATATGAGCCTTCAAGTTGTGGCACCTGCGCTTCAGAATAAAGCCCAAATATGGGCTTCCAGCACTCTACCAGTTAATGTAGACTCATTCTTGGACTCTGTTTAAATTGTGTTCTGTACAAGATGAGCGCTTCAGGCCCCGTGGGGCCTCTTGTTTCACTTCGGTTTCGGTTTTTTGGTGGGTGAAGACCCGGGTTCGGTTATGTTTTTTTTCTACTTTATGCATTCTCAACTAATTTTGGGAATTTTGGAAGTGAAGAACCAGTGAACTCATGTTCATGTATGAAGTGATAGTCTTAGAATGTTTTTTTCCAGGTGAACTTGAATTCATTGGTTGTTCATAATTCAAAATTATTATTGCAGGGTATCAGAAAATGAAAGAGTCAATGACACCGTAGCTTCACTTGTGTGTTGTGTTTGATGAAAAGGATAATGTTCAATGTTTATGAAAGGATTACGAAATAAGACAAGAATTGTGATAATTGGGAATATGGTCATTTCTGTTCCCTGTATGCTATGTTTTTGATAAAAATAATATGAGGTGAACACTGTACTAAAGAGCTGAGGGGTGGGTTAATATGACCTCACAGTTAACGTATATCAACGAAAGTTACCAAGTTACAGTGAAATAATTCCAAAACGAGTCATCCTATCAAGTTACATTGAAATCCCTTCATAAATATGGCTGGTAGACTGTGCTAAAGGTTTTCGGGCTTCGGGCCCCTGTAGCTGTCAGTTTCCCAATTGCGTCCAAATGGGACATTCTCATCTAGACATTATAAGAAGTCAACCTACCAAGTTACAATGAAATCCCTTCATAAATATGACCTGTAGACTGTGCTAAAGGTTTTTGGGCTTTAGGCTTGGGCAGTCATCATGGTTGAATGATCGCAACCAAAAGGGGACATTCTCATCTGGAGTGATCCTGCAAAGTAACAATGAAATCCCTTCATAAATATGACCTGTAGACTGTGCTCAAGGTTTTCGGGCTTCGGGCCCCTGAAGCCATCACAGTTGACCAAAAGGGGATGTCATCATCTAGGCATTATATGGAGTCAAACTAACAGGTTACAATGAAATCCTTCCATAAATATGACCTATAGACTATGCTAAAGGTTTTGGGGTTTTGGGCTCGGGCAGCCATCAAGGCTGAATGATCGCGACCAGAAGGGGACGTTCTCATCTGGACATTATTTGGAGTCATCCTACCAAGGTACACTGAAATCCCTTCATAAATATCACCTGTAGACTGTACTAAAGGTATTCAGGCTTTGGGCTCGGGAAGCCATAATGGTGGAATGATTGCAACCAAAATGGGACATTCTCATCTAGGCATCATCTGGAGTGATCCCACGAAGTTACAATGAAATCCCTTCATAAATATGACCTGTAGAGTGTGCTCAAGACTTTCTGGCTTCAGGCACCTGTTGCCATCACAGTTGACCAATCACGGCCAAAAGGGGATGTCATCATCTAGGCATTATATGGAGTCAACCTAACAAGTTAAAATGAAATCCTTCCATAAATACGACCTATAGACTATGCTAAAAGTCTTTGGGCTCGGGCAGCCATAAAGGCTGAATGATTACGACCAAAAGGGGATGTTCTCATCTGGATATTATTTGGAGTCATCCTACCAAGTTACAATGAAATCCTTTCATAATCATGACCTGTAGACTGTTCTAAAGGTTTCAGGCTTCGGGCCCCTGTAGCCGTCACAGTTGCCCAATCATGTCCAAAAGGGGACGTTCTCATCTAGACATTATATGAAGTCAACCTACCAAATTACAATGAAATCCCTTCATAAATATGACCTGTAGACTGTGCTAAAGGTTTTCAGGCTTCAAGCTCGGGCAGCCATCATGGCTGAATGATCGCAACCAAAGGGGACAATCTCATTTGGGCATCATCTGGAGTGATCCTACAAAGTTACAATGAAATCCCTTCATAAGTATGACCTGTAGACTGTGCTCAAGGTTTTTGGGCTTCGGGAACCTGTAGCCATCACAGTTGACCAATCACGACCAAAAGGGGATGTCATCATCTAGACCTTTTGCCTATGTTAAAGGTTTTTGAGCTTGGGCACCCATCAAGGCTGAATGATCACGATCAAAATGGGACGTTCTCATCTAGACATTATTTGGAGTCATTCTACCATGGTATAATGAAATCCCTTCACAATTATGACCTGTAGACTGTGCTAATGGTTTTCGGGCTTCAGGCCCCTGTAGCCGTCGTAGTTGCCCAATCAGTCCAAAAGGGGACTTTCTCATCTAAACATTATATGAAGTCAACCCACCAAGTTATAATGAAATTCCTCAATAAATATGACCCGTAGACTGTGCTAAAGGTTTTCGTGTTTTGGGCTCGGGCAGTCGTCACGGTTGGCAGATCACGCCCAAATGGGGGAAATTCTCATCTAGACATCATAAGGAGACATCCTACTAAGTTACAATGAAATCCCTCCATATTAAACATGACCTGCAGACTGAGCTAAAAGTTTTTGGGTTTCGGGCTTGGGCAGCCATCACAGTTGACAGATCATGCCCAAAAGGGGAAGTTCTCACCTAGGCATTATACAGAGGCATCCTACCAAGTTACAATGAAATCCCTTCATAAATACGACCTGCAGACTGTGCTAATGGTTTTCTGGTTTGGGGCTATACTGGTTGACCGATCGCAACGAAAAGAGGACGTTCTCATTTAGACATGACCCCAAACCTGCATATGAAATTTTGTGACGATCAGACAAGAACTGCAGGGTGTAGCCCGTGCTAAAGGAACATGTGAACAGACTCACAGACTAAAAGATTTTTTTACGAATTACGCTGAATTACGCACACTTTTTGGGAGTGGCCCTACTGTGAGGCGAGGCAACTTGATTTGAACAAAATCAAATTGCGATGTCATAACAAACTATTATCTCAAATATCAATTAAATTGGTTCAGCGGTTTGGGAGGAGAAGACAAAAACACCATGTTCACAGACAAGCGAAACTGAACAATGCATTTTTGACGAAAGAAAAAAAAAGTGCCTAATTGGCCCCAAGGAGGAGGATAGGGGTGGTGGGGAGGAGGGGGGTTACATGAGTTTAAAAAAGTTCCGCATGTAGTGACTGTAAATAGTTCAAAATGCATATTGAAGGGAAAAAAAAGCCTAATTGGCTGGAGCTGGGCGGGGCAATAACTTCAACGATTTTCATTGGATAACTGTGGTCATCAAACTTGACTGAGAAACGTACTGAAAAGAATCGAAATCTGTTAACTTTTGTTTAAGTTATGGCATAAAGAAAGTTCGGACAGACGGATGGATGGAATGATGGATGGATGGACTGACAGATAGATGGATGGAGCAAGCTCTGCGCTATATCCCTCCCTTGTGGGAGGGGATAAAAAGTAACAAAGTATGTGGTAGATGCCTAATTTGAAATTTAGAGAAACTAAGTTCGAAAAGCGTTGTGAAAAGGGTTAAATTAATGCCAACATTATTTGAAACCACTGTGTTCAGCTTCAGTAGACCTTGCCTGAATTAAAAAAAAGAAATGATGTTGTAACAGAGTGTTTGGAGAATGAAAGGTAGAACCTTGAAAAGCAGAACTTTATCCGAAACTTTAAGCTGGGAATACTAAGTAAAATTGATTGGTAAAAAGGGTTAAATATTTCCTAAAACCGATAAAAGAAATCATTGATGTAAATGGAATTATTAAGTTGTATTGACCATGCAAGAATTAGAGTAAGAAAGTATGCGGCAAAGTCTAATTTCAAATACAAAGAAAGTAAGTCTGAAAACATATTTAAAAGGGGTTAAAATCATGCCAATATTAATGAAAATCAATGTAGAAATGTTCAGTAAATAGTAGACATTGTCCTAAATAAGAAACAGTGACATTCCACTAAACTGTTTGAAGAATTAAAGGTGTAATTTTAACCCTCCCCACCCAAAAAAAAAACAAACTTTAACCTGGAAGTTGTAAGTTAAATTGCCATACAAAAAGGGGTTAAATATTTCCCAAAATAACATGAAACATAAAAACCATAATGAGAATGTTTTAATCAATAGAAATATTAATTTAAAAGAAAAACTAGAGTGATGTCACGCATGCAGCCCGACTTTCCTAGGAATGGCAATGCTTAGACGCAAAATAGTCGGAACAATTTTTTGTTAACAGTTTACCTAACGAATCTGCCATATCGGCACACGTGATATACAAAATTTGCTATTCAAATTTTATTTTTTCATTTCTCTACTTCAAAACATACCTCAGAATGGAACAAACTTGATGAGCTTGTTCCAATAAGGACTAATAAACCATGGTTAGAAGTAAAAAATTAAAAAATCTGATGTTTCAGAAAAATAATTTGTACTGTTGGCTTCAACTTGTGTTAGGTAAAGGATTAATGATGCAGTACATAAAGCAATGTTGGGCTATACGAGTCAATTTTCTTTTTTGCATGTAATAACTCCCAATCCTTCAAAATGCATTTTGGGAATAATTGCCTAAGTGACACAGGGGTTGGGGGGAGGGGGGGGGGGGAGTTGTGGAACCTATATTCAAACCTGGCCTGTATTACTAGCTGGAAAATACACATATCAACTTTGGTTGAAATCAAATAATCCAAACTGGAGTTATCAGTCGGCAACCAATTGTTTACAGACAGATGGATGGACCGACAGACGAACAGACGAAAGTCATGACTATAGCCCTGACTATAAACAGTCAGGCTAAAAATGCATTTTGTACCAAAAAAATGAAAGTGTCAATGACACTGTAGCTCAACTTGTCAAGACAAAGACATGTACATGTGTAGTATGTGACACAGCAATGACAAACATCTAGGTAATGACCTGATAACAAAGGTACATATAAAGTATTGTAACAGTCTGTACATAAATACTGACCGTTGCCTGTAACAAATGTATAGGTAAAGTATTGTAAAGGTGGGTGACAGTCAGATGCTAAACTAGAAAAGAAATCTTTGAGTCCCAGAGTGGGTCTGACTGAACCCCAAAATATTTGTTCTCATAGCACAGTGATAACAAAGGCACCCCAAAACACACTCATTCCTGTCCCAAGGTGAAAACAAAGGTACCCAAGAAGTTTCGTGAAGATCAATCAGTTCACAAATGTGAGCTGTGCAGAAGTTGTGACAAAAAACTGATTGGACCTAATTTCGGTACAAAATGGCCACTGGCAGCCATCTTGAATTTTGGACCGCACCCAGAAACACTCGTTCTCGCCCCAAGGTGATAACAAAGGTACCCAAGAAGTTTTGTGAAGATCGGTTCATAAATACAGCCTCTAAACCGAGCCGTATTGACATGTGCACTTACAGTGTATAAGTAGCACTGAATAAATCAAAGTTCATCTAATTTGCATAATTTCTGCACGAGAAAAAAACCTGTACTATATGTGATGTATTCCATGTTACTAAACATTCATACAAAAATTTATTAAAATCAGAACTTTCATACAGAAGTTCTGTACAAAAGACTGATTGCACTAATTTTGGTACAAAATGGCTGCTGGTGGCCATCGTGAATTTCGGACCACACCGCAAAACACTCGTTCTCATCCCACGGTGATAACAAAGGTACCCAAGAAGTTTCGTAAAGATCGGTTCATAAATACGGCCTCTAGTCTGAGCCGTATAGAAATTGTGTACAAAAAACTGATTAGACCTAATTTCGGTACAAAATGGCCACTGGCAGCCATCTTGAATTTTGGACTGCATCCAGAAACACTCGTTCTCGTCCCATGGTGACAACAAAGGTACCCAAGACGTTTCGTGAAGATCGGTTCATAAATACAGACTCTAGCCCGAGCCGTATTGACATGTGTACTTACTGTGTGTAAGTAGCACTGAAAAAATCAAAGTTCATCTAATTTGCATAATTTCTGCACGAGAAAAACACCCGTATTATATGTGATGTATCCCATGGTACTAAACATTCACACAAAAAATTATTCAAATCAGTGCTTTCATATGGAAGTTCTGTGCAAAAATCTGATTGCACCAAATTTTGTACAAAATGGCTGCCATCGGCCATCTTGAATTTCGGACCGGACCCCAAAACACTCGTTCTCGTCCCACGGTGATAACAAAGGTACCCAAGGAGTTTCGTAAAGATCGGTTCATAAATACGGCCTCTAGCCCGAGCCGTATTGGCATTTGCACTTACAGTGCTGAAAGTGACACCAAAAAACATCAAAGTTTGTCTAATTTGCATAATTTACGCACGAGAAAAAAACTTGTATTATATGTGATGTATCCCATGGTACTAAACATTCATACAAAAAATGATTCAAATCAGAGCTTTCATATGGAAGTTCTGTACAAAAAACAGATTTCTGCATCGTCGGTACAAAATGGTGGCTGGCAGCCATATTGAATTTCGGACCGCACCCAAAAACACTCGTTCTCGTCCCACAGTCATAACAAAGGTACCCAAGAAGTTTCGTAAAGATCGGTGCATAAATACGGGCTCTAGCCCGAGCCGTATCCAATTGTTGACAGACAGACGGACGACGGGCCATGGCATAAGCTCAAATTTGGCTTCGCCAAAGTTGAGCTAAAAATATTGCATGAATGGCCCTGGGTGAGGAGGAGGTGGGTGGGGGTGAGGGGTGGGGGAGAGTGGGGGTGTGTCGGGGGGGGGGGTCCATTTTTTTTCCACGTGGTCAGTCTGAATACTTCAGAATGCATTTTAAGCAGAGAAAAAAAAAATACCTAACTGGCACCATGGGGGTGGGGGGGGGGGGGGGGTGGTGGTGTTTGTCTGGGTTTTTGTGGTTACCACAAACTTCAACCAAAACTGTGAAAAAGCATTTTTGACGAAAGAAAAAAAAGGTGCCTAATTGCCCCACCCCCAGGGGGTGGGAAGGGTGGGGTGGAAGTGGGGGGGGGTTACATGTGGTTAAAAAAAGGTTCCGCATGTAGTGACTGTAAATAGTTCAAAATGCATATTCGAGGAAAGAAAAAAGAAAAAAATGCCTAATTGGGGGGGGAGGGGGGGGGGGGGGGGGGGGGGAGAGGGGTGATGATAATTTCTGTCTGGATTTTTAACCACAAATTTTAACCAAAACTGTAAAAAAGCATTTTTGACAAAAGGAAAAAAAAGGTTCTGCCCTGAACACAAATATAAAGTAACTTGACAATCCAAGCAATATTTTTCAAGTTATCGAATGCCAAAGAAAATGGATACGGACGCCAGACGGACAGACGGACGGATGGACAGATGGACGGACAGACAAAGGATGGACGAACGATGGATGGTCACCCCGGATGCCGGCATTATGTGTACCATACATAGTATGGGTACACATAAAAATCTATTTTCACATCCATACAGTTGATAAAGTAAATGAGAGGCCCACAGGGCCTGAAGCGCTCACCTTGAACACAACACGATATAAACAGAGTCCAAGAATGAATCTACATTAAGCAATCTATCTCCAAAGGATATATTGCCAATCCTTGAGCCCTTCAGGAGTGACAAAAATAGTCCAAGCATCATGCCTTTTCTTCAGTTGATCCTAATATAAAATGTGCAGCTCCCCTATGAAGCTCCTTGATACAACCTACATGGATTAATCTTAGTTACACACCTCTAGAGGGTACTGAATAAAAAATTCTAATTCTTCAGCTACATGGCCAATTCCAGCTCCCATAAGGAGCCCAAATATTAACCCAGGCACTAAATTTGAACAAAGTTGAATCTGACCTCCCCAGAGAAGTTCTACACCAAATATGAAAGCATTCTGACTGGTGGATCTGAAGAAGAAAATGTTTAAAGAAATTTCCTCATATTGCTCTAAGTTAAAATTTTGGCTACTTAGCGAAAACATATTATTCTATGGACCCAATTTGAACAAACTTGAATCTGACCCCCTAGATATGTTGTATACCAAATATGAAAGCATTCTGACTGGTGGATCTGAAGAAGAAGATTTTTAAAGAAATTTCCTCATATTGCACCAAGTTAAAAATCGGGCTACTGTTGGGAGCCCAAATATTAAACCAGGGAACCAATTTGAACAAACTTGAATCTGACTCCCTTAGAGATGTTGTAAACCAAATATGAAAGGATTCTCACAGGTGAATCTGAAGAAGATTTTTGAAGAAATTCCCTCATATTGTATGAAGTTAAATATTAACCCAGGCACCCAAATTGAACAAACATGTATCCCCCCCCCTCCCCCCCCCCCCCCCCCACCCCCCTAGAGATGTTGTATACCAAATATGAAAGCATTCTGACTGGTGGATCTGAAGAAGAAGATTTGTAAAGAAATTTCTTCATATTGCACTAAGTTAAACTTTGGACTACCACAGCGAGCCCAAATATACACCTAGGGACTCGATTTGAACAAACTTGGATCTGATCCCCCTTGAGATGTTGTATACTGCATATGAAAGCATTCTGACTGGTGGATCTGAAGAAGAATTTGAAAAATTATCCCCCATATTGCACAAGTTAAAATTTAAAATATGAACCAGGGGACATCATTTTAACACACTTGTATCTGACCCCCTATGGATGCTGAATACCAAATATCAAAAGATTCTGACCATTGGTTCTGGAGAAAAGGTTTTTAAAAATTTTTGCAAACATGTATTTTTTCGATGCCCTCTACAGAACACACTAACATAACCAATGGCAATTTTTTTTTTTACCATTTAATTCTACTGGTCCTAAAGATGCTTCATACCAAATAACAGTTGTCTGTTCTGGGTGGTTTGGGAAATATGGGTGTTTGAAAATATTTTTATTTTAAGCTCCTGGGGTTCTCATGGGGATATAGGAATTTTTTTTGCACGAGTCAAGTACTCATGACCCAATAATACCACATACCGAATTTTATTCAAATCGGACCATCGGTTCAGAAAATAGCACTTTGGAGCTAAATACACTAAGAATAAGAAAAAAAATAAGGAGTTATTTTCTATTTCAGGAAAGAAATATTCACCAGCATTACTGTCTTCCTCATCAACAGACTCTTCCCCAGTGTCTGAAAAGTCAGCAAGTTCTATTTCTGTAGCTGGTTTCTTTTTTGATTTCTCATATCCAGTCGAGTTAATTTCAAACTCTGCATTTTCTCGAATTGCATTTAGTTCCTTAATCTGGTCATAAAATGGGATGATTTTTTTGGGTGCTCCTGGCTTGGCATTATTCTCTTCCACTTTAAGAAATGACCTTTTCATAGTCTTCCACTTAGAGCCACACTGCACACCATCATAATCAAATCCCCACTCTTTCAGTATGCCAGAAACTTCTTCCCACAGGCCCTTCAGTATTCTTTCAGTACCAAATATTTCTTTTCTTTCCATGATGAGCTTCAGTAAACATTCACATGCATGTGGCGACCATCCAGCAGGTATTTTATCATCTCCAGCACTCACTGAAAAAAATTAACATTAATGACTCTTAATTCAGACCAGAATGAAACATGAAATATTGGTTTACTAACTGCTTTAAACGTTCACCATGTCACCTCTGTTGAAGCTGAAAAAACAGTTGTCTGTACAGAAGTTTGATATGACAGCAAAAGGCCTCAAAATTTGCTTTGCCAATTGACAGAGTTGTTAGCTGAAGCATAATTGCCAGACTTTGGCAACTAAATGCTGTGACAGACTGCATTTACAGCATCAGTGTGTACCCATGAAGCAAAACACCATTCATGCAATACCTTTTTGTGCTAACTGTATCTTTGCATGCGTGCATCATGCATAGGGTTTAATCCTGGGAATGAGAATTCCCAGCTTTCTGGTTATAAAAGCAGGTCACCATACCTGGGAAATCTATAGCACAGAACAGGGAATCAAGCATGACACTGTTTGTGTTGAACTGAAGTTTTCAAAATTTAAAAATGCCACTACATAACTTTTTATGATTTTGTCAGCCCTTCCACAGGTGAACTCTCTACAATCCTGCTTCCTGAGGAACTGTTTCACCAAATCACTGGAGCGCTCAATCAGTTCTGGAGGACTCCTTTCTTCAACAGCAAGATCTTCACTCGTTTCAAAGTTCAAACTCTTCATTTTCAGAATCACTAGTACATGTATCACTCACTATTCACAACTTCCTTCAACATCAACTCCTTCTTCACTGTCAACACCAGTCTCCTCTGCTTCCAGCAGAGGAAGTTGGCGATATCAGTGAAGAGAAGGTTAAAGCCAAGACGAAGTAATGATAAAACTAGCGATTCTCAGAATGAAGAGTTGGATGCAGGTTTGGAGTTTCACACTTCTCTTAGGAAAAGAACTTTTCCATATGGAGACGGCACATTGCCAACAAAATATATTCATTTTCACAAAAATAAATTAATCTTGTTACTCCCGTAAATTTACTCGATATTATCCAGGCCATTTCCTAGTTTCTGGTTCTGAGTGTAATTTCATTCCCGTTCCCATTGCTATAGACAAGTGCACCACCAGGCGGTGGATCAATATACGGCTGCCTATGAAAAAATTGCACTTGTGAAGAAAATCTTAATTGAACAAAAGGTCAATAATTCCTTAAAAAATCATTGTACGTTCCTGGCTTACGACCCATTAAAGCTGAATATATTGTTTTCAAGTTATTGCGTGGAGAATCAAAAGTCACCAAAACTCCCAGATGGTTGTCATGGCAGCCATATTGGACATGCCAGAATGCTGGTTATCGAATGGAACAATCCTCTAGTAATGACTAATCAACCATAAAAAAACCAGTATCTTTTGGTCGTATTGTTTTCAAGTTATCGCGTGGACAAACAAAAGTTAACGGATGGAGACAGACAGATGGACAGACGAACACTGATGCTGGTTATCAAAAGGAACCGCCCTCTAGTTATGACTAATCAACTATAAAAAATCAGTATCTGTTGAATTATCACATGGACAATCAAATGTCCCTGAAAATCCAAGGTGGCTGCCATGGTGGCCATATTGGATATGCCAGAATGCTGGTTATCGAAAGGAACCATCCTCTAGTCATGACCAATCAACCATAAAATAAAGTATCTGTTGGATTATTGTTTTCAAGTTATCGTGTGGACAAACAAAAGCTAATGGACGGACAGACGGATGGGCGGACAGATGGATGGACAGACAGACAGACAGTCATTGCCATACCATAATATGGCTTGCTCATATGAGCGGCCGTATAAAAACCTGGGAATACATTAAACCCTAATCATGTATGTAAGCCAACATCTTGGCATGCATCAATGAAAGTGTCAATGACTCTGTAGCAACTTGACAAACTTGAACTTGGTAAGTTATAAGTGAAATAGCAAAATTGAAGATCATTAGTTCCAATGTTATTTGGTGAAATATCAACATAACAGCATTGTGTGTGCACAACATTCGAGCAATCCATGCATTTTTAAATGTAAACTGTAACACTGGCTAAAGAAAGAATGCTGAATCACAAATGCAGTAAGTTCCGAGGTCATTGTAAATTGCAACTTTTTACAGAAATGAATTTAATCGATAGCTCTTATCTAGAGGTCTTGCCATAATGAGCACACCAAGTTCAAAAACAATCAACAATCCTATGATAAATGTGCCATGTAGGCCATGTCAAAGAAGAATGTTGATGCACAAATGCAATAAATTCAAAGATTGTTGCTAACAGCAACAGTTTTTGATGGAAATGAAAAGAAAATCAATAGCTCCTATCTTTGTCACCCTGCATAAGCATACAAAGTTTCAAAACAACCTGATAATGAATGTGCCCTCTGAGGCATGCCAAAGGAAGATGTTAATGCACAAATGCACTAAGTGGAAGGTCATTACTTGTGGCAATAGTTTTCTGTTTTTTTTTTATGGAAATTTATAAATATACCCTGCTGAGAGTTCAAAAGGGATAAGTTGATGCACAAATGCAGTAAGTTCAAAGGCTGGTGATAACGACAATAATTTTTTATGAAAATGAAAGAAAATCAACAGCACACATTTAGAGGTCACCCCCGAACACGCATACCAAGTTTCAAAGGGATCTGATCATAAATGTACCCTGTAGGGTGTGCTAGAGGAATATATTGGATGTCTGTCTAAATTATTTATTTATTTATTGGTGTTTAAGGTTAAATACCTATGCACAATGGCTAATCGACAGTGACAGTTTTACAGGTGGAGGAAGCCGGAGTACCCGGAGAGAACCATCAAGCATCGCCGAGCAACTGTAAGCTCCTCAACAACCTCTGTTCAAGCTCTGCTCAAGCAGGGTTACAGAGGTTTAGGACATGTTCACCATCGATGTGCAGTATGACTAAGTACATGGCGTCATTGTGCCCCCCCCCCCCCCCCCCCCCCCCCCATCTAGGCAACCACGATAAAATGCCTTTCTCAAGGACACAACGTAGGTCATCCCGAGACATGGGCCTGACTAAGTTAAGTTCAAAGTTTGAAGGTTGTTGCAACTGCAACATTTTTAGATGGAAATGGAAGAAATCGATAGCTCCCATCTAGAGGTCACCCTAAACATGCATACCTTGTTTCAAAGCAATCCGGTTAAAAATGTGTCTGCAGGGTGTTTGACGGAAATGGAAGAAAATCGATACCTCCCATCGAGAGGTTTCCCAAACAAGCAAACCAGGTTTCAAAGCAATCTGATCATAAATGTTCCCTATAGGGTGTTCCAAAGGGAAACATTGAGGTCTGACTAAACTAAGTTCAAAGGTCGATGCCAGCAGCAACATCTTTTGATGGAAATGGAAGAAAATCGACGGCGCCCATCTAGAAGTCACTCCAAACTGGCATACCAAGATTCAAAGTGATCCAGTCATAAATGTGCCCTGCAAGGTGTGCCAAATGAAAAGAACTAAGTTCATCGAAGGTCGTTGTCAGTGGCAACATTTGTATTGGGAAATCTAAGAAAAATCTAACAAGCATACCAAGTTTTAAAGCGATCTGATCAGAAATATGCCCTGTAGGGTGTGCCAAAGGGAAATATTGAGGGTTGACTAAATTAAGTATAACGGCTGTTGCCAGCGGCAATAGGTTTTTACGGAAATGGAAGAAAATCAATAGCTCCCATCTAGAGGTCACCCCAAAACAATCTGATCATAAATGAAACCTGTGTGGTGCGCCAAAGGAAATTGTGGATGTACGAGGAAGAGTGTGCAGTATGTAGGCCGACGGACAAGAAATGATGGCAATAGCTCAGCTTAACTTTGTCAAGTTGAGCTAAAAATCTCTCATTTGTGAATTGGATTCACCAAACACAATGTTCATCAGATATAAATAATGAAAGTGTCAATGACACTATAGCTCAACTTGTTAAGACATGTACATGTATACTATGTGACACAGCAATGACAAACATCCAGGTAATGACCTGATAACAAAGGTACATATAAAGTATTGTAACGGTCTGTACATAAACACTGACCGTAGCCTGTAACAAATATATAGTTAAAGTGTTGTAAAAGTAGGGTCAGATGCTAAACTAGAAAAGAAATCTTTGAGTCTGACTGAACCCCAAAATATTTGTTCTCATAGAACAGTGATAACAAAAGCACCCCAAAACACACTCGTTCCTGTCCCAAGGTGATAACAAAGGTACCCCAAGAAGCTTCATGATGATCAGTTCATAAATACAAGCCATATAGACGTTGTGACAAAAAACTGTTTGGACCTAATTTCGTTACAAAATGGCCACTGGCAGCCATCTCGAATTTTGGAGAGCACCCAGAAACACTCGTTCTCGTCCCAAGGTGATAACAAAGGTACCCAAGAAGTTTCATGAAAATCGGTTCATAAATACAGCCTCTAGTTCGAGCCGTATTGACAAGTGCACTTACTGTGTACAAGTAGCACTGAATAAATCAAAGTTCTTCTAATTTGCATAATTTCTGCACGAGAAAAAAATAGGCAGATGAAATCGTCAGATGTGTACCCATACGCGCAACTAGTAGAAAGCTGTATGACGGAGGGCCACCACGGATGCTGACATTATGTACACCATACAAGGTATGGGTACATATAGAAATGGATTGGCGGAGTGTCTAATTTGATGGATAAAGGGTTAATATCTCCGGATCAAATTATCAGATTAACATAAAAAACTATACAGCACACCACATCAGTAACCTGAATAAATATATAAAGAAACATGACAATCAGATTGATCGTTTTTGAGTTATCTCATGCCAAAGGAATTGGAGGAATTTTCAATTTGAAGGATAAAGGGTTAATATGTCCAGATCAAATTATCAAATTAACACCAAAAACTATACAGCTCAGCACATCAGTAACCTGAACACAATTATAAAGTAACTTGACAATCCAAGCAATATTTTTCATGTTATCAAATGCCAAAGGGATCGGAGGAATTTTCAATTTGAAGGATAAAGGGTTAATATCTCAGGATCAAAATAAGAGATTTACACCAAAAACTATATAGCTCGCCACATCAGTAACCTGAACACAAATATAAAGTAACTTGACAATCCAAGTAATATTTTTCAAGTTATCGAATGCCAAAGGGATTAGAGAAATTTTCAATTTGAAGGATAAAGGGCTAATATCTCGGTATCAAATCATCAGATTAACACCAAAAACTATACAGCTCGGCACATCAGTAACCTGAACACAAATATAAAGTAACTAGACAATCCAAGCAATATTTTTCATGTTATCAAATGCCAAAGGGATCGGAGGAATTTTCAATTTGAAGGATAAAGGGTTAATATCTCAGGATCAAAATAAGAGATTTACACCAAAAACTATATAGCTCGCCACATCAGTAACCTGAACACAAATATAAAGTAACTTGACAATCCAAGTAATATTTTTCAAGTTATCGAATGCCAAAGGGATTAGAGAAATTTTCAATTTGAAGGATAAAGGGCTAATATCTCGGTATCAAATCATCAGATTTACACCAAAAACTATACAGCTCGGCACATCAGTAACCTGAACACAAATATAAAGTAACTAGACAATCCAAGCTATATTTTTCAAGTTATCGAATGCCAAAGAGATTGGAGGAATTTTCAATTTGAAGGATAAAGGGTTAATATCTCAGGATCAAGTTATCAGATTTACACCAAAAAGTATACAGCTCGGCACATCGGTAACCTGAACACAAATATAAAGTAACTTGACAATCCAAGCAATATTTTTCAAGTTATCGAATGCCAAAGGGATTGGAGGAATTTTCAATTTGAAGGATAAAGGGTTAATATCTCAGGATTCAGTTATCAGATTTACACCAAAAAGTATACAGCTCGGCACATCGGTAACCTGAACACAAATATAAAGTAACTTGACAATCCAAGCAATATTTTTCAAGTTATCGAATGCCAAAGGGATTGGAGGAATTTTCAATTTGAAGGATAAAGGGTTAATATCTCAGGATTAAATTATCAGATTTACACCAAAAACTATACAGCTCGGCACATCAGTAACCTGAACACAAATATAAAGTAACTTGACAATCCAAGCAATATTTTTTAAGTTATCGAATGCCAAAGAGATTGGAGGAATTTTCAATTTGAAGAATAAAGGGTTAATATCTCAGGATTAAATTATCAGATTTACACCAAAAACTATACAGCTCAGCACATAGGTAACCTGAACACAAATATAAAGTAACTTGACAATCCAAGCAATATTTTTCAAGTTATCGAATGCCAAAGGGATTGGAGGAATCTTCAATTTGAAGGATAAAGGGTTAATATCTCAGGATTAAATTATCAGATTTACACCCAAAACTATACAGCTCGGCACATCAGTCACCTGAACACAAATATAAAGTAACTTGACAATCCAAGCAATATTTTTCAAGTTATCGAATGACAAAGGGATTGGAGAAATTTTCAATTTGAAGGATAAAGGGTTAATATCTCAGGATCAAAATAACAGATTTACACCAAAAACTATACAGCTCAGTACATGAGTAACCTTAACACAAATATAAAGTAACTTGACAATCCAAGCAATATTTTTCAAGTTATCGAATGCCAAAGGGATTGGAGGAATTTTCAATTTGAAGGATAAAGGGTTAATATCTCAGGATTAAATTATCAGATTTACACCAAAAAGTATACAGCTCGGCACATTGGTAACCTGAACACAAATATAAAGTAACTTGACAATCCAAGCAATATTTTTCAAGTTATCGAATGCCAAAGGGATTGGAGAAATTTTCAATTTGAAGGATAAAGGGTTAATATCTCAGGATTAAATTATCAGATTTACACCAAAAACTATACAGCTCGGCACATTAGTAACCTGAACACAAATATAAAGTAACTTGACAATCCAAGCAATATTTTTCAAGTTATCGAATGCCAAAAGGGAGTGGAGGAATTTTCAATTTGAAGGATAAAGGGTTAATATCTCATGATTAAATTATCAGATTTACACCAAAAACTATACAGCTCGGCACATCAGTAACCTGAACACAAATATAAAGTAACTTGACAATCCAAGCAATATTTTTCAAGTTATCGAATGCCAAAGGGATTGGAGGAATTTTCAATTTGAAGGATAAAGGGTTAATATCTCAGGATCAAGTTATCAGATTTACACCAAAAAGTATACATCTCGGCACATCGGTAACCTGAACACAAATATAAAGTAACCTGACAATCCAAGCAATATTTTTCAAGTTATCGAATGCCAAAGGGATTGGAGGAATTTTCAATTTGAAGGATAAAGGGTTAATATCTCAGGATTAAATTATCAGATTTACACCAAAAACTATACAGCTCGGCACATCAGTAACCTGAACACAAATATAAAGTAACTTGACAATCCAAGCAATATTTTTCAAGTTATCGAATGCCAAAGGGATTGGAGGAATTTTCAATTTGAAGGATAAAGGCTTAATATCTCAGGATTAAATTATCAGATTTACACCAAAAACTATACAGCTCGGCACATCAATAACCTGAACATAAATATAAAGTAACTTGACAATCCAAGCAATATTTTTCAAGTTATCGAATGCCAAAGGGATTGGAGAAATTTTCAATTTGAAGGATAAAGGGTTAATATCTCAGGATCAAAATAACAGATTTACACCAAAAACTATACAGCTCAGTACATCAGTAACCTTAACACAAATATAAAGTAACTTGACAATCCAAGCAATATTTTTCAAGTTATCGAATGCCAAAGGGATTGGAGGAATTTTCAATTTGAAGGATAAAGGGTTAATATCTCAGGATTAAATTATCAGATTTACACCAAAAACTATACAGCTCAGCACATAGGTAACCTGAACACAAATATAAAGTAACTTGGCAATCCAAGCAATATTTTTCAAGTTATCGAATGCCAAAGGGATTGGAGGAATCTTCAATTTGAAGGATAAAGGGTTAATATGTCCAGATCAAATTATCAAATTAACACCAAAAACTATACAGCTCAGCACATCAGTAACCTGAACACAATTATAAAGTAACTTGACAATCCAAGCAATATTTTTCATGTTATCAAATGCCAAAGGGATCGGAGGAATTTTCAATTTGAAGGATAAAGGGTTAATATCTCAGGATCAAAATAAGAGATTTACACCAAAAACTATATAGCTCGCCACATCAGTAACCTGAACACAAATATAAAGTAACTTGACAATCCAAGTAATATTTTTCAAGTTATCGAATGCCAAAGGGATTAGAGAAATTTTCAATTTGAAGGATAAAGGGCTAATATCTCGGTATCAAATCATCAGATTTACACCAAAAACTATACAGCTCGGCACATCAGTAACCTGAACACAAATATAAAGTAACTAGACAATCCAAGCAATATTTTTCATGTTATCAAATGCCAAAGGGATCGGAGGAATTTTCAATTTGAAGGATAAAGGGTTAATATCTCAGGATCAAAATAAGAGATTTACACCAAAAACTATATAGCTCGCCACATCAGTAACCTGAACACAAATATAAAGTAACTTGACAATCCAAGTAATATTTTTCAAGTTATCGAATGCCAAAGGGATTAGAGAAATTTTCAATTTGAAGGATAAAGGGCTAATATCTCGGTATCAAATCATCAGATTTACACCAAAAACTATACAGCTCGGCACATCAGTAACCTGAACACAAATATAAAGTAACTAGACAATCCAAGCTATATTTTTCAAGTTATCGAATGCCAAAGGGATTGGAGGAATTTTCAATTTGAAGGATAAAGGGTTAATATCTCAGGATCAAGTTATCAGATTTACACCAAAAAGTATACAGCTCGGCACATCGGTAACCTGAACACAAATATAAAGTAACTTGACAATCCAAGCAATATTTTTCAAGTTATCGAATGCCAAAGGGATTGGAGGAATTTTCAATTTGAAGGATAAAGGGTTAATATCTCAGGATTAAGTTATCAGATTTACACCAAAAAGTATACAGCTCGGCACATCGGTAACCTGAACACAAATATAAAGTAACTTGACAATCCAAGCATTATTTTTCTAGTTATCGAATGCCAAAGGGATTGGAGGAATTTTCAATTTGAAGGATAAAGGGTTAATATCTCAGGATTAAATTATCAGATTTACACCAAAAACTATACAGCTCGGCACATCAGTAACCTGAACACAAATATAAAGTAACTTGACAATCCAAGCAATATTTTTTAAGTTATCGAATGCCAAAGAGATTGGAGGAATTTTCAATTTGAAGAATAAAGGGTTAATATCTCATGATTAAATTATCAGATTTACACCAAAAACTATACAGCTCAGCACATAGGTAACCTGAACACAAATATAAAGTAACTTGACAATCCAAGCAATATTTTTCAAGTTATCGAATGCCAAAGGGATTGGAGGAATCTTCAATTTGAAGGATAAAGGGTTAATATCTCAGGATTAAATTATCAGATTTACACCCAAAACTATACAGCTCGGCACATCAGTAACCTGAACACAAATATAAAGTAACTTGACAATCCAAGCAATATTTTTCAAGTTATCGAATGACAAAGGGATTGGAGAAATTTTCAATTTGAAGGATAAAGGGTTAATATCTCAGGATCAAAATAACAGATTTACACCAAAAACTATACAGCTCAGTACATGAGTAACCTTAACACAAATATAAAGTAACTTGACAATCCAAGAAATATTTTTCAAGTTATCGAATGCCAAAGGGATTGGAGGAATTTTCAATTTGAAGGATAAAGGGTTAATATCTCAGGATTAAATTATCAGATTCACACCAAAAAGTATACAGCTCGGCACATTGGTAACCTGAACACAAATATAAAGTAACTTGACAATCCAAGCAATATTTTTCAAGTTATCGAATGCCAAAGGGATTGGAGAAATTTTCAATTTGAAGGATAAAGGGTTAATATCTCAGGATTAAATTATCAGATTTACACCAAAAACTATACAGCTCGGCACATTAGTAACCTGAACACAAATATAAAGTAACTTGACAATCCAAGCAATATTTTTCAAGTTATCGAATGCCAAAAGGGAGTGGAGGAATTTTCAATTTGAAGGATAAAGGGTTAATATCTCATGATTAAATTATCAGATTTACACCAAAAACTATACAGCTCGGCACATCAGTAACCTGAACACAAATATAAAGTAACTTGACAATCCAAGCAATATTTTTCAAGTTATCGAATGCCAAAGGGATTGGAGGAATTTTCAATTTGAAGGATAAAGGGTTAATATCTCAGGATCAAGTTATCAGATTTACACCAAAAAGTATACATCTCGGCACATCGGTAACCTGAACACAAATATAAAGTAACTTGACAATCCAAGCAATATTTTTCAAGTTATCGAATGCCAAAGGGATTGGAGGAATTTTCAATTTGAAGGATAAAGGGTTAATATCTCAGGATTAAATTATCAGATTTACACCAAAAACTATACAGCACGGCACATCAGTAACCTGAACACAAATATAAAGTAACTTGACAATCCAAGCAATATTTTTCAAGTTATCGAATGCCAAAGGGATTGGAGGAATTTTCAATTTGAAGGATAAAGGCTTAATATCTCAGGATTAAATTATCAGATTTACACCAAAAACTATACAGCTCGGCACATCAATAACCTGAACATAAATATAAAGTAACTTGACAATCCAAGCAATATTTTTCAAGTTATCGAATGCCAAAGGGATTGGAGAAATTTTCAATTTGAAGGATAAAGGGTTAATATCTCAGGATCAAAATAACAGATTTACACCAAAAACTATACAGCTCAGTACATCAGTAACCTTAACACAAATATAAAGTAACTTGACAATCCAAGCAATATTTTTCAAGTTATCGAATGCCAAAGGGATTGGAGGAATTTTCAATTTGAAGGATAAAGGGTTAATATCTCAGGATTAAATTATCAGATTTACACCAAAAACTATACAGCTCAGCACATAGGTAACCTGAACACAAATATAAAGTAACTTGACAATCCAAGCAATATTTTTCAAGTTATCGAATGCCAAAGGGATTGGAGGAATCTTCAATTTGAAGGATAAAGGGTTAATATCTCAGGATTAAATTATCAGATTTACACCAAAAACTATACAGCTCGGCACATCAGTAACCTGAACACAAATATAAAGTAACTTGACAATCCAAGCAATATTTTTTAAGTTATCGAATGACAAAGGGATTGGAGAAATTTTCAATTTGAAGGATAAAGGGTTAATATCTCAGGATCAAAATAACAGATTTACACCAAAAACTATACAGCTCAGTACATGAGTAACCTTAACACAAATATAAAGTAACTTGACAATCCAAGCAATATTTTTCAAGTTATCGAATGCCAAAGGGATTGGAGGAATTTTCAAATTGAAGGATAAAGGGTTAATATCTCAGGATTAAATTACCAGATTTACACCAAAAAGTATACATCTCGGCAAATCGGTAACCTGAACACAAATATAAAGTAACTTGACAATCCAAGCAATATTTTTCAAGTTATCGAATGCCAAAGGGATTGGAGAAATTTTCAATTTGAAGGATAAAGGGTTAATATCTCAGGATTAAATTATCAGATTTACACCAAAAACTATACAGCTCGGCACATTAGTAACCTGAACACAAATATAAAGTAACTTGACAATCCAAGCAATATTTTTCAAGTTATCGAATGCCAAAAGGGATTGGAGGAATTTTCAATTTGAAGGATAAAGGGTTAATATCTCATGATTAAATTATCAGATTTACACCAAAAACTATACAGCTCGGCACATCAGTAACCTGAACACAAATATAAAGTAACTTGACAATCCAAGCAATATTTTTTAAGTTATCGAATGCCAAAGGGATTGGAGGAATTTTCAATTTGAAGGATAAAGGGTTAATATCTCAGGATTAAATTATCAGATTTACACCAAAAACTATACAGCTCGGCACATCAGTAACCTGAACACAAATATAAAGTAACTTGACAATCCAAGCAATATTTTTCAAGTTATCGAATGCCAAAGGGATTGGAGAAATTTTCAATTTGAAGGATAAAGGGTTAATATCTCAGGATCAAAATAACAGATTTACACCAAAAACTATGCAGCTCAGTACATCAGTAACCTTAACACAAATATAAAGTAACTTGACAATCCAAGCAATATTTTTCAAGTTATCGAATGCCAAAGGGATTGGAGGAATTTTCAATTTGAAGGATAAAGGGTTAATATCTCAGGTTTAAATTATCAGATTTACACCAAAAACTATACAGCTCGGCACATCAGTAACCTGAACACAAATATAAAGTAACTTGACAATCCAAGCAATATTTTTTAAGTTATCGAATGCCAAAGAGATTGGAGGAATTTTCAATTTGAAGAATAAAGGGTTAATATCTCATGATAAATTATCAGATTTACACCAAAAACTATACAGCTCAGCACATAGGTAACCTGAACACAAATATAAAGTAACTTGACAATCCAAGCAATATTTTTCAAGTTATCGAATGCCAAAGGGATTGGAGGAATCTTCAATTTGAAGGATAAAGGGTTAATATCTCAGGATTAAATTATCAGATTTACACCCAAAACTATACAGCTCGGCACATCAGTAACCTGAACACAAATATAAAGTAACTTGACAATCCAAGCAATATTTTTCAAGTTATCGAATGACAAAGGGATTGGAGAAATTTTCAATTTGAAGGATAAAGGGTTAATATCTCAGGATCAAAATAACAGATTTACACCAAAAACTATACAGCTCAGTACATGAGTAACCTTAACACAAATATAAAGTAACTTGACAATCCAAGCAATATTTTTCAAGTTATCGAATGCCAAAGGGATTGGAGGAATTTTCAATTTGAAGGATAAAGGGTTAATATCTCAGGATTAAATTATCAGATTCACACCAAAAAGTATACAGCTCGGCACATTGGTAACCTGAACACAAATATAAAGTAACTTGACAATCCAAGCAATATTTTTCAAGTTATCGAATGCCAAAGGGATTGGAGAAATTTTCAATTTGAAGGATAAAGGGTTAATATCTCAGGATTAAATTATCAGATTTACACCAAAAACTATACAGCTCGGCACATTAGTAACCTGAACACAAATATAAAGTAACTTGACAATCCAAGCAATATTTTTCAAGTTATCGAATGCCAAAAGGGAGTGGAGGAATTTTCAATTTGAAGGATAAAGGGTTAATATCTCATGATTAAATTATCAGATTTACACCAAAAACTATACAGCTCGGCACATCAGTAACCTGAACACAAATATAAAGTAACTTGACAATCCAAGCAATATTTTTCAAGTTATCGAATGCCAAAGGGATTGGAGGAATTTTCAATTTGAAGGATAAAGGGTTAATATCTCAGGATCAAGTTATCAGATTTACACCAAAAAGTATACATCTCGGCACATCGGTAACCTGAACACAAATATAAAGTAACTTGACAATCCAAGCAATATTTTTCAAGTTATCGAATGCCAAAGGGATTGGAGGAATTTTCAATTTGAAGGATAAAGGGTTAATATCTCAGGATTAAATTATCAGATTTACACCAAAAACTATACAGCTCGGCACATCAGTAACCTGAACACAAATATAAAGTAACTTGACAATCCAAGCAATATTTTTCAAGTTATCGAATGCCAAAGGGATTGGAGGAATTTTCAATTTGAAGGATAAAGGCTTAATATCTCAGGATTAAATTATCAGATTTACACCAAAAACTATACAGCTCGGCCCATCAATAACCTGAACATAAATATAAAGTAACTTGACAATCCAAGCAATATTTTTCAAGTTATCGAATGCCAAAGGGATTGGAGAAATTTTCAATTTGAAGGATAAAGGGTTAATATCTCAGGATCAAAATAACAGATTTACACCAAAAACTATGCAGCTCAGTACATCAGTAACCTTAACACAAATATAAAGTAACTTGACAATCCAAGCAATATTTTTCAAGTTATCGAATGCCAAAGGGATTGGAGAAATTTTCAATTTGAAGGATAAAGGGTTAATATCTCAGGATTAAATTATCAGATTTACACCAAAAACTATACAGCTCGGCACATTAGTAACCTGAACACAAATATAAAGTAACTTGACAATCCAAGCAATATTTTTCAAGTTATCGAATGCCAAAAGGGATTGGAGGAATTTTCAATTTGAAGGATAAAGGGTTAATATCTCATGATTAATTTATCAGATTTACACCAAAAACTATACAGCTCGGCACATCAGTAACCTGAACACAAATATAAAGTAACTTGACAATCCAAGCAATATTTTTTAAGTTATCGAATGCCAAAGGGATTGGAGGAATTTTCAATTTGAAGGATAAAGGGTTAATATCTCAGGATTAAATTATCAGATTTACACCAAAAACTATACAGCTCGGCACATCAGTAACCTGAACACAAATGTAAAGTAACTTGACAATCCAAGCAATATTTTTCAAGTTATCGAATGCCAAAGGGATTGGAGAAATTTTCAATTTGAAGGATAAAGGGTTAATATCTCAGGATCAAAATAACAGATTTACACCAAAAACTATGCAGCTCAGTACATCAGTAACCTTAACACAAATATAAAGTAACTTGACAATCTAAGCAATATTTTTCAAGTTATCGAATGCCAAAGGGAAAGGAGGAAGTTTCAATTTGAAGGATAAAGGGTTAATATCTCAGGATCAAATTATCCGATTTACACCAAAAACTATACAGCTCGACACATCAGTAACCTGAACACAAATATAAAGTAACTTGACAATCCAAGCAATATTTTTCAAGTTATCGAATGCCAAAGAAATGGATACGGACACCGGACGGACAGACGGATGGATGGACAGACAGACAGACAAAGGATGGACGAACGACGGATGGTCACCCTGGATGCCGGCATTATGTGGACCATACATAGTATGGGTACACATAAAAAACCTGTACTATATGTGAAGTATTCCATGTTACTAAACATACAAAAATTTATTTAAATCAGAACTTTCATACAGAAGTTCTGTACAAAAAACTGATTGTACTAATTTTGGTACAAAATGGCTGCTGGTGGCCATCTTGAATTTTGAACCACACCCAAAAACACTCGTTCTCATCCCACAGTGATAACAAAGGTACCCAAGAAGTTTCGTAAAGATTGGTTCATAAATATGGCCTCTAGCCTGAGCTGTATAGAAGTTGTGTACAAAAAAACGATTTGACCTAATTTTGGTACAAAATGGCCACTGGCAGCCATCTTGAATTTTGGACAGCACCCAGAAACACTCGTTCTTGTCTCAAGGTGATAACAAAGATACCCAAGCTGTTTTGTGAAGATCGGTTCATAAATACAGACTCTAGCCTGAGCCGTATTGACATGTGTACTTACTGTTTGTAAGTAGCACTGAAAAAATCAAAGTTCATCTAATTTGCATAATTTCTGCATGAGAAAAAAACCTGTATTATATGTGATGTATCCCATGGTACTAAACATTCACACAAAAAATTATTCAAATCAGCTTTCATATGAAAGTTCTGCACAAAAATCTGACTGCACCTAATTTTGTACAAAATGGCTGCATCGGCCATCTTGAATTTCAGACCAGACCCCAAAGCACTCGTTCTCATCCCACGGTGATACCAAAGGTGCCCAATAAGTTTCATAAAGAGCGGTTCATAAATACAGCCTCTAGCCCAAGCCCTATTGGCATTTGCACTTACAATGCTGAAAGTAACACTAAATACAGTACTCAGAGAGTGGATTGTAACAAAATCACCCGTGGGGTGAAGTTATCACCCAAAGTATTACTTTCAAATTCTGTACATATGGACAAAAAACACAAGCAATGTTTCAGCCAATGGACCTCCGGGTTTAACCTGTTACGCTTTGCAACAAATTTGCAATTATTGCTTGGGTGGAATCTCCACTCCATGGGTGATTTAGTGATAATACACTCTACATGTACTGTATATCAAAGTTAGTCTAATTTGCATAATTTACGCATAAGAAAAAAAACGTATTATATGTGATGTATCCCAAGGTACTAAACATTCATTACAAAAAGTTATTATTCAAATCAGAACTTTCATATGGAAGTTATGCGCAAAAATCTGATTGCACCTAATTTTGTACAAAATGGCTGCCAGCGGCCAACTTGAATTTCGGATCATACCCAAAGACACTTGTTCACGTCTCATGGTCATAACAACAGTACACAAGAAGTTTCGTAAAGATCGGTGCATAAATACAGCCTCTAGCCTGAGCCGTATCAAATTGTTAACGGACAGACAGACGACTGGCCATGGCAGAAGCTCAAATTTGACTTACGTTAAAGTTGAGCTAAAAATGAGGTTTGTTTCCAGTAACATGACTCAGAAAGAAAACAAGAGGCCCCAGGGTGCCTGAGGCTTGCACAAACTTGAATCCCCCCACTCCTCCCCCCCCCCCCCCCCCCCCCCCCCCCAAGGATGCTGCATACCAAATATCAAAAGATTCTGATTGGTGGATCATAAGATTTTTCAAGAATATTTCTCATATTATACTAATCTGAGCATTTGGGCTCCCATAGAGAGCACAAATATGGACCTAGGGATTCAATTTCAACAAACAGGTGAATGAATCTTCCAAAGATGTTATATGTGAAATATGAAGCCTTTGGAGCAGTGGTATGGGAGGAGAAGATTCTTTAATGTTTTTCCCGTTACACACCGTGTTAAATGAAAGTGTGAATGACACTGTAGTTCAACTTGACAAACTTGAACTTGGTAAGTTATAAGTAAAATGGCAAAATTGAAGATCATTGGTACCAATGTTATTTGGTGGAATTTCAACATAACAGCACTGTGTGAGCACAACGTCAAGAGTAATCAATGCATTTTTAAATGTAAACTGTAACACTGGCTGAAGGAAGAATGTTGATACACAAATGTAGTAAGTTCAGAGGTTATTGTAAATGGCAACTTTTGTCACATAAATGAATGCTAATTAATAGCTCTTATCTAAAGGTCACGCCAAATGAGCACACCAAATTCAAAAACAATCCTGTGATAAATGTGGCCTGTAGGCCATGTCAAAGAAGAATGTTGAAGCACAAATGCAATAAATTCAAAGATTGTTGCTAACAGCAACAGTTTTTGATGGAAATGAAAAGAAAATCAATAGCTCCTATCTTTGTCACCCTGCATAAGCATACAAAGTTTCAAAACAACCTGATAATGAAAGCGCCCTTTGAGGCATGCCAAAGGAAGATGTCAATGCACAAATGCACTAAGTTTGAAGGTCATGCTGGTGGCAATGTTTTTTTTTCTCTCTTTTTTATGGAAATTCATAAATATACCCTGCAGAGAGTGCAAAAAAGGGATAAGTTGCTACACAAATGCAGTAAGTTCAAAGGTTGGTGAAGTTCAAAGGCTGGTGATAATGACAATAATTGTTTAAAGGAAATGAAAAAAAATCAATAGCTCAAATCTAGAGGTCACCCTCAACACACATACCAAGTTTCAAAGTGATCCGATCATAAATATGCCCTGAAGGGTATGCCAAAGGGAAATATTGATGCCTGACTAAACTAAATTCAAAGGTTGTTGCCAGCAGCAACACTTTTGACAGAAATGGAAGAAAATTGATAACTCCCAAATAGATATCACCCCACACATGCACACAGTTTCCAAGTGATCCAATTTTAAATGTACCCTGCAGGGTGTGTCAAAGGGAAATATTGATGCATAACTGCACTAAGTTTTTACTAAGTTCTTCAGAGGTTGTTGCCAATAGCAATGGAAGAAAATCAATAGCTCCCATCTAGAGGTCAGGCCAAAAGTTAAAAAATTTATAGTAATTTATATATTTTTTATACTTACCAATGACCCAGACATAGCTGGTGCAAACTCTTAAAATATAGGGCCAAACACAAATTTTGCCCCCCAATCCCCAAAATTTGCATCTAAAACCAAAGAAAACATGTCCTGAAAGGCCCTCCACACTTCGCCCCTACTGCGCATGCGCAGTGTCAAGGACGTTCCGAAATTGGCGCCATTAATCATTCTAATAACCAGTGCCTGGTAAGCGCTATGTACTCAGCGGGGAGGCAAGAGTTCCCAACTCCTGGGAGGGCCATCCCCGTCTGGGTCATTGGTAAGTATAAAAAATATATAAATTACTATAAATTTTTTAACATTTTTATACTGTACCAATGACCCAGACATAGCTGAATAGTAAAAAGGCTGGAGGGCCAAGGACATAGAGCAAAATGGAATACGCTCAATAAAATAAAATGGAGTCATCCCCTGTAGGGAAAAAGAAGTAATAGGCCTTACATGTATCTTTCTTATTTATGATAAATTAGAAAGATACAACACCTTCCAAAATTGAGCTTAATACATCCATGTACTCTATTAATATCCAATATAATCCTTATACTAATAATTTTTAAAGTAAGCCAATAAATAAAGTAAGTCTATAGAATAGAGACTCTATACTCCTAAAAGTGTCTGAGGATTGCATAATCAATTCCGTTGACATATGCAATATTCAAAAGCTATACTTTAAAAACTAAGACTTGAATGAATTTAAAAACCTAAACTTCTCACTAAACAACCATCCCAATAACAGCTCAGAATAACTAACTCCGGAGGAGGTATCCCCTTGTTTTCATAGTAAAACAGGTGACCCAAGGGAACACCCTCCCCCCCCCCCCCTTTTTCTTGCCCTGGGTCAAATAGCCCAGAGCGAAGAGGGCAGCAGAACGGAGACACTGCCGAAACAGACAGCCTACCTAGCTATAGTAGCAACTGTTAAGTGAATGACATTCTGAGCAGTAGATAATAGACCTAACAATAGAGGCCTCCAGAAATGGACTCGATATTTCTGAGATAAAATTCATGAATGTGGATGGCTGAGCGCAATGAGCGACCTTCAAAAATCTATAATAGCGACACTATTAATGTAAGCCCAAGAAGTAGAAGAGCTCTTACTCCATGAGCCGAAATCTTAAGCACAACTGCTAAGTCAATGATATACCATAAGCAGTACCGATAGTAAATAGAATCCATTAACAATAAAATGGAGCGTAACGTCCTTCTACTAGGCATCAAAGACAGAAGAAGCTTACGCCCATAGTAATAAACAGATATCTGTTTATAAATACATAAACTGTACCCGGAAAGAGTAAAGGCCTATGCCCATACGAAGACGGAAGGACCTTAAAATAATAGGTTCCGGATAATAGGAGCCTAACTCTTATGCAAAAATCCAACCTAAATAGTAATGGAAGTAGTGATTCCGAAACTACGAAAGTGAAAATCATCCATCGATAGTGCATGAAACTCACTGACTCTACAGTAAAAGAGTTTCCAGAGGCTCAAATGATTACTTAGCTAAATAAGAACCGAAGTTAAAATCCAAATAGGAATTTAATCTAAAGATTCTAAGTCTATTTATCAAAAAGTTACTAACTGACTTAGATAAAGAGACAAAAGACTCAATTGTAAACTATCGTAGAGTGCATAGGTATGAGGTAACATAAACCTATAACCTAAATAATAACAGGCTGCAGTAGATCTTGTGAAACAAGTATACTAAAAAATTGCAATGAGTAGTATGGAGGGATCAACAATATGAACATAATGATCCCTACACCACGACGGAAGAGCCTCCACTTTAGCCGCATAGAATAGCGAAGAAGAGGATCTCCTATAGTAAGAAATCGCGTCCAAAGCTCGTCCAGTACAGTGCATACAATGCAATACGGACCACACAACGGAATACATGAAGGTTGCGACCTTGCGGGTTGTGATAAAGATGACACGATTTACCCAGTGAAAAAAAGATCCTCACATAGAGGAAGATTTCACATTAAGACCCACAGTAGACAAGAGAGTAAATTACCCATGATCTCTGTGAAGATAGAGATGCTATCAACAGAAATGTTTTGTGGTTGTTTATCTTAGCAATACCTGCTGAAACAACAGCGCCGGAGGATACGCGTATCCTATCATTCCGTCCTATAGATCAATAGAGCGATAACAACATTAGCTCAGAGATCTGGACAAGCGTCTGCAATTGATTAGCAAACTGTGTCGTAAATAAATCATCATTGGGCGCTCCCATAGATAGCAAATCTGATTGAATACTTGTTTGTTGAGAGTCCATTCTGACAGCAACAAGCGACCCGTAAGAGAACGGGAGTCCGGTAAAACAATCAGACTACCCGGAATATGACGGACCAAAACAGAACTTGGTGTACTATAACCAACAGACGGATTCTTTCCATTAAATTGAATAACGGAAACGAAAGAGTGCCTCCCTGGTTCCGGAGATACGCCACTACTGTCGAATTAAAGGACAGGATTTGGGCATGCGTTTCTGAATAATGTTCATGCAATGACATAAAGCAAGCCTAAAAAACATTATTCCGCGGAAGAAAACTGATTGCTGAGAGACTGCGGAACCCAAAGACCCTGGCACTTCGAATCCGTAGGGATCAGTATTATATCCCAATCTGTTTGACTGGCAACCGTCATAACAGCCACACTCGGGTCCGGCAACTGCGGTGGCACTCTCTGAGTCAACCACCGAATGTTTGCCCCAGTCTGAATCTCTTGTAACAGTAGATAGACAAGAGTACGTGTAAATCGAGCAAATCATGGATTGCCGAAAAGTTGCCGTCGAAGAGAAGCTCCTCCGAGAACGAAGCGACTCTGAGAGAGTTCTTAACCTTACTATCCACGCGTGTGGATGTAGCTAGGGCTGCGTCACGTCTAACCAACTCCAATCAGCCACTGAAGGGCGGAGTTATACGTGAACAAACTACTGCCCTCAAAAGAAATTACATTGAGAATAATATCCCGTAAATCTTTTCTTGAAGACGTAATGATAACGCCTCAGTAAGGCGGATTACGTATGATAAAGCGTCTAAGTTAAGTCTACTATACATCATGTCGTTTCCAACATTGAAACTGGAAAAGACATAAACGGCGAAAAAGAATATATGCAGTCTTTAACCACACCGTCTAGACGCATAAGAACTCTCGGTATGCCCTGCTCTGCCAAAATAAACTATTCGTATAAAAGATAAAATGGCAGAAATGAGCAACGCGGACAAGAAACTAAACTATCATGCTTGGTAGCAGGCTTGTATATATATATATATATAGCGTCGAAAAATAAAACACATGTTGTAATGACAATATTGGACTGCGTCGGTAAGTCAGGGACAATGTCCCTGAACTGATCGAAAAATCCGAGTCCAATGACGCTATAAGTCTCTTATCCAAGATCGCAGCAATGACGTCCGAAATAACAATCACTGGAAGATAATGCCAGAAGATATGAAAGGCAGCTTCCGATACTACTAAAGGGAAAACTCGAAATCTTTCGAATCCCTTTCGCCATCCTGTCGGACCCTATAAAGCGTTCGGTCGTCCGTAGCTGATGCAACCGCGGACTGCACCGACCCAGCGCCGTCGGATAATTCCTGATTCGACCGAGAAACTGTCAATTGCTGGGATGCTGCGAAACAACTGTGCTAACTCGGATAGCATGTCCGTCACTGAGGCCTGAGGAGAAGCGGTCTTACGATGCATTGCCGCTGGAAGCTTCGTGATCGTTACCCCGTGCATACTACCAATATGCGAGCGAACGGAGTGTATAGGCCTCGTGTCCCTTGGCTACCGGATGGCGCGACCTATTCGCCGTGGAATCACTGAATGACGAAACTGATCGGATACTCGAGGTCACGTAGCCAATGTGCGGTCGTGTGCCCTGCTGTGAGGATGAGGAAGCATTAAGGACAGTCTCTCGGACTGTCAATATAACGGAGCGTCCCGACCGACGGACATATGCTCCGAATGTAAAATATCTGAACCACAACATGCGGTCCCCTATGTTGTTGGACGAGAGAGGGACCTCTCTCGCTCACAGCCCGGACGGACCTGGACAAGCCAGGAACCGGACTAACAGGCTTCCTCCGATCTGTCCTCAATCTGCCGTCACTGGGTGAGTACTAAAGTAATTAAAGTGCTCGCATCACCCAAATCTCCTTCCTAGACCGCAACGGACAAACCCGGCAGCCGAACCATTCGATGAATGTACGCTACACCGGGTGAGCTAGCGAATGTCACTCCGTAGGCGATAGACATATTCCATGAGCACTTATTGCCGCTAGCTCTTCATTAACTATGACGACAGAGGCACACTTATGAAAGACATCTCCATAACTCTGCGAACAAGAAACCAGAAATGCTTGGTTATAGCAAGCATAAAATAATAATATATATAGCGTCGTGCAATAATTCGAAAGTTTGTGTGACATTATTGGACTATGTCGGAACTGAGGGACGATGTCCCTGAACTGAACCAAAAATTTCCAAGTCCACCGACGCTATCAGTTTCTTATCCGGCATCGCAGCATTCTGGTCCGACGAAAGAAGCTGTAGAAGACCAAGTCAGATGACATACACAACAGCATATGTTGTTCCGAAAGGGAAAGCTCGAAATCCTCCAAATCCCTTTCGGTATCCCGTCGGACCGGATGAAACTTTCGGACGTCCGTACCCGCTTCCGCGGAGCGTCTCGCCCCAGCATCGTCGGATAAAATATATGCGACAGATTCAGTTGATGCTGGGATGCTGCGATAAACTGTGGTATTAAGGAAAGCACGTCCGTTCCCGAGGCCTGTGCAGTAGCGGTCTTACGATGCATTGCCGCCGGAAGCTCCGTGAACGTTGACTCCCACACACTTCCTATGCGAATGTCCGGAGTCTGCAGGCCTCGTGTCCCTGGCTACCGGATGGTGTGACCTGGTCGCCGAAGAATCCTTGATCGGCGAAGCTGGTAATATATCGGCGGTCATGCAGCCAAGGTGCGGTCGTGTGCGCTGACGAGAAGAGGAAGCCTTAGCAGTCTCCACGGACTGCCTATACAACGGAGCGTCCCGAGCGACAGACGTATGCTCCGCTTGCGACACATTTTGTACCACAACATCTGGGGCCAGATGTTGTTGAACGAGAGAGGGGACTCTCTCGCTTGCCGCCCGGATGGACCGGAACGAGCTATGAACCGGACTAAAAGGCTTCCTCCGTTCTCCCTCCGATCCGCCGTCACTGGGTGTGCATTATGTTAATTTATAGTGCTCGCATCACCCCAAAATTCCTTCTAGACCGCAACGGACGAACCCGGCTGCCGAACCATTCGGTGAATGGACGCTACACCGGGCGAGCTAGCGGACGTCAAAGGCCGTCGAACCTACTAGGGTCCTCTTAGGCAATTGGCGTATTTACATGAGCACTTTTCCGCTAGCCCTTCATTAATTGTGACGACGGAGGCACACTGTTGGAAGACATCACAGATACATCACCCTAATCTTGATCGTCTGAAATAGAAATTGATAAAGTAGAGTGACCCTGCGGGGAAAGGACCGGAGTGTCCAAATCCCCAATAACATACCGTGACATACGCTTCCCATATTGTCATCGAAACCATACGATACAGAACAGGAGTTAATGCGAGTACACTGACCACATATAGAATGATTATAAAGTCAGAGGAAGACTTCCTCTTAATACAATTGATCAATATCCTTTCAATGTGAAAAGAAAACAAGTCCTGGTACTCGCACTAACCCCTGGCAATCAAAATACATAATACTAATATGATCCATTAATATAGAAAAAATAATTGAAATCAAAATATTTTGAAAAAATATTTTTTCAGAACAGCCCAAGTTTCTGAAAAGTAACGTTGAGCCCCAATGGATCCCAAGCCTAAGTGTGGACAAAAATTTTAAAAATATTTTAAACAATTTATTCAACACTTACGAACAATAATAATGTATCTAGTAATGATTAAAATAACATCAAGATATTATTTTCCAGAAATCCCCCCCTCACACAGAGGGCTGTTGTAAATGTAAACAATGAGTGTAAAAACACTAAAATAAGACTCCAGGCACCCAGGCCCGAAATCAGTTACCAAAAATACACTATCTGATGCAAAACAGAGACTTCCAGGGAAGAAACTGCAGAACATCAGATGGTAGATGCAGAACACAACGCCTAACCACCCGTAGGTGAAGACGTAAACATGGGGAAAAGAACAGAATTCATTCTGTTATTCAGCTAAAACTCCCAAGAAAATTTAGTATTAATAATTACAAAAACTATGCCAAAAGCATGGGAGAATAGCAAGGGGGGACTTAAAGGACAGGGAGAGAGGAAAACACTTAAAAAACAGTGTAACTAAATAATCAGAATGACAACAAAATGGCTGCTGCCTCGAAAATAGGTAACTTAACATAATTTCATTAAAAAATTTTAAGTTACAGCCCTGATAATATTCTGTCACACATTTTTTTCCTCTCCTCCTTCTCTATCCTCCTTAGAATCACCATTTCACTAATATTTATGTGTCTGGCATCATTTAAACTGAGATTTATAAGCACAAAGATCAGTCAGATGTTAACTGATGAAGGGCCAAACTTAGAATGATTAATGGCGCCAATTTCGGAACGTGCTTGACACTGCGCATGCGCAGTAGGGGCGAAGTGTGGAGGGCCTTTCAGGACATGTTTTCTTTGGTTTTAGATGCAAATTTTGGGGACTGGGGGGCAAAATTTGTGTTTGGCCCTATATTTTAAGAGTTAGCACCAGCTATGTCTGGGTCATTGGTACAGTATAAAAATATAAATAATGATTTGGTTCCGGTTACCGGACCGACCCTAATTTTGAGCCCTGACACTAACAATTTTTTTTATTGATATTGAAAAAGAAACAGAAATAAATAGTGTTGGGCGTTTTTTTGATCTACTGATTTATATATATAATCAGGACTATGTTCAAAACTGTCAACAGCAAATTTAATCATAATTGGTAATTATATACCGAAGTTGTTTTAACTCCGGTATTCAAATTTCAACAAGAAGTGAATTTACCTCACTGGTACGGATTACTGATGGGTTAAATTTGGGTTCTTCCCTTTTTACCACCCTGTTTAACCTTGTAGACTATGGGACCTTTCTTTTTTACTTTTCGTTCCAAACTGTTCAAGTCGTTTGTTTCGACAATCACCATTATAACAAAAACGATAGAACACTGTTTACCTCTAATTTGTCATAAAAAAGTTGAGGTGAAAAGTCACAACCATGTGTACTGTATTACACAAAGGTTGTGTACATTGAACATTCGACCAATCACATTCCTGCTATTTAAAACCAAGAAATTTTACTTGGGATTCTCCAAGGGATTCCCTGTAGTTTTACACTTGTACTTCAAAGTGATTGGCTGTTTGCACACGGTGACGTCATGATAGCGTCTCACCCTCAAAACAGTGTGCACGCAAGTATTTGATACAAGACCGACGCAAGGTACACTGTTTTCAAATAAACAAAAGCAAGTAATTTGTGCAACCCCTGCCAAGATAAATGTGATGATACTCAACCAGTCCATTACCACATTCACTTCAAATGTCAATTTATTTCATGTGCTGAACTGTGTTAATTGTAACACATCCCATGATGAGAGGCGCGAATGCACATTAAACTTCAGAATCTGAGGACAACTGATGATAATATTTTCAAGACACCTCAGAGTCAGTTTCATTTTGAAACAGCAGAATTACACCCGAAATGTCCGCTGCAATCGCGAATAAAGCATCTGCTGTTAAACGGCCATTTTGGGTGTCATTTTGCAATTTAGACTCAACAGAATATCAAAGCAGTATATTTTAGTCACAACTGTTAGAAGAATTTAGTCCTAAAAATTAACTCAAACACAAATTCAAAGGAAAAAAAAATTAAAAAAAAGAAAGATATCCCGACCTACCGACCCTATTTTTTTCTGCTATGTAACCGGAACCAAACCATTAATTTTTTTTGCCTCACCCCAAACAAGCATACCAAGTTTCAAGGTGATCTGGTGAAAAATGTGCACTGCAGGGTGAGCCTAGGAAAATATTGATGCACAACTGTACCAAGTTCATAGCCAGCGGCATCATTTTTTGACGGAAATCAAAGAAAATCGATAGCTCCCATCAAGAGGTAACAAAGTTTCAAACCGATCTGATCATAAATGTGCCCTATAGGGCATGCCAAAGGAATATGGGCATGCCAAAGGAATATATTGATGCCTGACTAAACTAAGTTCAAAGGTCATCGTCAGCGGCATAATCTTTTGATGGAAATGGAAGAAAATCAATAGCTCCCATCTACAGGTCACTCCAAACAAGCATGCCAGATTTCAAAGCAATCTGATCATAAATGTCCCTGTAGGGTGTACCAAAGGGAAATATTGAGATCTGACTAAATTAAGTTCTAAGAACGTTGCCAGCAGCAACATGTTTTGACGGAAATTGAAGAAAATCGATAGCTCCCATCTAGAGGTTACCCTAAACAAGCATACCAAGTTTCAAAGCGAAATTGCGGACGTACATATGCCGATAGATAAGAAGTGATGGCAATAACTCTGCTTGACTTTGCCAAGTTGAGCTAAAAATGATGACTCCGCATTTTTTCAAAGTCCTGGAAAAGTACTCTATAATAAATTCAAATTTTATAGTAAATTTCCTTTCTTATTATACCTACCACAAAGGTTTACGACAGGCTTGCAATACAGTGGAAGTCCCTAACTCGGAAAAATACTCTCTATTTTCTTCTTTCCCAAGTGATTTGGGAAGGAAAAGTGGTGAAAAAGTGGCAAGACAAAATAAGCCTAAACTGGGTTGAGTGCAACCGGCGCACTCCCTGTAGGGGACACTCTTCTCCAGGTACTAATCCACGGCTTCCGGAACCAGTGCGCAAATGTATAACCAACGTATCATTCTATTGAATCCGCTAACATTGGAGTTTTGTGATTAGCAGGGAGGAAGGATTCTTACCTGAAAAAGATGGGAGAGCCCGAATTGCATGAGCTGAATGGAGCAAAGGGCGATTACCTTCAGCAGAATGAAGAGCCTTGATACAGATTGGAGGTTGAGAAAGTTTCTGGCATCTGATTCTTGACAAGAAAGGAGCAGTCACTGTTGGCGGTGCTCCTGAAAAGGCTGGATCAAAAGAGAGGGCGTGAAACTCACTAACCCTTCTGGCTGAGGCAAAAACCATCAGACAAAGCCATCTAGTATGTGAGAAAAGGCATATCCACCTGGGATAATGGTTTGAACGGTGCCCCCCTCCCCAAGCAAACAGCACCCAAGAAAGATACGATCTTGGGGTAAGCTGCAAAATACAAGGCCTTTTCAAAGAAAAGTGCCGAATAAGCTTGGAGAGGGACGGATTAGTGCTGATACGACACTTTCCCACAAACAATGAGGTCTCTGAAAGCATGGACCTGTACCCTTAGATGGTAACAGGTCGGAGACCCCAAGAATCAAACAGATATACCAGAAACTCTGCAATTCGTGTTATCGAAGGATCGGCATAATCAACAGAGTGATTAGCACACCATCGACAGAAAACCTTCCATTTTGCCACATGGGCTAAAGCAGTGGAGTGACGCCTTGAAGAAGAAAAGCACTCCACTGCTCATCTCGAAAAACCTCTACGGAGGAGACAGGACCTGACAAAAGATATATGTGAAGGCACAATGAAGTCAGGTCGACATGCAACCTCCTCCGGTGACCTTGCAAAGAAGGTCATGATAAAGAGGGAGACACGCCAGAACCGCCACCAACAGAGAGGGGAGCTGTATGGACCCACACCCACTGAGGCGACAGGGGAGCAATCAAAAGGATTCAACAACTGCAGATTTGTATCTTGGCTAGAACCTGAGGCAGAATCGGAACTGGCGATGTGGGGATGACCCCAGAGGTTGCAAAGCGACTGGAAAACTGCCCTGTGAAGTGTCCACTCAATGGAAATGAACCTGCCCTGTCGGGACTGGGAGCCGGCTAGGACGTTCAGACGACCAGGAATGTGACGAACCACCACTCCGATGTTGACAACCTGAGCGAGAAGTAGAAGATCCCGAGCCAATTCGTACATGGGAAGAGTCTGTGCTGCCCTGGTTCCAAATGTAAGCAACCACTGTCAAATTGTTGGACAACAGAAGGATCCGACAATTCAAAAGGTGGATTGCAGAAGAGCAAGAACCTCCTACTGGTTGATGTGAAGAGCTGCATGATCCTGGTTCCATACACTGTGAAGGGAAAGACCAGAGGATCCAATGTCGAGATCGCTGGCATCAGCCGTCAGAACACGATCAGATATTGGCAAGTCCAACGGAACTCCCTGCATAATCCACTGAACATCTGTCTGGGGAAGAAGGTGACCATGAAGAGATGCTGGTAAGTGAAGCACCAGATCCAGAGGATCAACATTTGAGAAAGTGTTGGAGAGATCCGTCACCGAACCGCAGAGACCGAGCAGCCAGAGAATACTCCAAGCTGTCGCAGACGTGGACTGGGTCAGAGTCAGGGCGAAAGCCAAGAGAATCACTGCCCTCGCCCGGGGAACCGCCACCTTATTCAGACGAGTTCAGAAGTCAATCCCCAGATGACAAAACGATTGAGATGGGACCAGGTCCGATTTCTCCTTGTTGACTCTGAACCTTAGCGACGTGAGCAGGCTCAAGTGTGGCGGCATCTGACTCCAGAAGAGCAGCACTGGAATTGGATTCGCCACCCTGGACTGAGTGCGATGGAAGGCAACATCAGTCGGATGAAGGCCCATGGAGCCATGTTGAGGCCAAAAGGTATGGCCTTGAACTGGTAAATTTGCCCCAGAAAAGCAAACCCGAGATACTTTCACGATGTCTGATAAATCGAAACGTGAAAATAAGCGTCTCGCAGGTTGATGCTGGAAGAGAAAACTCTCTGGTGAATGGAGCAGCAAACCGACCAGGAAGTCTCCATGCTGAACTTGGGAACAATGGGAGACTGGTTCAGGATACTCAGATCAATCACCGGTCGGAGTCGGCCGTCCTTCTTCGGCACCAAGAACAGGAAGAAATAAAATCCCACTGCATAAATTTTCTTGACGACCTCAATCTCCCCCTTTGATAGGAGAATGTTTATCTCCCTGATCAAAAGTTCCCGACGTGAAAAATCGAAAAGAACTTGGGTTGAAAGAGTCACACTTGACAGAGTGGGGTGCCTCAGAAAAGATATCTGCAGACTGGACTGAACATCTAACACCCAAGGATCGGATGTGACCATGGCCCAATGGTCTGCAAACTCGGATATCCCTCCTCCAGGACCTTCATTTCGAGCCCCAGCGAGGTCTGTGAGAGGAGAAACCACCTCCTCTGTTAAATGAAGGATCCTGAGACCTCCCTCTGGACTGCCGACGCTGACCCGTACCATGTGAGTAACAGGAAGAAGTGGCGGCAGGAGGAAAAGCCCTACGTTTCACAGAGAAAAGAGAAGGGTGTTTGTTAGGCTTGGAATGACCCCGGCCTCCAACAGAAGGTGAACCAAGCTGGCGAGGCAGCCACTGATCTTTGGAATGATGCAGTACGTCATTCCGGACAATCGCCACGGAATCATGGAATAGTCACAGACCCACCATAGAAGTGGATCGAAGAGCAGTACCCCGCACTTCAGGAAGGGAATGGCTTGTGTTCAATACAGCGTTCGGGCGAACCAAATCCAAATCAGCCGTGTTACAGACATGTGTGTGAGTAAGATGCATGAGCATCTTAGAGATCACACGCAAAGGAGCCTGTATGTCGTCAAACTTATCTGGAGGCAGATAAGCAGCCAAGGCAGAGATGACGTGATCAAGAGAGAAAGCATGCCTAGCATCTCACCGGATAAGGCCAACATGGACTTCAAAGTTACCATAGGAAAACGGCCGACTTGGCTTGGAGTCATGATCCAAGACCGTCAAAGTCTTGCAGACCAGCGGATTGGAGGAATCGTATGAACGATAACACACAGGGGCAAAAAAGGTATCAGCCTAGAGAAGAACAAAGTCATCACAGCCTTGGAACTCAGCTTTGAGTCCAATGCTGCAAAAGCTTCGACCACTTGTACCGACTGGTACGGTTGAAGTCACCCAGAAGCAGGGTGCTCCACAGGCTGTAGGCATGCGACCAATGATCGCGGCCTAGCTGAAACCTCCAGCTGGTCTGACAGTTTGAAGGAATTCAAACACAAAGTCAACAGCCGCCCCAAGTCAGAAGACTGATGGCTCTCAACGTCAGGTGTGTCTGACCCATCACCTGAGTTGGAAGACACATCGCCCATGTAAAGCTTTGCCCTGCTTCCAATCCCGGGAGGTGGCGCCACGGAGGACATCTGGAAGCCACTACAAGCCTCGCTGGAGGCAACAGGAAGGCTCATGAATGAACCTGCATCAGCAAGGGGGGACCTCCCTAAGCTCACAACCTGTATCTGCCAGTACCCTGAGGGAACAGCCCGGCCAAGTGCCTTCGCATCTGACACACTAAACCAGCGAAGGGTCACAACCTTGTAGAACACCCGAAGCAGGGCAATGGGTGGGAGCTAAAACATCTGAATACAGACGCTTATAGGGGTATGAAATATCCCGAGGATCTGAAGTGCGAGAACTCAGGAGAGTCACCGCAGACCTCTGGGGGACAAAAGGTTCAGGTTCCACAAAAATGTGCCGGTTCCACAAAACTGGCCGAAGGACCAGAGTGCATGGACAGAAGCACATGGACAAATAATTGCACATCTGACTGAAGGCCACATCGCAGCAAGGTGTAGTTGGTGTGGAGTACGACAATGCTGGGACAATCGTTGGAGGAGCAACGTCATGTCATATTTCCGATGAATCCAGGTTCATTCTCGATTCCCACGACAGGCGAAACACAGTGTGGCGGAATGAACAATACCATGACGTAACTGTTGGGCACCATAATCGCTTTGGTGGTGGAACGTGGTAAATTTTCTGACTGACCATCCATGTCTTCTACAGCTCAAGAGTGTGGAATGTGTGCTTGTCAGACACCCAACTATCGCTAAAATCATTCACCAGATGTCACAGTGCAATGGCTCAACTGTCTTTTTGATGAAAATATTAATATATTTCTTCTTATATCTCACTTTTATCAAATATCCCCTACATTTTTTGAATAGTATACTTCCCCACAACTCTCCCTGGGAGCAGAAATATTGTCTACAAGCAGGAAAAGCCTATGAGTGAATTTATTTCATCTGTATGGACTTACCTTGTTACAATTTATGCACTCTCCCACAAATTATAAGAAATAACAAATTAAAGACATGGAAGTTTGGTAACCAAGAAAAAACTAGTACTCTATCAGTTAACTGGTAGAGTGCTAAGTTATTTTTGGTCATCAAAATTTGTTCCTGTGTCTTTGCCTTGTTACAATTTATGGGAGAGTGCCAAGAGGCACTCTCCCATAAATTGTAACAAGGCAAACCCATCTAGACTAAGTAATTTCGCTTCTAAGATAATGTGAAGCACATCAACAGAATATGACACCTTTAGGCTGGGGTACCTGCTCTTCATATTAAAGCCCTGATAGTGGCTTCTAGCACTCTACCAGTTAATAATGAAATATCAAATTCAATTGTGTTCAGTTCTATTTATGCACCTTTTTTGAAAATAAATTGCTGTCCACATAAAATATGAGTTATTTTCTTCAAAATGTAGTAAACTGGATGTGTACAAAACACATTTACAAGAGCATCTGCCTTAAAAGAGACAATGCAAACCAAAGACCATACCAAAAGGCATCAAAATCCGACAACTGATGGAAGCCATGATATATGGATATCCTTTCCTTTTAGCTGCTGTATTATAAGACCAAAGGGCATCAAAATCAGACACCCAATTCCCAAGCTATAATGTAAAAGGTTAATTTTGTTATTTTTTCTAAGTCTTAGAGTGAATGCTTTTTAAAAAAAAAAATTATAAGATATTGTTAAGTAGAATCAAAGAGCTTTTCAGTTTTGCCAGTTGAGTGCAGCAGGACTTTGGGGCCTCCAGGTTTTTTATCCTTTTTGAAGAAATATGATTTTACAAATTCTTCTCAACAATTTACACAAGGCAGTACCCAAACTAGCCAGTACCATTCATAAAAATGGCAATTCACTATTTTATTTTGTTTTCCATTTTTTGTCTCAAATATGTATCTTGTGACTCCTCATTGAGATGCTCTTGATGAGCTTGTTCCCATGAGTATAGTAAGTAAACCAGAGACTCAAGTGAGCCTAAAACGACCACCTGGCTCAAGTTACCAAAAGAGGCGAGTGCATCAGTAAGTGATCAGAAGCAGGAGCAATTTTTAGATTTGTTTTGGCCATTGATTTCCTAGGAAGGCTTCTTAGCAAGCTCTGTTCTGTGAAGTATTAAACAAGAGGCCCCACGGGGCCTGAGGGCGCTCACCTGATACTGGCCGAGTCATATCACCAAAATAGCAAGGGATTCTGCCTTGTGGTTATTATCAGTTTTTCAACATAAAAGTGTTTTCTCTACTTAGTAACCCAGAGTGTTCATATGTTAGATCCCCATATTGGGTACTCAATAATTTATCTATTTATTTATTGGAATTTAAGGTCACTTTCTAAGGCTACATCATTACAGAGGCATAATTATAATATCAGGTTTGGTCAATCGTTTATGCCTATTACTGCCCACTTTACAGGGCTTTCAACGCAGGAATTGGTTACTGGGCCCAATTTTATCAATAAACCAGAACTTGAACAAATTTCAATTTGCCGCTTCTAAGAAAACTAAAAATCAAATATCAAAAGATTCTGAGAGGAGTATCAGAAAAAAAAGATTTTTTAAGAATATTTCTCATACTGAATTAAGTTATACATTGGGCTCCCATAGGGAACCCAAAAACAAAAGCTTCTGAAGCAGTGGTTTGGGAGAAGAAGATTATTCAACGTTATTCCCATTACCTACAGTGTTAAAAAATGATGACTCGGCACTTTTAGTCCTGGAAAAGTACTTATGATAAAACCAATGGCATTTTTTTCACCATTCCTTTCTCCCGGCCCTAAGGAAGCTTCACATTGTATAAAAATTCTCAGTGCCATGTAGTTCTGGAAATATGGGCATTCAAAAAAAAAAAATTTTTTCAGCTCCTGTAGTTGCCGTGGGGGACAGGAAAACAATTTATGGCATAAATTAGGTATTTGTGACCCAATAAGCCCTCATATCAAATTTGATTCAAATCGACCTCTTGGTTTGGAAAATAAAAATTTTGGTATAATTTGGGCTTCTACAGTGAGCCCAAATATGAACCAAGGGACTTGGCTTTAACAAACTTCACTCTCAGCCCCCCCCCCCCCCCACCCCCCCACCCCCCCTTACGAATGCTGTACATCAAATATCAAAAGATTTTGACTGGTGGATCTGAAAAAAAAATTTTTTTTAAAGAATATTGCTCATATTGAACTAAGTTATAATTTGTGCTCCCACAGGGAGACCAAATATGAGCCGAAGGACTTGACTTGAACAACTTGAATCTCACCTCCCTAAGCATACTGTATACCAAATATCAAAAGATTCTGACCGGTGGATGCGAAGAAGAAGATTTTAAAAGAATATACCTCGTATTGCACTAAGTTACAATTTGGGTTCCCAAAGGGAGTCCAAATATGAACTCAGGGACTTGGCTTGAACAAACATCAATCTCACCCCCCTAAGGATGATGCATAGCAAATATCAAAAGATTCTGATTTGTGGATCCGAAGAAGAAGATTTTTAAAATATATCCCTCATATTGCACTAATTTGAACATTTGGGTTCCCATAGGGAACCCAAATATGGACCGAGGAATTTGATTTCTACAAATATGTGAATCAATGTTCCAAAGATGTTATATGTAAAATATGAAAGCTTTTAGAGCAGTGGTTTGGAAGAAAACAATTCTTTATTTTTTTCCCATTGCCTACTGTGTTAAAAAATACTGACTCAGCACTTTTTCAGTCCCGAAAAAGTACCCTATGATAAAACCGATAGCAATTTTTTTTTACCAATCCTTTCTGTTGGTCCCAAGAAAGCTTCACACCAAATAAAAATTCTCACTGCCGTGCAGTTTTTGAGATATAGGCGTTTTAATTTTTTTCTATTTTTAGCTCCTGTGGTTCCCACGGGGCTACAGGAAAAAAAATTTCTGCATAAATTAGGTACTTATGACCCAATAAGCCCTCACATAAAATTTGGTTCAAATTGGCCTCTCGGTTTAAAAAATAGAAATTTGGGGTGGGGCCAAAATTTTTGCTCCTCCCATAACATCGCCAAGTATAGACCTACAAACTTCTCTTGAACAAACTTGAGTCTACACCTCAAAAGGAAGCTGCATACCAAATATCAAGTCTCTGCTATTGCTGGTTCTTGAGAAGAAGATTTTTTAAGAATTGGAGCATTTTTGCCCCACCCCTCTGCTCAATATGAGCCGAAACCTAATTTGCCCAAAAATCAAAATGCCGCTATATAACCCCTACTCACATGAAATTTCATTAACATGCGGCCAGTGGTTTGGAAGAAAAAGACCCAAACACCACCTTCACGACGGACGACGGACGCCGGACGACGGACGACGGACGAAAAGTGATCAGAAAAGCTCACCCTGACTTTCAGTCAGGTGAGCTAAAAAACAAGAACCGAACAAAAATTTTTGTTTTGTTTTCAACTGGTGTGGTTCTCTCTACCACCGCACCCCCAGGCGGAAAACAAAAATTCCAGCATAAATTAAATACTTATGACTCAGTTATATATCACATGACAAATTTGGTTCAAATCTGCCCACTGGATGTGAAAATAAAAATTCTGAGTTAAGCCCAAATTTGGGAGCCCAAATTTTGACTTACTGAGAGTTTCATTGAAAAAAAGAGACTCTGCATCATTAAAGTAAGTTTCAAACCAGAAATCTAAGCATTACTGCAAGTAGCTTATAAAAAGAGGATTTTTAAAGCATTGTAGGCCTATGGAGCATTAACCCCCACCCCACAAAGTTATATAGTAATTTTGGTGAAAAAAAAAAATCAGAAAAGTAAATTCCACTAGCCAGAAGATGGCAGCAGCTTCATTTGAACAAAGGGGAAAGGTTTACTCCAAAGATGGTCTGTGCCATAAATGAATGAATTTGGCCCAATGCAGGGCTGGGAGGAGTTAAAGTGTTAAAATATTTTAACTGAGTTAGAAAAAAAATTAACACGTTAATAACGCGAGTCTTCAATATGAGTATTCCCATGATTGCCTCTTACTTGGATGCGTGTTTCAAAAACTTATCATTTGTCAAACCACATGTGGCCGCATCAGTGAAGCGAACGGTGAGAGAAGAAGTCGGCAAACTGGCGACCAGTGAAACTGATGAAGTCAATAATCCTTCTTCTTCGGAGGATGTTCAACCTCCACCCATGAAACAAGCAAGAAAATCATTTCTTGAAGAATTGCTTGGATCGAACGACCAAGAATCACCTGCTGATGAAGTTGCTGAGTGTGATAAGTTTCAGACTACTCCTGTCACAGCTGACCCTTTGAAATGGTGGCAAGACCACGAAAGACTCCTTCCCAAAATGGAGGGACTTGCAAGAAGATACTTAGCTATTCCTGCTATGCCCGCATCGTTGGAGCGGCTGTTTTCGGCATATGGCCTGGTGTTCGAGCAAAGATGGATGTCTTTGTCTAAAGATGTGGCTCGGACAATTATATTTATGCATGATAATTCTGAGTGAGCGACTATCACTTAACTTGACTTAACTTAAGAGTATATAACTTTTGAGCACTCGAAGCACGCACTCATCGAACTTTGCCGGAGTCCGGAGTTTATCAAGTATTTCAAAGAATGCGAAGAACGCTGTTCATGAGTTACTGGTCATTTATTTGTTCATTAAAACATGTAACATCATGTTACGTTGAGCAATTGTCGATATTACTCATTATATGTACAAAAGACCCCAGTTAGCGTTTTATTAACGAGTTATTTCATTAACGCGTTAACTACATTAAGAAAATTTTAACTCCTCCCAGACCTGGCCCAGTGGTTTTAAAAAAAAAGGAAAATTTGAAACAAAAGAAACAGAATTTTACTGCCATCAGTAAATTCAAGTCTGTGTGAAAATAGTTATTAAAGCATCAAAAATAAACAAAATGGAAAGAGAATTTATGGAGGCTTATTTTTTTTTTTTGGGGGGGGGGGGGGGGGGGGTGGGGGGTGGGGTAAAATTTTTTTAAAGAAATCAGAAATAGGTTTTCGTTAACAGTATTACATGAAATAAAATCTTTTGAACCCACATTGAAGTTTTGAGATGGTTAAATTAAAGATATTCATACAGGAATCAGAGAAACTCTTTCCAAGAAAACAGAAAAACATATATGTGCCAGTACTGAAAAGGTTTGATCAAGGCATCAATAAAATCTTTAAAACCCACACTGAAGTCTTGAGAGGGTTAAAAACATGTGCATAGCATTGAAAGGGTTAACATGAAATAAAATCTTTGGAAAACACACTGAAGTCTTGAGAGGGTTAGATTAAAGACATTCATACAGGAATCAGATAAATGTTTCCAAGAAACCAGAAAAAAACCTGTGCATAGCATTGAAAGGGTTCAACATGAAATAAAATGTTTGGAAAACACACCGAAGTCATGAGAGGGTTAAATTAAAGACATTCATACAGGAATCACTTAAATGTTTCCAAGAAAACAGAAGAAACAAATATGTGCACAGCATTGTAAGGGTTTAACATGAAATAAAATCTTTGGAAAACACACTGAAGTCTTGAGAGGGTTAAATTAAAGACATTCATACAGGAATCAGATAAGTGTTTCCAAAAAAACAGAAAAAATACATGTGCACAGCATTGAAAGGGTTCAACATGAAATGATTTTTTTTGAAAACACACTGAAGTCATGAAAGGGTTAAATTAAAGATATTCATACCGGAAACAGATAACTTTTTTCCAAGGACAGAGAAACAACAGGCCCCATGCTGGCTGAAGCACTCATCCTGACTGGAACACAACATAAACAGAGTCCAAGAATGAATACATTAAGCAAGCCATCTCCATAGGCTACATTGTCAATCCTTGAGTCCTTCAGGAGTGACAAAAATAATCCGGGCATCATGCCTTTTCTTCTGTTGATCATAAACTAAAATGTACAGCTCCCCTGTGAAGCCCCTTGATACAACCTATGTGGATTAATCTTAGTTATACACCTCTAGAGGGTACTGAATACAAAATTTTTTATTCTTCAGCAAAATGGCCAATTTCGGCTCCAATAGGGAGCCCAAATATTAACCCAGGCTCTCGATTTTAACCAGTTGAATCTGACTTCCCTGTTGTGTACCAAATATGAAAGCAATCTGACTGTTGGATCTGAAGAAGAGAAATTTCTTCATATTGCACTAAGTCAAAATTTGGGCTACCATAGCGAAACCAAATATTAACCTATGGAACCGATTTGAACAAACTTGAATCTGACACCGCCCCCCCCCCCCACCCTGCCCTCCCCCTCTCCCCCTAGAGGTGTTGTATACCAAATATGAAAGCATTCTGACTTGTGGTTCTGAAGAAGATTTTTAAAGAAATCTCCTCATATTGTACTAAATTAAATTTCAGGTTCCCATATGGAGCCCAAATATTAACCCAGGCACTCAAATTGAACAACATGGAATCTGCCCCCCCCCCCCCCACCCCCCCTAGAGATGTTGTATACCAAACATGAAAGCATTCCAACTAGTGGATCTGAAGAAAATTTTTTTTAAAATTACCAACGACCCTCATTTAATGTTGATCGGGTTACAAACATGGCTGAAATTGTGGCTTATAATCTTCATTTAATGTTGATCGGGTTACAAACATGGCCAAACTTGTGGCTTATAATTACTATGGGAAATCACATTTTCATCTTCTCTAAAAATGGCAGCCATCTTGAATTCTGGACTGCACTCAAAAACACTCGTTCTTGTCCCAAGGTGATAACAAAGGTACCCAAGAAGTTTCATGAAGATCGGTTGATAAATACAGCCTCTAGACCGAAGCATATTGACATGTGCACTTACGGTGTATAAGTAGCATTAAATAAATCAAAATTCATCTAATTTGCATAATTTCTGCATGAGAAAAAAACCTGTACTGTATGTGATGTATTCCATTTTACTAAACATTCATAAAAAAATTTATTCAAATCAGAACTTTCATACAGAAGTTCTGTACAAAAGACTGATTGCACTAATTTTGGTACAAAATGGCTGCTGGTGACCATGTTGAATTTCGGACCACACCCCAAAACACCCGTTCTCATCCCAAGGTGATAACAAAGGTACCCAAGACGTTTCGTAAAGATCGGTTCATAAATACGGCCTCTAGCCTGAGCCGTATAGAAGTTGTGTACAAAAAACTGATTAGACCTAATTTTGGTACAAAATGGCCACTGGCAGCAATCTTGAATTTCGGACCGCACTCAGAAACACTCGTTCTTGTCCCAAGGTGATAGCAGAGGTACCCAAGAAGTTTTGTGAAGATCGGTTGATAAATACAGCCTCCAGCCCGAGCCGTATCGACATGTGCACTTACAGAGTGTAAGTAGCACTGAAAAAATCACAGTTCATCTAATTTGCATAATTTCTGCACGAGAAAAAAACCTGTATTATATGTGATGTATCCCATGGTACTAAACATTCACACAAAAAAGTATTCAAATCAGAGCTTTCATGTGGAAGTTCTGCGCAAAAATCTGATTGCCCCTAATTTTGAACAAAATGGCTGCCAGTGGCCATCTTGAATTTTGGACCGCACCCAAAAACACCCATTCTCGTCCCACGGTGATACCAAAGGTTCCCAAGAAGTTTCGTAAAGATCAGTTCATAAATGCGGCCTCTAGCCCGAGCCATATTGGCATTTACACTGACAGTGCTGAAAGTAATACTAAATACATCAAAGTTAGTCTAATTTGTATAATTTAAGTACGAGAAAAAAACCTGTATTATATGTGATGTATCCCATGGTACTAAACATTCATACAAAAAATTATTCAAATCAGCGCTTTCATATGGAAGTTCTGTGCAAAAAACAGATTTCTGCATCGTCGGTACAAAATGGTGGCTGGCAGCCATCTTGAATTTCGGACCGGACCCAAAAACACTCGTTCTCGTCCCATGGTCATAACAAAGGTACCCAAGAAGTTTCGTAAAGATCGGTTCATAAATACGGCCTCAAGACCGAGCCGTATTGAATTGTTGATGGACAGACGGACAATTGGCCATGGCATAAGCTCAAATTTGGCTTCGCCAAAGTTGAGCTAAAAACCAAAAAACTAATTTCTGGATTTTGGTCCAAAATTTCTATGTCTCACCACGACCTCAAATTTTCAGTGTAAAAAAAAAAAAAAATTCCTGTCTTAAAATTGACCGAAATGCATAAAAACCCAAGACTCATTTCTGGATTTTGGTCCAAAATTTCCAAGTCCGGACTGGAACCCCAAATTTTCAGCCTAAATATGAACCCAGGAACTTGGCTTCAACAAACTTGAATCTCACTAAACCCCACCCACCCACCCCCCACCTCCCCCCCAAGCATGTTGCATACCAAATATCAAAAGATTCTTATTGGTAGATCTGGAGAAGATTTTTGATTTTTAAAGAATATTCCTCATACTGCACAGGGGCGCGGTGGCTCAGTTGGTAGAGGTGTAGGCCGCAAGCCGAGAGGTCCTCGGTTCGAATCCCCCCTGCGGCAACCACGTTGTGTCCTTGGGCAAGACACTTCACCCCCACTGCCCATGTGGGGGCACGGTGACGCTATGTACTACAGCGTACTGCACATCGATGGTGCACCTGTCTTCAACCAATGCTAACCCTGCTGGTGTGGAGTAAGTATGTTGGGGAGCCGACAGTAGCTCGCCATTGCTCGGTGGTTCTCTCTGGGTACTCCGGCTTCCTCCACCGTAAAACTGTCATGGTCATAATTAGCCATTGTGCAGAAATATGTGACCTTAAACACCAGTAAATGATAATAAATATATCTTCATACTGCACTAATTTGAACATTTATGCTCCCATAGGGAACCCAAATATGGACCGAGGGTTTTGATTTCAACAATATGTGAATCAATGTTCCAAAGATGTTATATGTAAAATATGAAAGCTTTTGGAGCAGTGGTTTGGAAGCAAACGATTCTTTAATTTTTTCCCATTGCCCACAGTGTTAAAAAATGCTGACTCAGCATTTTTTCAAAGTCCCCAAAAAGTACCTATCACAAAATCGATATCAATTTTTTTTTACCATTCTTTTCTGTTGGTCCCAAGGAAGCCTCACACCAAATAAAAATTCTCAGTGCCGTGCTGTTTTGGAGATATGGACGTTTTCATTTTTTTCTATTTTTGGGTCCTGAGGTTCCCACGGGGCTGCAGGAAAATTTTTTTTTGATTTTTTGGTATAAATCAAGTACTTATAACCCAATAACACCTCATTAAATTTGGTTCAAATTGGCCTCTCGGTTCAGAAAACAAATTCTGGGCGGGGCAAAAATTCTTGCCCCTCTCAGAACAAGGGCAAATATTGCCCGCCAAACTTCTCTTGAACAAACTTGAGTCTACACCTTAAATGGAAGCTGCATACCAAATATCAAGCCTCTGCTCTGGTTCAAGAGAAGATGATTTTTAAAAATTTTGTGCATTTTGGCCCCACCCCCTCCACAATAAGAGCAGAAACCCAATTTGAAGAAAAACCCAAATGCCCCTATATAACCGCTACTCATGTGAATTTTCATTGAACTGCAGCCAGTGGCTTAGGAGAAAATTACCCAAACACCACCTTCACGACATACGATGGACGACAGATGGCGGACGACAGACGACGGACAAAAAGTGCTCATAAAAGCTCACCCTGACTTTCAGTCAAGTGAGCAATAAGCTGAGTGGAACATGGAAGATGGAAAAAGTTTTTCAAACATTTGCCTGGGCTGGAGGTAATCTAGATGTGTGAAAGAATAACTGAAAAACCAGGAAAAAGAAATAATTCTGTAAAAAACGTACCTCTACAGTAAAATGAGGAGAGATACTGGTGAAAACATTGGAGTGAGTAACCAACAAAAGTGATTACGAATATCATAATTCGCGACTCATTTCAATAAAAGTTAACAAAATTACAAGATTATGATTTATATTGTGTTTATTCTATTTCACTGGCATTGGAAGTTGGAACTATAAGACGTTTTTGTATAGTTGGAGGGATGTTTAATTTTCAAAATAAACATAACAATTGCATACATACTTACTTTGGTAAGAGCTAAGCTTTTCTTGAAAATTTTTGCATCTTGACAACGCCCCAAATCTGACAGAATTTTTCAGTTCACAACACTGGTGGAACCATGGTCTTAAAGCACGGTGGGTGAGGGGGTGTGGGGGCATTTTAGTGATGAGTGGGTGGTAGGGTAGAATCTCAGACTTGAGGGTGCTGTACTTGTATTAAGGAAAGGAAATCAAAAAAAATATTTTCACATTTGGGGGTGCGAAAAGACTTGATTAGGCTGATTTTCAACAGAAAAAATTTTGACCAAGCATGTATTTTTCCTTATCACTGTTGATCATTAACTGGAACTGTGCTCATGTTCCAGTTCTTTCCCCTCAGTTTTCAGACTGGAAATTGACAGGAGGGCTAGGTATATACTAGTCTGTAAATCGGTTTTATGCCTCTCTCCCCCACCCACCCAGGGCTCAAGCCCGGGTGAAGGAGAAGCAGTATACAGCTGTCTTACATGTGTATTACATAATTTCAAAAAAGGTTATCAGGGTTAAAAAAATTGAAAATTTGCAGAACCCATAAACGGGTCCCGCCAATTTTTTTTTGCGGGACCCTTTTTTTTGGCGGGACCCATTTTCACATTTACTCAAATACATGTACAATACTATATGCATTATATTGTTACAGTCAGTGGATGTATTTTGATGTTTGAAATTGAATGCAGTTAAAGTATTAAAGAATGAAATAGTGTTTTCTTGTTGTTATTACTACAGTGGATCCCGCTTAATTGAATATGGCTTTGGACACTCAGAAGAAAATATACAAATAACCGGTGTATACAAATAAGCGGGATCTATGAAGGGGCGAGTAATTCTGGCCTGGCTTGGCACAAAATCTAAATAATTATGATTCAGGGATTCACTTCAATGAGTTGCCATCATATGAAAAGGTGTGCTTTATCATGAAAGTTTATGTTTGACTTATAGATTGAAGTCAAGAAATAAAAATATTCTTTCTTTTAGCCTCTTGCTGAATTTGCGGCCAGAATTCCGAACACACCATACATTTCAAGTCACATATTTTCTCATCGTCGTCGACATCGTGTACAAACTCTGTATGAAATGGCCATTTTTTGAAAGTCTTGACCGTTACAGACTCCGATTTTGACATCGCGACTGCACTTGAAATGGAATAACTTTCGTTTCGTGACCTTGTATCTCGTTCGGGAATTATCACAGACTTTACTTATAGTCTGTTTTTTTTTCAAATGGATCAATGCCGATCTCGCTCAAATGGGGGTAAGAATACTACAATTTGGATGGAGGCCTGCACTGAATTCGAGCATTATGAGGGATTGAGGGAGATTTATGCATGGTTTGGGAAATTTAAACTGCAGTAACTTGTGCTGTCCGAACCTAGACTGAAATTTTTTTTTTTTAAAGACTCCATTGATCCCGATCAGATGGTAAATGGAACTTCATTAATGCTATATAAATCGGATGTCAAGTGTTGGTTTCCATACTTCACATTGCATTCACAAGCAATTTGGGTCAGTGAATAATTATTTCCATCAAAAATACGAAATACGTGAATCGGAATCAAATCACCATTTCGTGGCTCACTTAGAAAAAATAAACTATCTGGTATTTGAAGAATACATATTTTATTAAAATGGGTATTTTTGGCACTTTGTCTGAATATTCAAAACGGGAAAACGTGTGGCGTGAAAGCGGGCCAATTCCCTGTCAATGGCATTGGTTTCTTAATTCATATCCCTCTAGGGACTATTCGAGGAAGACACATGCGCAGTTGCTAGCATTCTATTTGTGCTTGGGAATTTCCAGAATGCGCTCTGCATGTCAAATGGATCAAGTATATTTTGATTCCAGGGAATATTTATCTGCACGTCGAGTTAAATAACATTCAACTTTGCTGGGCCAGTAGACGATGATGTCTCGGAACAAACCGCCTCTCACTGTTATTAATTTAAGGATTTATGTGCTATGTCGTTTCCATGTCGTGCAGCCAGATCAAATTTGTAAGTAAATGTACACGGACAGTGTAGCGAACTTGGGTATTTCGCCATTTTTGAAGAACTCCGATTTCCTTCTGAAAAGGCGAGCTGGCAACTTTTCAAAGCATATTGCATTGCATTTTATGAGTATATTGCTGTGTGGTGCCCCCCCCCCCCCCCCCCCACCCCCCCACCCCCCAAAAAATGACGAGAACGGTAAATCGATCCCGCTAGAAACATTTTGCGGGAACGAAACGATCGTTATCGCAATTTTTTTAAGCCTGGTTATGCAAACCAAAATGAGTTAAGCAAATTTAATTTTGCTTAACCCTTTTTCAGGTTATGCAAATTTTGAGTTGTTCAAGCCCTGACATGCCCATATTTCCCAAACCACACAGAACAGAGAACTCTTATTTGGTGAAACATCCTCAGGGCCAGTAGAATTGAATGGTAAAAAAAAAATGCCATCGATCATGGCAGGGTGTTATATAAAAGATATAGAAAAAGTTAAAAAATTTATAGTAATTTATATATTTTTTATACTTACCAATGACCCAGACTTAGCTGGTGCTAACTCCTTAAATTATAGGGCCAAACACAAATTTTGCCCCCCAATCCCCAACATTTGCATCAAAAACCGAAATTTCAATGTCCTATGTGGTCCTCCATACCTTTTATCCACTGCACATGTGCAGTGTCAAGGAGGTCTCGAAATTGGCTTCAAAAGTCATTCTAACAACCAGTGCCTGGTAAGCATTATGTAATCAGCGGGGAGGTATGAGTTCCCAACTCATGGGAGGGCCATCCCCGTCTGGGTCATTGGTAAGTATAAAAAATAAATAAAATACTATAAATTTTTTAACATTTTTATTCTGTACAATGACCCAGACTTAGCTGAATAGAAAAAAGGCTGGAGAGCCTAGGACATAAAGGAAAATCCAATAGACTCAATTACATGTAAACAGAATTATCCCCCCAAGGAGAAGAGGAGAACAGGTTTTACATGTATCTTTCTTGTTTGTATCAAAAAAGAAAGACACAATACCATTCCGTAATTGAGCACAATAACATCAATGATCTCTATTAACATCCAGTATAATCCATTATACTAATCTTATTAAAGGAAAGCCAATAATTAAAAGACAGTCCAGATAATGAGACTCTTTATACTCATTAAAAAATGTCCGAGGATTGTATATAAGCTCTCGTAGGATCCATGACATATACAACTGTTTCAGCCCGAGCTACACTTTAAAAATATTACATGAATTAGCTTTACACTTTAAAACCATCCCGGTACTGACTCAGAATTACTGATTCCAGAGGAGGTATTCCCTTGCATTTCACTATAAAGCAGGTGACCTAAGGGAACACCACCCCCCTCCCCCACCCACCTTTCCCTTGCTCTGGGTCAAATTCCCCAGAGCGAAGAGGGCAGTAGGACAGAGTCACTGCCGGAGCAGAAAGCCTGCATAACTATAGTTGCAACTGTTTAGTGGACGACTTTCTGAGCAACAGATAATGGACCTAAACAACGCAGGTCGGCAGAAATGGACTCATTATTTCTAAGATAAAAACTTGTGAATGTAGAAGGCTGAAACCAATGTGCAGCCTTTATCAAATCGGTAAAAGCAACACTATTAGCATAAGTCCAAGAAGTAGACAGCGCTCTTACTTCATGTGCCGAAATCTTAAGCACAGACTGCTAAGTTGAAGATAATTTTTCATAAGCAGTACGGATAGTTAATTGAATCCACCTTGCAATAGAATGGACCTTAATGTCCCTTCTATTAGGCAGCAGAAACAGAAAGAAACCTTTACGTCCCTTTCTGATAAACTCAGATCTACTTATGTAAATACGTATAGCTCTAACAGGACAGAATAAAGGCCTATGCCCATCTGAAGACGGAAGACCCTTAATAACAATAGGATCCGAATACTTATTAGGAGCCTGATTTTAGCCCAAAATCCAACATTAGTAGTCAAGGTAATACCTACACTACAATAGTGAGAATCATCCACAGATAGTGTCTGAAGCTCACAAAATCTTCTAGCAGAAGAGAAGGCTAAGAGAAAGCTGTCTTATGAGATAAGAATTTGAAGTCCACTGTATCAAGAGGCTCAAATGGCGCTTCTCTAGCTTAAGAAGAACCCAAGCTAAATTCCACTTAGGAATTAACCTAAGGATTCTAGGTCTATTTATCGAAAAGTTTTTCAGTAACTTAGATAAAGAGACATTAGATCCAATCTGTAAATTATCATGATGTGCATAGATATCAACAGAATGATTCCTACATCACTGTGAGAAAACCTTCCACTTAGCAGCATAATTTAGCGAAGAGGAGGTCCTCCTACAGTTAGAAATTGCGTCCACTGCTCATCCTTTAAATTGCTTGCCATGCAAGAAGGACCGCACAATGGAAATACGTGAAGGTTGAGACCTTGAGGGTTGTGATGCAGTGTGCGCGATTTCCCCTGCGAAAGAAGATCCTTTTGTGGAGGAAGCTTCCGTGGCATGTCCCACAGCAGACACCTGAGTAGATTTATCTATGGTCTCTGGGGTGACAGAGATGCTACCAACAGAATTTTGCTGTGAGATTGCTTTATCTTGAGCAATATCTGCTGATTCAATGGCGCTGGGGAATATGCGTATCCTATCATTCCGTCCCAAGAGATCGAGAGGTCTACTGCAAACGCTCGAGGATCTGGACACGGCGACACATTTGTCTGCAACTGATTGTTGAGATGCGTCGCCAATAAGTCTTCCATTGGACGATTCCACTGGTAGCAAATCTGATTGAATACTCGTTGTTGAGAGTCCATTCTGACGACAACATACGACCTTTCCGAGAAAGGGAGTCCGCTGGAACGTTCAGATGACCCGGAATATGATGGACCGATAGAAGAACTTGATGCTCTAGGACATACAGAAAGATCCTTTCCGTTAAATTGAATAACGGAATGAAATGAGTGCCTCCCTGGTTCCGAATATACGCTGCTACTGTCAAATTTTCGGACAGAATTTGAACATGCGAATTCTGAAGAATGTTCATTCATTGACAAAGCGCAAGCCATACTGACATCATCTCTTGATGTTTATGTAATTGTTAGGAACTGCGGATCCTAAAGACCCTGGCACCCTGAATCTGTTGAGCTCAGTTGCACCCCAACCTGTTTGACTCGCATCCGTCATTATCGTTAAACTCGGATCCGGCAGTTGCAGTGGTACTCCTGGAGTTAATCACTGAATATCTGCCCAAGTCTGAATCTCTTGTTTCACTTGATTCGACAAGACGATGTTCGATTTGAGCGAATGAGTCTTCACACTCCAATAATTCTGAGATAAAATATCTGTGGAGTGGACGAGTGCGTAGCCGCTCCATCGGAATAAGATCTGCAGCGGGTCCGCACAAACCTGTCAGTCTCATGAATTCTCTCGCTGTTACTACACCTGAGTGAAGGCAAAAGCGAGCGTAACAACTGACTAATATCGCTCTGGTTAACGGCATACGAACGAGATTGTTGTGCGTCTCTAAGCTCATTCCCACGTGGGTGAACGATTAGGACGTCACTAGATCCAACCGAGATTTTTCTGCAATTGAAGTAGACTCTGATTATCATTCTGAAACGTTAACCTGCTGCCGTAACCCTGAAGAATGTCGTCCAAGTAGGCCGGCATTTTTCTCTTTGCTTGAAAAAATGGGTTGGAAACTCAGGGACGGTGTCCCTAATCCGACCGAAAAAGTCTGTGTCCAGTGTCGCTTACAGTTTCTTATCACATAACGCAGCATTTTGTCCAGAGAAACAACTTCTAAAAGGTGATGCCGGATGAAATCTACAGCCACCTTAAGTTGTTCGGAAAGGGAAAATTTCAGCTGTGCCGATTCCCTTTTACCATCTGCCTGGACCACATAATAATTTCGGTCGTCCCTTACTGACTCTGCAGGGGAACGAACCGACCCAGCTGCTCAGATAGTTCTTTACTGAAAAAGTTTCTGATAGCTGCTGGGATGCTGCGATGAATTGAGCTATCTGCGATAGCAAGTCCGTCATGGAGGCCTGTGTAGCCGCGAGATTCTTGGTTTTCTACGACGTCTATAGCGTTCTTGTCCAGAAGAGATTGAACTTCTGATAGAATCGAATCTCTCTTCTGAACGTTTAACAGAAGCTGAGACCAGCGTGGACTTCGAGTTAACGGAGGTTTTTCCTTGAAGGACAGATAGACCTTCGGAAATAACCCCTTGTACCCATGGGTCGTCCATAATTGACAACCAATTGGTTAAGAATCTCGAAAGCCTTCCGTCCACAAGAACACAATAGAGGTATCTCGGCCAGCATTATGACCCCTATGTGAGTCGCTACTCTGACGGTCTCCGGAGTAAGACATAGAGGCTTTGATCCTCTAACTTCCTTTGGACGTATTCGCCCCCGAAGAACCTGCCTTACTCCTCCCTGCTGAGTCCGACTTTTTCAAAGCGGAATAAAGCAGAGAATCCGGAGTTTTCTTCGTAATCTAATAGATTGTAGAAAGCTTAACGTCAAAGAGAAGCTCCCTTGAGACCGGAGCGACTGGAAGAGAGTTTTTTCACCTTACTATCCACTCTTGTGGATGCAGCCAGGGCAGCATCATGTCTGACTAACTCCATATTGCCACTGTAAGGGCGGAGTTATACATAGAATATGCTATAGCCCTCGAAAGAACTCTTAAGGAAGTCTGAACATCCTGGAATTCTTTTGCTTCGAGACGAAGTGATAACGCTCTGGTAAAGTGATGTGTGTGAAATAATGCGTCTAAGTTGTTGTCTCCAGTATACAGGAGTAAACAGACATGGACGCCAGCAATGACCGTTCCAGGTCTTCAGCCTAGTCGTCCAAACGCATAGGAACTCTCGGCATGTCTTGTCCTGCCGTTTCAAATTTATGTCTAGTATTGATGAAAGGCAGCTGTATAGCGTTTAGGCGATAAGAAACTGGATTTGCCAGTCTTAGAGGCTAGCTTGAATATAGTGTCATTCAAAAGTTCAAATATCCATGACATTTCTGGACTGGGTCGGAAACTCAGGGATGGTGTCCCTAATCCGGCCGAAAAAGTCTATGTCCAGTGATGCTTACAGTTTCTTATCAGGAAACGCAGCATTTTTGTCCAGAGAAACAACTTCTAAAAGGTGATGCCAGATGAAATCTACGGCCACCTTAAGTTGTTCGGAAAGGAAAAATTTCAGCAGTGCTGATTCCCTTTTACCATCTGCCTGGACCACATAATAATCTCGATCGTCCCTACTGACTCTGCAGGGGAGCGAACCAACCCAGCTTGCTCAGATAGTTCTTTACTGAAAAAGTTTCTGATAGCTGCTGGGATGCTGCGATGAATTGAGCTATCTGTGATAGCAAGTCCGTCACGGAGGCCTGTGGAGCGCGGTCTTACGTAATTAGCCGCTGGAAGCTCCAGGGACGTTAATTCCTGCATTTATATAATATGCGAACGTCCCAACTGGAAAGGCCTTGCGTCCTTGGCTAGCGGATGGCGTGACCTGGTCGCTGTGGATTCCCTGGTTGGCGAAGCAGACTGGATATCTGTGGTCACATAGCCAAGGTGTGGTCGTGTGTGCTGACGTGAGGATGAGGAAGCCAATAGACAAGCCGTGTCGGACTGTCTATGCAACGGAGCGGCCCGTGCAGGAGGAGTGGACGTATGCTCCGACTAACGAACAAACATACAACATCGCTGCCCAGATGTTGTTATAAGAGAGAAGGGGCCTCTCTCGCTCGCGGTCCAGATAGACCTGGACGAGCTAGCTACCGGACTGAAGGCTTTCTCCGTACTATCCCCGGATCCCTTGTCACTGGGTGTGAACGTTCAATGTTTATAGTGCTCGCATCACCCAAACTGCTTCCCTGGAATGCAAAGGACGAACCCGGCTGCCGAGCCATTCAATGAATGGTCGCTACACCGGGCGAGCTAGCGGACAACAATGCCATCGATCCTACTAGGGACCTCTTAGGCAATTGTATTTCATGAGCACTTTTGCCGCTAGCTCTTCGTTAGACTGCAACGACGGAGACACACTTGTTGAAGACATCACAGAAACATCACCCTGTTCTTGTTCTTCTGAAAAAAAGAGACTGCTAAACTAGAGTAACCTTGCGGAGAGAGGACCGGCATGGACCCATCAACGCTAACAAAATACTGTGACACACAGGTCCAACGTTATCGTTTCAACTGGCACACACTGAGCAAGAATAAGTGAGAGTACATTGACTACAAGAAACACAATGAACATGAGAATCAGAGGAAGATTTTCTTGCATTACAATTTGAACAATATTCTTTCATCATGAAAAAATATAAAGTCATAGTACTCGCACTAACCCTTGAAACAAAGATGCATAATATAATGTAATCCATTATAACATTTCGAAAAATTAATTTTTAAAAAAAAAAATTTTGAAAAATTTTCAGAAGAACCCAAGTTCCCAATGGGAACAATGAGCCCAAATAGATCCCAAAAAAGCCCAAGTTGGACAAAAATTTTAAAACATTTTTAAAAATTAATGTAACACTTATGGACAATATTAACTGGTAAAATGCTAAATTATTTTTGACCATCAAAATTTGTTCACATGTCTTTGCCTTGTTACAATTTATGGGAGAGTGCTCTCCCATAAATTGTAACGAGGCAAATCTATACAGACTAAATAATTTCACTTTAAATATAATATGAAGCACATCCACTGAACATGAGGCCTTTACATTAGGGTCCCTGCATGTTAGAGTAAAGTCCAAATATGGGCTTCCAGCACTCTACCAGTTAATGTATCTGGCTATGAGCAGAACTAAATAGAAGACAAGTAATCACTATCAGAAGTAACCGTTGTCAACATAAACAAGAGAGTACAAAAACCGGAAACATGACTCCAGGCACTGTAAACATGGCCCAAAATCAGTCACCAATTTAAACACTATCTGATGTAAAACAGAGGCTTCCAGAGAAGAAACTGCAGTTCATCGGATGGTAGATGCAGATCACAATGCCTAACCATCCAAGGGTGAGGACGTAAGCATGGGGAAAAACAGAATAATCATTCTGTTACCAAGCCAAAACTCCCAAGAAATTTTAGTAAAAAAAAATTACAAAAATTATGCCAAAAGCATGGGAAAATAGCAAGGGGGGGGGGGGGGGGGGGGGGGTGGTGTTATTAAGGAACGGGAGAGAGGAAACACTGAACAAACAATATTTATTTATTGATTGATGTTTAAGGTCACATATTTATGCACAATGGCTAATCATGACCGAGACAGTTTTACGGGTGGAGGAAGCCGGAGTACCCAGAGAGAACCACTGAGCAACGACGAGCAGCTGCCAGCTCCCCAACATCGTAACTCTGCACTGCAGCACAGGCAGGGTTAGATTGGTTGAAGACATGCATACCATCGACGTGCAGTACGCCTTAGTACACGGCGTCATCGTGCCCCCCCCCCCCCCCCCCCCCCCCCCCCCCCCCCCCATGCGGGCAATGGAGATGAAGTGTCTTGCCCAAGGACACAACGCGGTTGCCGCAGGTGGGATTCGAACCGAGGACCTCTCAGCTTGCAGCCTGCACCTCTACCTACTGAGCTACCGCACTCCCACTGAACAAACAATGGTAAATTCATAGCCAGAATGACAACATAAGGCTCATGCCCCAAAATTAGGGAACATGAAATAATTTCGTAAAAAAATTATAAGTTGCAACCCTGAACACATTCTGTCACTTTTTCTTCCTCTCATCCTTTATTTCATCCTTAGATCCATCATTTCTTTCATAATTATGTGTCTGGCATCATTTAAACTGAGATTTACAAGCACAAATATCAAAGATATGTTACTGATTTTAGGGCCAAACAAAGAATGACTTTTGGAGCCAGTTTCGAGATCTACTTGACACTGCGCATGCACAATGGATAAAAGGTATGGAGGCCCACATAGGACATTGAAATTTCGGTTTTTGATGCAAATTTTGGGGATTGGGGGGCAAAATTTGTGTTTGGCCCTATAATTTAAGGAGTTAGCACCAGCTAAGTCTGGGTCATTGGTACAGTATAAAAATATGCTGAGTCGGCATATTAGAAAAATTCAAAAACATATTTTCTCCAGAACCAATAATTAGAAACTTTTGATGTTTGGTATACAGCATCAACAGATATCAGTTTGTTAAAGTTAAAAAATTTATAGTAATTTATATATTTTTTATACTTACCAATGACCCAGACTTAGCTGGTGCTAACTCTAAAAAATCCAGGGCCAAACACAAATTTTGCCCCCCAATCCCCAAAATTTGCATCCAAAACCAAAAGAAATCATGTCCTATAGGACCTCCATACTTCGCCCCTACTGCGCATGCGCAGTGTCAAGGACGTTCCGAAATTGGCGCCAATTATCATTCTTACTGGCAGTGCCTGGTCAGCGCTATGTACTCAGCGGGGAGGTAAGAGTTCCCAACTCCTGGGAGGGCCATCCCCGTCTGGGTCATTGGTAAGTATAAAAAATATATAAATTACTATAAATTTTTTAACATTTTTATACTGTACCAATGACCCAGACTTAGTTGAATAGTAAAAAGGCTGGAGGGCCTAGAACATAGAGGAAAATCCAATAAGCTCAACTATATAATATAGAGGCAACCCCTCAAGGAGAAAAGGAGTATTAGGCTTTACATGTATCTTTCTTATTTTATGTTAAATTAGAAAGATACAATACCCTTCATAATTGAGCACAATAACATTCATGTTCTCTATTAACATCCAGTATAACCCTTTATACTAATTATTTTTAAAGTAAGCCAATAAATAAAGTTATTCCAGAGAATTGAGACTCTTTATATTCTTGTAAAAGTGTCCGAGAATTGTATATTAACGCCCGTTTGACACTTGACATATACAAATGCTTCACACCGAGCTACACTTTAAAAATAAGACATGAATGAATTTTTAACATTAATATTACACTTTAAAACCATCCCGGAAATGACTCAGAAATACTGACTTCGGAGGAGGCATTCCCTTGCTTTTCACTATAAAGCAGGTGACCTAAGGGAACACCCTCCCCCCCCCCCTTCCCCTTGCCCTGGGTCAAATAGCCCAGAGCGAAGAGGGCAGCCGGACGGAGTCACTGCCGGAACAGAAAGCCTGCATAACTATAGTTGCAACTGTTTAGTGGACGACATTCTGAGCAACAGATAACGGACCTAAACAATGCAGGTCTCCAGAAATGGACTCAATATTTCTGAGATAAAAATTCGTGAATGTGGATGGCTGAGACCAATAAGCAGCCTTCATTAAATCTGTAATAGCAATACCATTAGCGTAAGCCCAAGAAGTAGCAAGAGCCCTTACTTCATGAGCCGAAATCTTAAGCACAGACTGCTGAGAAGAAGATAAACTCTCATAAGCAGTACGGATAGTTAATTGAATCCATCTAGCAATAGAATGGACCGAAATGTCCTTTCTATTAGGCATCAGAGACAGAAAGAAACGTTTTCGTCCCTTTCTGATAAACTGAGATCTCTGTTTATAGATACGTAACGCTCTAACAGGACAGAGTAAACGCCTACGCCCGTCTGAAGACGGAAGAGCCTTAATAACAATAGGTTCCGGATATTTATTAGGAGCCTGATTCTTAGCTAAAAAACCCACATTAGTAGTGAAGGTGATAGTGTTCCCGACACTACGATAGTGAGAATCATCCACCGACAGTGCATGAAGCTCACTGACTCTTCTAGCAGAAGAGAAAGCTAAGAGAAAAGCTGTCTTATAAGATAAGAATTTGAAATCTACTGTCCCAAGAGGTTCAAATGGCTTTTCCTTCAGTTTAAGAAGAACCCAAGCTAAATTCCATTTAGGAATTAACCTAAGAGTTCTGAGTCTATTTATCGAGAAGTTTCTTACCAACTTAGATAAAGAGACATTAGATCCAATTTGTAAACTATCATGATGTGCATAGGTATCAGATAACATAGACCTATAACCCTTAATAGTAACAGGCTGCAGTTTGATTTCGTCAAACAAGTATACTAGAAAGTTTGCAATGTCTGGTATAGAGGGATCAAAAATATCCACAGAATGATCCCTACACCAACGACGAAAAACCTTCCACTTAGCCGCATAGTTTAGCGAAGAGGAGGTCCTCCTACAGTTAGAAATCGCGTCCACTGCTCGTCCTGTAAAGTGCTTGCCATGCAAGAAGGACCGCACAACGGAAAAACGTGAAGGTTGAAACCTTGCGGGTTATGATGGAGTTGACGCGATTTCCCCTGCGAAAGAAGATCCTCCCGTGGAGGAAGCTTTCGCGGTAGGTCCCACAACAGACACCTGAGTAGATTTATCCACGGTCTCTGTGGAGACAGAGATGCTACCAACAGAATCTTGCATTGAGATTGTTTTATCTTTAGCAATACTTGCTGAATTAACGGCGCTGGAGGATACGCATATCCTATCATTCCGTCCCAAGGAATCGACAGAGCGTCTACTGCAAATGCTCTTGGATCCGGACACGGAGACACATACGTCTGCAACTGATTGTTGAGATGTGTCGCAAATAAGTCTATCATTGGCCGTTCCCATTGGTAGCAAATCTGATTGAATACTTGTTTGTTGAGAGTCCACTCCAACGGCAACAAGCGACCCTTTCGTGAAAGGGAGTCTGCTAGTACATTCAGACGACCCGGTATGTGACGGACCGAAAGAAGAACCTGATGTTCTAGCGCAAACAGAAGGATTCTTTCCGTTAGACTGAACAACGGAACTGAATGAGTGCCTCCCTGATTCCGTATATACGCCACTACTGTCGTATTGCCGGATAGGATTTGGACATGAGCATTGTGAATAATGTCCATCCATTGACGTAACGCAAGCCAAATTGACATCATTACTTGATGTTTATGTGCTTGCCCAGGAATTGCGGATCCCAAAGACCCTGGCATCTCGAATCCGTTGGGATCAATGAAGCACCCCAACCTGTTTGACTGGCATCCGTCATAATGGTAAAACTCGGATCCGGCAACTGCAGCGGAACTCCCTATGCTAACCACTGAATGTTTGCCCAAGTCTGAATCTCTCGTTTCACTTGATCTGACAAGAGAACGTCTATGTCGAGCGAATGAATTTTCACACTCCAATTCGGAGTCAAGAAAATTTGGAGAGGACGCGTGCGTAACCGCCCCATCGGAATGAGATCCGCAGAGGCTCCGCACAGACCTATCAGTCTCATAAATTCTCTCGCCATGACTTTTTCTGCATGCAGACAATAGCGAGCGTAACAACTGACTAATTTCGCTCTGGTTAACGGCAGACGAACGAGATTGTTGTGCGTCTCGAAGCTCATTCCCAGATGTGTGAATGACTTGGACGGCACCAGATCCGACTTCTCCTCGTTTACTATAAAACCGAGACGTCGGAGCAATAGAAGTAGATTCTGAACATCGTTCTGAAGCTTTAACTCGTTGCCGTACCTCTGAAGAATGTCGTCCAGGTAGGCCGACGTTACCGCAGACGAATGAGCTCGGAAATAGATCATTACCGAGTTCATTACCCGAGTGAAAGCCCAGGGTGCTAGATTCAATCCGAAGCACATCGCCCGGAATTGATACACCACTCCTAGGACTGCGAAGCGTAGATACTTTCTGAATGTCGGATGTACCATGACGTGAAAGTATGCATCTTTGAGATCTATGCTCGTTGCATAATCGTTCACCCGAATACTCGCTCTGACCGACCGAATCGTCTCCATATAAAACTTCGGAGCGACGATCAGCTTGTTTATCCAGCTCAAATCTATGACTGGACGGAACAAGCCGTCTGGTTTCGGAACCAGAAACAGATGGCTGTAGAATCCCGGAGTCTCCTGGTTTTCTAGGACCTCTACCGCGTTCTTCATTAAAAGAGACTGCACCTCTGATAGTAGAGCATCTCTTTTCTGCGGATTTGACGGAAGTTGAGTCCATTTTGGACTTCGAGTTAATGGAGGCTTTCGTTTGAAGGATATCTTTAGACCTTCCGAAGTCACCCTTCTCACCAAAGGGTCGTCTGTAATCGACGCCCACTCTTGTGAAAAACTCGACAACCTTCCGCCAACCGGTACGCGATAGAGGTTTAAGCCATCACCTCCTGGACCTGCGAGGCCTGCGGTAGGAAAAACCACGTCCTCCACGACCCGCACCTCGTCCCGTCGACCTCGGGGCGTCCGACCGGTTGTCCCGGCCCGAAGGACGTCCCGAACGTGAGTCGCTACCTTGACGGTCTCTTGAATAAGACCAAGAGGACGCACCGGAACCTCTATAGGAACCTCTCTTAGGCGCATTAGACCCAGAAGTGCCTGTCTTACTCTTATCTGCTGTGTCCGACTTCTTAGAAGCAGATTTGAACAGCAGAGAATCCGAAGCTTTCTTTGTAATTTTATCGTAAATTGCAGAAAGCTTGCCGTCAAAGAGGAGTTCTCCGGAGACCGAAGCGACTCTTGAGAGAGTTCTTCACCTTAGTATCCACGAGTGTGGATGTAGCTAGGGCTGCGTCACGTCTAACCAACTCCAGGTTTGCCACTGAAAGGGCAGAGTTACACGTGGAATAAGCTACTGCCCTTGAAAGAAGTCTTAAAGAGGATTGTATATCCTGAAATTCTTTCCCTTGAAGGCACAGTGATAATGCCTTAGTAAGGTGATCTGCATAAGATAAGGCATCTAAACTGGCTCTGTTAGACGAAATAGTTGTTTCCAACACCGCGGTTGGAATAGACGCCGACGACGGTAATGATAACTCTAAGTCTTCCGCCTCGTCGTCCATACGCAGAGGAACTCTCGGGATACCCTGTCCTGCCGTGTCGAATTTATTCCTTGCATTAATGAAAGGCAGGTTGAGAGTATTGGCGGACAAGAAACCTGCTTTCCCCGTTTTGGAAGCAAGTCTGAATATAGCGCCATTCAATAATTCAAATGTTCTTGCAACATTATTGGACTGAGACGGAAACTCGGGAGCGATGTCCCTGAACCGCTCAAAGAAATCAGAGTCCAATGACGCTATAATTCTCTTGTCCGGAACCGCAGCAGTCTGGCCCGACTGAACAACTTGAGGGAGAAAGTGCCGGATGAAGTCCACGGCAGCTTTATGTTGTTCCGAAAGGGATAGCTCCAAGTCATCCGTATCCCCTTCACCATCCGGTCGGACCTCATGATGCTCCCGGTCGTCCGCCCCCGATGCTTCGGCGGAGCGTACCGAACCAGCGCCGTCGGATAATTCCCGATCCGACACCGTTTCTGTCGGCTGCTGGGATGCTGCGATAAGTTGTGCTATCTGCACAAGTACGTCCGACACCGAGGCCTGCGGAGGCGCAGTCTTTCGCTGCTTCGCCGAGGGCAGCTCCGCATCTGATGACTCCCGCATACTTTTCCTATGCGAACGTCCGGAGTCCATCGGCCTCGTGTCCCTGGCTACCGGATGGTGTGACCTGGTCGCCGAAGAATCCCTGATCGGCGAAGCTGGTAAAATATCGGCGGTCACGTAGCCAAGGTGCAGTTGTGTGCGCTGACGAGAGGAAGAAGCCTGAGCAGTCTCCGCGGACTGCCTATACAACGGAGTGTCCCGAGCGACGGACGTATGCTCCACTTGCGACACATTTTGTACCACAACATCTGGTCCCAGATGTTGTTGTACGAGAGAGGGGCCTCTCTCGCTCGCGGCCCGGCTGGACCTGGACGAGTTAGGAACCGGACTCAAAGGCTTCCTCCGATCTCGCCTACTATCCGCCGTCACTGGGTGTGCACGTTGAATGTTTATAGTGCTCGCATCACCCAACATTTCCTCCTGGACCGCATCGGACGAACCCGGCTGCCGAACCATTCGGTGAATGGACGCTACACCGGGCGAGCTAGCGGACGACATTTGTTTAATCTCCATGAGCACTTTTGCCGCTAGCTCTGTATTCATTTGTGACGACGGAAGCACACTTGCGGAAGATAACATGGAAACATCACCCTGTTCTTGTTCCTCTGAAATTGAAACTGAGAGAGTAGAGTGACCTTGCGGAGAAAGAGCCAGCATAACCCTTTCTCCACTAACAACATATCGTGACACACGTTTCCAATGTTTGTCATCCCAATATTGACATATAGAACAGGGATTAGTGCGAGAACACTGACTACAATTAATGCAATGATCATGAAAGTCAGAGGAAGATTTCTTCCTATTACAATTTGAACAATATCCTTTCATTGTGAAAAGTCAACAAGTCCTAGTTACTCGCACAAACCCCTGACACAAAGATACATAATAACATGATCCATTAATAATGAAACAACAATTGCAAATCAAAATAATTTTTGAAAAATATTTTTTCAGCGAAGCCCAAGTTTCTGAAAAGTAACGTTGAGCCCTGATGGATCCGATGGCTAAGTGTGGTCAAAAATTTTAAATTTATATTAAATAATTAATGCAACACTTACGGATAATAAAAATGTATCTTATAGTGAGATAAACTACAGCAAAGGCAAACAGCCCCCCTCAAAAGAGACTGTTGCCAATGTAAACAAACAGTGTAAAACACCAGAAAACATGACTCCAGGCACTGACAAAACTGGCCCGAAATCAGTCATCAAAATTACACTCTATCTGATGCAAGACAGAGACTCCCAGGGGAGAATCTGCAGAACATCAGATGGAAGATGCAGAACACAACGTTTATACACCCATGGGTGAAAACGTAACTATGGGGAAAATAACAGAAAACATTCTGTAACCAAGCAACTCTCCCAAGAGAATTTAGAAATGATATTTCTCAAAAATATGCCAAAAGCATGGGAGAATTACAAGGGGGGACTTAGAAGACCAGGGGAGAGGAAACACTGAATAGGCAGTGCAACTTTTTAGCAAGAATGACAACAAGAGGCCCATGCCTCGAAAATAGGCAACTTAACATAATTTCATAAAAATTTTTAAGTACAGCCCTGATTATTTTTTGTCACTCCTTTTTCCTCTCCTCCATCTATATCCTCCTTAGAATCACCATTTCTCCAATTATTACGTGTCTGGCATCCTTTAAACTGAGATTTACAAGCACAAAGATCAGTGAGATGTTGACTGATGAAGGGCTAAACAGAGAATGATAATTGGTGCCAATTTCGGAACGTCCTTGACACTGCGCACGCGCAGTGGGGGTGAAGTATGGAGGTCCTATAGGACATGGTTTCTTTTGGTTTTGGATGCAAATTTTAGGGATTGGGGGGCAAAATTTGTGTTTGGCCCTGGATTTTTTAGAGTTAGCACCAGCTAAGTCTGGGTCATTGGTACAGTATAAAAATATGTAGCCCCTTGGTTCATATTTGGGCTCAACACAGGAGCCTGAATTTTTAACTTATGGCAATATGGGGAATCATTTTTAAAAATCTTCTTCCGATCCACGTGTCACAATGCTTTCATGTTTGGTATTCAACATCTCTAGGGGGATCAGATTCAAATTTTTTCAAATCGAGTCCCTGGGTTAATATTTGAGCTTCCTATGGGACCCCAAATTTCAACTTAGTGCAATATGAGTAAATTTATTTTAAAATCTTCAGATTTACCAGTTAGAATGCTTTCATATTTGGTATACAACATATCTAAAGGTGTCAGATTCAAGTTTGTTCAAATTAAGTACCTGGGTTAATATTTGGGCTCCCCATGTGTCCTGAATTTTAACTTTTCTTTTAAAAAATGTCAAATTCAACAGTCAGAATCCTTTCATATTTGGTATACCACATCTCTCTGGGAGAGGCATGGGGGTGGATCAGGCTCAGGTTTGTTCAAAGCATGTGCCCGAGTTAATATTTGGGATCTCTGAGGAAGCACAAATTTTAACTTCGTGCATTATATGAGGAATAATTTTTAAAATCTTCTTCAGAATCTATTGATATTTGGTACACAGCATCCTTAAGGTGTCAGATCTAAGGTTGTTCAAATCAAGTCTCTGGGTTAATATTAGGGCTCCCTGTTGGAGCCTGAATTTTATCTGAGTCCAATATGAGGAATACACTTTAAAAATCTGCTTCTTGAGATATAATCAGAATTGTTTGATAGTTGGTATAGAGCATTCTTCGAGAGTTCAGATTCAATTCGTTCAAATAATGTCCCCTAGGGGTGGGTGTGGGGAGGGGGGGGGGGGGGGGGGGGTACAGTGCAATTTGGTAATATTCTCAAAATCTTTTTCTCCAGAACCACTAGTGGAACCTTCTGGTATTTGGTATAAAACATCCTTCAAGTTTGTTCCATGTCAAATTGATATTTGGACTCCCTAGTTTTCCATTCCTGAAAATCTGGGCCATATTTCAGTGGTAGCACCCCAATACTAGAAAAAAACATCTGGCATGGACAGCAGAGTTATAAATAAGTAAATAACCTCATTCCTCTGTTGTGTTAACTAGCCATAGATGGTAATTAAATTTAAACAACTTTTGGTCAGGTGAGCACCTCGCAGGGCCTCTTGTGTTGCTATTGTAGGTATGCAAATGTTGCTAATATTGTGAACAAGCAAACGGTCAAATTTGAAAAATGGCATTAGAGATGGGCAATATACCGAAAAACCGAACCGATACCGATATCATGGGGACACCGAAAAACCGAACCGACCCAATCTTTGAATACCGAAACCAATGGTATTTTCAATTTTCCTTGTGCATTCACTATTTATAAGGCCTTGGTGAGGATTGATAGCAGTTGAAGTGTTCATTTTCATGAAAGAAGTGACTGATTTTATTTTTCAGTTTTGTTCAGCCTTAAGGACCAGGGCAGTTGTACTAAATTATCTATAGTCTACGACCTGTACATTTCCAGTTGCTTAGCAGTGATTTCTAGCCAAGTCTTGGCTGCCTTAACAGGCAGCCAAGACTTGGCTAGAAATCACTGACCAGATCATTTTACTACTGTCATCAGGCCCACCTAAAGATGACATCTTCAGGACACACATTCTATGATTACAGACGCCTTAAGTGAGCTTGAAAAGTTAAGGCGTATTTAGAACAAGTCACCAAATTACTGTAGATATGATCTGTGTTGACAAAAGATTGACAATGTTGAGCCCATCAACAATGGCATGTGTAGCACTGTGATAGAATGATACAAGAACAACTTATTCTGTATTTTTTCGGACATGGATTCCCCTTTGGTACTATCAGTGAATCTGAAGTCACATACCGAATACCGAACCGATACCGTGGTATGCCCACACAAAAATACCGAAACCGATACCGAACTCAAAATTCCAATACCGCCCATCTCTAACTGGCATAGTATGCCACGTCTGGTGTGTTCTTCATTGTATTCTAAATGACATAGCAAATTACCTGTAGGTAAATTACTATGTCATTCAGAATACCAGCAAAAATAATTCGACTGTTGAAACCCCAAATTAAAATTCACAGTTGTGTGTAAAATACTTGTGTAAAAGTTACAGTATTGGGTCCAGGCCTGATCGACCCAGAATTTGTAACTGTCTAGTCATTTGTATGAAAGTTCACGTAAGTGGTAAAAGCAAAAGTGAATGTGTGCTGTGTGACATCCTATTTTTTACCATATCTCTGTTCATCTGAAAAATGGACAAAGGGAAGATGTTTTGTGCAGATAGTTTGTGACAAAGCTCCGTGTGAAGACAAAAATCTGGGGAGAAAATATCACAAATAAAATTCATTATGAAAAGAGGTGGGATGGTGGTGGGTGCTCACTGTTTTTGTTGTTTATATAATTCAGATTTTACTAGAAGTTTTCTCATTGGCGTTAAATAAAAATGTTACTTCCAATTATAAAATGTGTTTTTTTGGCTCACCTGGCTGGAAGTCAGGGTGAGCTTTAGTGATCACTCTTCGTCCATCATCCGTGAAAATGGTGTTAGCAACTTCTCCAAAACTACTGAATCGATTTAAGTGAAATTTGAGGTGATTGTTATGATATCGCATTTGATTTTGTTCAAATCAAGTTGCCCTGCACCTGGGTAGGGCCACATCCAACAAGAGCACCACTGGGCATTGCATCATATGCCCGTGAACTGTTCAAATTGTACCATTTTAACACATTTGCAATTTTTTTAGAGTGCGAGAAATTTATACTGGCATATATATATATGTTACGGTCAGACTTTGAAATCAGCGATTTTGTGAAATGACTACATTTTTCAGTCATTTGAGAAAAAGACTAACAAGTTTGAAGCCAATCGAAAAACAAATACTAAAGTTATCATCCGGAAACCAAATATTTGACGAATTCTAAGTCCAACAGGGGCCATAATTCAGGCAAAAATTGTTCAGACCGACCCCATATTCGAACTTGACCTGTATTTTGTTGTGAGTAAACCACATACCAAGTTTGGAGCCGATCGGAAAACAAATACTAAAGTTACCATCCGGAAACCAAATATTTGACGAATTCTAAGTCCAACAGGGGCCATAATTCAGGCGAAAAATGTTCGGACCAACCCTATATTCGAACTTGATCTATATTTTGTTGTGAGTAAACCACATACCAAGTTTGGAGCCGATCGGAAAACAAATACTAAAGTTACCATCCGGAAACCAAATATTTGACGAATTTTAAGTCCAACTGGGGCCATAATTCAGGCGAAAAATGTTCGGACCGACCCCATATTCGAACTTGACCTGTATTTTGTTGTGATTAAACCACATACCACATTTGGAGCCGATCGGAAAACGAATACTAAAGTTATCATCCGGAAACCAAATATTTGACAAATTCTAAGTCCAACTGGGGCCATAATTCAGGCGAAAAATGTTCGGACCGACCCCATATTCGAACTTGACCTGTATTTTGTTGTGATTAAACCACATATCACATTTGGAGCCGATCAGAAAACAAATACTAAAGTTATTGTTCGGAAACCAAATGGACGGATGGACGGACGTACGCCTAGACGGACAGACGGACGGACAACGCCATACTATAATACGTCCCGTTTTTCAAACGGGCGTATAAAAAGTATGCCTAAATCTTAAAAAATCTTCTTCTCATGAACCAGCAATAGTAGAGGCTTGATATTTAGTGTGCTGCTTCCTTTTGAGGTGAAGAGAGAAGAGAAGTTCCAGAGAAGTGCGTGCAAGAATTTTGGCCTTGCCCAAAATTTCTGTTTTCCAAACTCAGAGGCTGATTTGAACCAAATTTGATATGAGAGCTTATTGGGTCATAAGTACTTAATTTATGCCCCCAAAAAATTTCCCAACACCCCATGAGAACTGTTGGAGATAAAAATAGAAAAAATTTAAAATGCCCATATCTCCGAAACTACATGGTACTGAGAAAGTTTGAAGCTTCCTTAGGACCAGCAGAAAGGAATGGTAAAAAAAAAATGCCATCGGTTTTATCATAGGGTACTTTTCTGGGATTTTGAAAAAGTGCTGAGTCATCATTTTTTAACACTGGGTAATGGAAAAAAACATTAAGAATCTTCTTCTCCCATACCAGTGCTCCAAAAGCTTTTCATATTTCACATATAACATCTTTGGAAGATCCATTCACATGTTTGTTGAAAGCAAATCCCTGGGTCCATATTTGGACTGTCTATGGGAGCACAAATGTTCAGATTAGTGCAATATGAGGAACATTCTTTAAGAATCTTCTGATATTTGGTAAGCAGCATCCTAAGAGAGGTGAGATTCAAGTTTGTTACAACTTAGTTCAATATGAGGAATATTCTTTAAAAATGTCAGGTGGGGGCCTCTTGTTTTCAATTATTGGCACACTGAAGAAAATAAATAGATATCACCCCTTGGTTTCCTTCCCTGACTACATCTCCCCCCCCCCCAACCCCCCCAAAAGGCTACCCTCCTTGAAAGTTTGTGTGGTTTGGCCACAGGTCTTATATATATATTAAATTTGATGGCCATTAAAATCTACTAGAAACTTAATGCCCATTAATAAATTTGATGGCCACTAAAATCTACTAGAAGTTTAATGCCAATGGTGATTAATATGACTGAATTCAAACCCATTAAATGAAAAAGGTTTAATGGGCATTAAAACATGGCAATGAGACTTTGATTTTTAACAGAATCTGCTGAATCAACGGAGTTGGAGGATACGCATATCCTATCAATCCATCCCATGAGATTGACAGAGCATCTACTGCATACGCTCGGTGGTCTGGACATGGCGACATGTATGTCTGCAACCAATTGATGAGGTGTGTCGAAAACAAATCTATCATAGGACGATCCCACTGGTAGCAAATCTGTCTGAATACCCGCTTGTTGAGTGTCCACTCCGATGGTAACAGGCGACTTTTCTGAGAGAGCGAGTCTGCTAGTACGTTCAGACGACCCGGTATATGACGGACTGATAGTTGAACATGATGATTCACAATATACAGAAGAATATTTTTTCTGTTAGTTCGCACAACGGAATCGAATGAGTGCCTCCCTGGTTCCTAATGTATGCTACTATTGATGAATTGTCTGACAATATCTGAACATGAGCGTCTGCTATAATGTGAATCCAATGTTGTAGCGCTAACCATATTGACATCATCTCTTTGATGTTTATGTGTTTTTCTAGGAACTGAGGGTCCCAAAGACACTGACACTTTGAGTCTGTCGGGCTCAGGGTCGTGCACCAACCTGTTTGACTCGCATCCATCATAACAGTGAAAGCCAGATCCGGCAGCTGCAGCGAAACTCCCCGAGTTAACCACTGAATATCTGCCCAAATCTGGACCTTTTGTTTTACCAGGTCCGTTAAAACAATACTGGTCTCAAGCGAATGCGTCTTCACACTCCAGTTCTGAGTAAAGAATATCTGGAGGGGAGGGTACGCAAGCGACCCATCGGAATAAGATCCGCAGCTACTCCGCACAACCCAATCAGTTGCATAAATTCCCTCGCTGAGTCTAGACAAAAGCGAGTATAACAACTGACTAATTACGCTCTGGGTAATGGCAGATGAACCAGCTTGAGGTGAGTCTCGAAGCTCAATCCCAAGAGAATAAACGATTTGGACGGAAGTAGATCCGACTTCTTCTCGTTTACGATGAAGCCGAGATGTCGGAGCAAGAGAAGTGGACTCTGAACATCGTTCTGAAGAGTCATTTTGTTGTTGTATCTCTGAAGAATGTCATCCAAGTAAGCCGACAGTACTGCAGATGAATGAGCTCGGAAGTATGACATTACCGAGTTCATTATTCAAGTGAAAGCCCAAGGAGCCAGGTTCAGACCAAAGCACATTGTTCTGATCTGATAAACCTTTCCTTGCCTGGTGAACCGCAGGTACTTTCTGAATGCCGGATGTAACAGGACATGAAAGTAAGTGTCCTTCAGATCTATGCTTGCCGCATAATCGTTCACTCGAATGCTTGCTCTTACCGACCGAATGGTTTCCATATACAACTTTGGAGCCATGATTAACTTGTTTACCCAGCTCAAGTCTATTACCGGTCAGAACGAGCCGTCTGGCTTCGGTACAAGGAACAGGTGACTGAAACAGCCTTCAGAATTTTGATTCTCGACAACCTCTATTGCTTCCTTTAATAAGAGAGCCTGTACCTTCACTAGGAGAGACACACTTTTGAAAGGATCTGCCGGAAGATTTGTCCAATGCGGACATCTTGTTAGTGGAGGTTTCGCTCGGAATGATAGCCCTAGGCCATACGAGACTACACTTCTCACCCACTGATCTTCCTTCCGTGACTGCTATCCAGTTTCTCACGAAGTTTGCTAACCTTCTGCCAACTAGCAAGCAATAGCGGTCTTGACCATCACCTGTAGGACTTGCGAGGCTTACGAGAGGAGAAACTATGTCCTCCCCACGAAGATCCCTGCCCCGTTGGCTTAGGCGCATCTGACCAATAATCCTGATCAGACTTATGCCCCTTTACCGAGTCGCTGTATTGATGACCTCCAGAGTAATTATATGCGATTTCTTGTACCATCATGAGGAGTTCGCTTTTGAAGATTTTGATCTGAAACGTCCTCGCTTACCCCGGTCTGTTGAAGCATGTTGTTGAGATGCAGACTTCAACAGCAGAGCACTGAAGACTTTCTTAGCAGCCTGTTCATAGAATAGCGAAAGCTTGTCGTCAAAAATAGTATGTCCGAAGACCGGAGCAACCCAGAGAGAGCTTTTCATCTTGTCATCTATAAGTGATGACGATGCAAGGGGGCAGCATCATGTCTAATAAACTCCAGATTTGCCATTGTCAGGGCGGAGTTATACGTGGCATACATGACTGCCCTAGAAAGAACTCTAAGTGAGGTACACACATCCTCAAATTCCTTCCCGTTGAAACATTATGCCATAGCTCTGGTAAGGTGATCTGTGTAGGACATTGCATTCAAATTCGCTCTATTCGATGAATTTGCACATTCCATTACATCTGAGCGAATACTGAATGAAGCAGGTAAGGATATGTCTAAATACCCGGGCTGCTCATCTAAATGCAGAGGAGCTCTCTGAACATCTTCTCCAACCATTTTAAATGAATGTGGTCCAAGGAATGGTACATTTATGAAAGATGTTGATAAGAAACAGCCTTTTTTCCTCACACTCGAGAGGTTAAATACGGCATCGTCTACATAGCCGAAGGACTGCGACATCTGTCTAGACTGAACCGGGAAAGAACTTCTCCCTTCCTCTTTATAAAGTCTGCGTCTAAAGATGCCAGTGTTTTCTCCCTTGTTGTCGCAGCTTGCTGATTCAGCAGAACAAATTCAGGATAGTATTGATGGATAAAGTCCATCGCAACCATATGTTGTTCCGAAAGAGAAGGGTAATCCTCTTCCTTATCTCTTTCACCATCCGACTGAATCAGCTGTGAATCTCGGTCCATTGCATCTGCGTGAACTGCTGACTAGACCAACCCAGCACCATCCGACAGCTCACTTCCGGAGTCTTGCTCTTGCACTTGCTGGGATGTTGCGATCAGCTGCTCAATCTGTGACAGCAAGTCTGTCACCGAGGCTTGAGGAGCAGCATTTTTCTGTTTTTCAGCCGCTTGGTGCTCCTGAGACGGCGTTCTGGAAATGTGTCTTTTCTCCGAACGTCCCGATGATGGAAACCTCAGTTCCTTAGCAACCAGATGGTCCAACTTCACAGGCGAAGACTGGCTCATCTTCGTGCAGCTGGTTGGATATCCGAAGTCAGGTAGCTAGGATGCGGTCGTGTGTGCTTACTGATCATAGCTGAGGAAGCCGTGACTGTAGCCAAGGCCGGCTGCAGTCTAGACAGAGCGTCCCGAGCGGCAGATGTGGACGTATACTCCAGCCAGTGCAAGTTTCTCATAACAACATCTGGCCCCAGATGTTGCTGGGTTAGAGAGGGATCTCTCCTGCTCGCGGCCTTCTCAGACCTTGTCGAGCCTACCGACAAGAAACTTGCTGACTTCCTCTCTATTTCTGTCGTCGCTGAGTGAGCTTTTGTTTTTAAGGTGCTCGCTCTATCCACTACACTTCCTTTGACCGCAACAGACATACCCGGTGTTACGGCTCCCACAGATGGAGTACCACTTCACCGTTCGAGCTAGCTGCCTGCAAGGTATTAAGAACACTAACTAGTGGCCTTATCCCTTGCCTAATATTCATGAGCACCTCAGCAGCTAGCTCTGTTTGCTCATCAGAACGCGACAACAGTAGCACACTTTTGGTGGGTGTCACAATACCATCACCATGTTCTTGTTCCTCTGAAAAAGAAATTGAAAAACTTGAATTATCTTGCGGTGAGAGCACTGGCATAGGGGATCTCACCACCAACAACGTACTGTGATACCTGTTTCCAACATGTCATCCCAACTCCCACATGTAGGACAAGAATCTGCAGGAGTACATCGACTACAGGCAAGGCAACAAGCATATAAATCTGAGGAAGACTTCCTCACCTTGCATTTTTAACAGTAAGCTTTCATGATTAATCAAAAAATTAAGTTGATCATACTCCAACAAACTCCATAATAAATATAAGATAAAGATACATAATAAATAGCAATTAAAATCAAAATTGAAAAATTGAATTCAAAAAAAAATTTCTAAAAATTCCCAAAGGGAACATGAAGAGCCCAAGGGCATCCTAATAGAGTCTAAGTGTGGACAAAATCAAAAAAGTTTTGTTACACTACCGGAATATTAATTAATGTATCTTACAACAATCCTACAGTAAAAATAACTAAATACTACAGATATTTAAAGATGTTGCCAATGTAAACAATGTCAAGGAAAAAACTGGAAACAAGACATCATGCACAAAATTTCGATAGAAATAAGCCAGAAAAGCTTGGGAGTTTAACAGGAGGGCTTCAAGGAGAGACAGGGAAGAAACACTTAAACAGAGCATAAATCATTAGCAAGAATGATGACGTCACGTGTATTTCCCAAAATTGGGAAACATGAAATAATTTTTATAATTATTATAAAGTTACAGCCCTGAACGTTTCTAACCACCGTTGTTCACTTCCATCATCCATTTATATCCTTGGATCCGCCAATTTTACGATTAATTTGTGCTGGCATCCTTAAAGAAGGAGATTTAATAGCACAGATGTCAGTTCATTGTTGCTGACTTTAGGGCCAAACAAAGAATGATGGTTGGTGTCAATTTCGGTACCTTCCTGGATACTGTGCATGCGCAGATCTAAAAAGTATGGAGAACCATCTAAGACTTGATTTTTTTGGTTTTGCATGCAAATTTTGGGGAATTGGGGGGGGGGGGGGATTTGTGTTTGGCCATGGATTAATTGGAGTTAGCACCAGCTAGTCTGGGCCATTGGTTGTCGTATAAAAATATAGAAATCTTGGGCTGGGCCAAAAAACCCTCCCATCACAAAGTCAAATATTGCTTCACAAACTTTGTATGAACAAACTTGATTCTACACCTCAAAAGGAAGCTCAATAACAAATATCAAGCCATTGTATCACTGGTTCATGAGAAGATTTTAAAAATATTTTGGAGCATTTTCGCCCAACCCCTTCCTATGGAGTTGGGCATGTTGAGTTAAACAAAAATGCAATGCCCCTTCGGGACAATCACTCACACAAACTTTCACTTGAACTGGCCCAGTGGTTTTGGAGAAGACCAAGACATGGTGTTGACGGACGACGAATGGATGGATGAACGATGAATGGAGAGCAATGAGATTGGCTCAGCTTGACTCTGTCAGGGTGAGCAAACAAAAAATTAGAAGTCACATTTTCATTGACCAGGAAGGTGGCTAAGAAACTAGATTTTTTTTTAATAACCTGTGTGTTGTGAACTTACCCTCTAACTCAGCATCACCTTCAATATCATTGTGGCCTTTCCTCTTGATAATACCTTCATCAATTAATTCCTCTGCATGGGTTTTCTCAATATATTCAATCAGCTCTGATATTTCTTTGAAAAAAGGCGTATTTATAACAGCACCATGCACAGCTGTACTCATGTCTTTACGATACTTGGCCTTCATTGACTTCCATTTACCTTCAATGTTTGACGGTGTGTAGGAATAGCCTTTCTCTTTCATACATTTGGCAATTTCAATCCATATGGACTTCTTCTTATACATATGGAAAGTATTTTTTCTTTCCTCCATCAAATTCAGGAAGTCTACAGTTGCTTCGTCTGTCCAAACACATGGTGTCAAAGTGCTGCCTGAAAATAAGACAAGGAGTGCTGCTCAATTCTGTTAATCCTTTACCCTATGCACATATCAAAATTTGTTATTTTAATTGTTTTTATTGAAATTTTTCACGAAATCTCAACAAAACCATGTCATGTGACCCTCATGTTGGAATGAGCTCTATGAGCTTGTTCAAATAAGGTCACATGATACAGTTTTGTTGAAATCTGTTGCAAAAATATTTTTCTTTCCACTGCTCAGTTTGCATACTAAGCAAGCGGATGTGACTGATTTGCCAATTAAATGGTTAACCTGCTGCCTAAAATGCCCAGAATTATAACCAATGTGCATGCTCTCTTTTTATAACCAATGCAGACTTAAAACAATTGCAATGCCATGGGTGGCTATGCCCCCCCCCCCCCCTTCCTCTAGAGATGAAACGATTAATCGGTGTAAAATCGGCATTTGGCCGATAAGCACCCGTCGATTCACCATCGGCACTCGAGGTTCAACATCGGCGGCCGCCAATTGTCTGAAACTCAATGAAAGTGTAAGTGTTATGGATGATCTGCAATGAACTTTCTTCCCCTTCGAGGAACAACCAGTGACAAGCGATCGGTACGTCACCTGTCTGTTACCGATATCAGGTAAGTGATGGTTTGTGAAAGAAAAGACAGAATATTGTATTAAAGATTTTGATTGTGTAACTGTGTACCAAGTTTTTCATCCATCATGTGAATATGGACGCTCTTCACTGCCTAAACTGCACTGCATTCTGCAAAATTTCGCAATATTTCTTTCAACCACACTCGTCGTGTCATTAAATATATATTATAGTGCCATTCTTTATTCCCATATTGGACAGATAATTCCTCCATATTAGTAATCTGTGTTAACTGTGAGAGGTTTGGGTGCAAGAAGTTTAATATCGGGCCATTCAGGGTGGGATTTATCAACATGAAGCCACTGAATCTTTCTCATGTTGAAATGTGTGGAGCACGTAATAAAAATATATAATGCAGTGCAATGTCGTGTGATACAATCCCATATATAGGTTTACCAAAAAGAAACTCCCACTTTAAAATGTGTGGTTCCAATGACGGCTTTTGATTTTCACAAAACATTTTCTTCCAAATGCATTTATATGCATCCAAGGGTGAAAAACCGCTATCATGTAAATAACAATTTTCCTTGTGCCCATTTTACTATTTTAGGCACACAGGAAATGTGGTACTGGCATTAATTCGAAAAAAACAAAAACATGCTTGTGTTCTTTGTTCTCTGATTTTTTTTGAGTTGCGTTTTGAATGCCTTTGATAATTAACTTCAAAGACTATTTATCTGTGATAGTCGACTTCAAAGCCTGTGTAGGGGGGTGATTCGGCAAAGACCCAACTTTGAAATGAATTGTTGCCTCTGTTGATGTAAACCACATCAAAAGTTCAGAACACAATTTACTGTGATGATGCACGTGCGGAGTTCTCAACTCAGTTGTTAGCTGTTCATTTTAAATTGAAAATATACCGCACTGATGGTGCTTCATTGACATAAAATTAACTCTTTGATGTCTGTCATTTAACGTGACTTGTTTAAGTGAGTATTAAAAGTGTGTTATCTTCCGGGTTGATGGGGATTAATGGCACGTAAATTAAATTCTGATTACTGTAAATCAGCCAGCTTCTGTAGTAAGCTTGAATAATAAAGAAACCATCTGACATCGGCATTGGCCGATTGTTGTCTAAAATAATCGGCATTCGTCTGATGGGGCATTTTACTAATCGGCTCATTTCTAAGTAATAACGTCCCATAACTCTAGAATGACTAAGCGAATGGCGACACTAAACGAAAGGGAGCTTCCCTCCATCGATATACATCACCTACCCAAAAATCACGAAAATCTCTCAACGCATTCTCGAGTTATCGTACAACGTGTAAAAAATCAACAATTTTCTGAGTAATAAAGTCCCATAACTCTGGAATGACTAATCAAACGGTGACACTAAATGAAAGGGAGCTTCCCTCCATCGATATACACCACCTACACAAAAATCACGAAAAGCTCTCAAAGCGTTCTTGATTTATCGTACGACATATGACCGGACGGACAGACGGACAACGGTATACCATAATACAACCCGTTTTTTCAAAATGGGCGTATAAAAATAATGAAAGTGTCAATGACACTGGAACTTAAACTTGTCTGTGTGTTGTGTTTGATTAAAAGGATAATGTTCAATATTTAAGAAAGGATTATGAAATAAGACAAGAATTGTGATAAGTGGGAATATGTTAATTTCTGTTACATGTATGCTATGTTTTCAATAAAAATAATATGAGGTGTAGACTGTACTAAAGAATTGAAGGGTGAGTTAATGTGGCCCTCACAGATGATGTATGGGGCTCTCACAGTTAATGTATGTCAACAAAAGTTTCCAAGTTACAATGAAATTATTCCAAAACGAGTTATCCTATCAATTTGATGTTACAATGAAATCCCTTCATAAATACGGCCTGTAGACTGTGCTAAAGGTTTTCGGGCTTCGGACCTGTGTAGCCATCACAGTTGAGACTTATCGCAACCAAAAGGGGACGTCCTCATCTAGACATTATGGGCAGTTACAATGAAATTCCTTCATAAATATGACCTGTATTCTGTGCTAAAGTTTTTGGGGTTTTGGGCTCGGGCAGCCGTGATGGTTGAATGATCGTGACCAAAAGGGGGCATTCTCATCTAGGCATTACCTGAAGTCATCCTACAAGTAATGAAAGAGTCAATGACTCTGTAGTTCAACTTGGATATGACAGGAATTAGTACTTGCTGTGACCAAGACAACTGAATAATGAATATAACAGGAATTAGTATTTGTTTTGGCCCAGTCAACAATAATAAAAGAATTACAAAGTGACTGTAATGGACTACAGATTAAGACCAATCATTGTAGATTATTATTTTTGTGCGGAAATTTTCAGTCCCAAACAAAATATTTTCAGACTAAAATTTTTTCTTCTTCTTCTTAAAATTGACCAAAATGCATCAAAACACAAAAAACTAATTTCCGGATTTTGGTCCAAAATTTTCTAAGTCCCACCCGGACCCCAAATTTTCAGTGTAAACAAATTTTTTTTTTTTTTGTCTTAAAATTGACCAAAACGCATAAAAAACAAAAAAACTAATTTCCGGATTTTGGTCCAAAATTTTCTAAGTCCCACCCAGACCCCTAATTTGCATAATTTATTCACTAGAAAAACTCTGTATTATATGTAATGTATCCCATGGTACTAAACATTCATACAAAAATTTATTCAAATCAGATCTTTCATTTGGAAGTTCTGCACAAAAATCTGATTGCACTTAATTTTGAACAAAATGGCTGCTAGCGGCCATCTTGAATTTCAGACTGGACCCAAAAACACTCCTTCTCGTCCCACAGTGATAACAAAGGTACCCAAGAAGTTTCGTGAAGATCGGTTCATAAATACGGCCTCTAGCCCGAGCTGTATTGGGATTTGCACTCACAGTGCTGAAAGTAACACTAAATAAATCAAAGTTAGCCTAATTTGCATAATTTACGCACAAGAAAAAACCTGTAATATATGTAATGTATCCCATGGTACTAAACATTCATACAAAAAATTATTCAAATCAGAGCTTTCATATGGAAGTTCTGTACAAAAAACAGATTTCGGCATCGTCGGTACAAAATGGCTGCTGGCAGCAATCCGGAATTTGGGACTGCACCCCAAAACACTCGTTCTCGTCCCACGGTCATAACAAAGGTCCCCAAGAAGTTTCATAAAGATTGGTTCATAAATACGGCCTCTAGCCCGAGCCATAGCAGCTTGGCACTTACAGCTCTGAAAGTAACACTAAATAAATCAAAGTTAGTCTAATTTGCATAATTTACGCACAAGAAAAAAACCCGTATTATATGTGATGTATCCCATTGTACTATACATTTATACAAAACTTTATTCAAATCAGAACTTTCATACAGAAGTTCTGTACAAAAAACTGATTTTTGCATCATCGGTACAAAATGGCCACTGGCAGCCATCTTGAATTTCGGACCACACCCCAAAACACTCGTTCCCGTCCCAGGGTCATAACAAAGGTACCCAAGAAGTTTCGTAAAGATTGGTTCATAAATACGGCCTCTAGCCCGAGCCATAGCAGCTTGGCACTTACAGCTCTGAAAGTAACACTAAATAAATCAAAGTCAGTCTAATTTGCATAATTTACGCACGTGAAAAAAACCCGTATTATATGTGATGTATGCCATGGTACTAAACATTTATACAAAACTTTATTCAAATCAGAACTTTCATACAGAAGTTCTGTACAAAAAACTGATTTTTGCATCATCGGTACAAAATGGCTGCTGGCAGCCATCTTGAATTTCGGACCACACCTAAAAACACTCGTTCCCGTCCCAGGGTCATAACAAAGGTACACAAGAAGTTTCGTAAAGATCGGTTCATAAATACGACCTCTAGCCCGAGCCATAGCCAATTGTTGACGTACGGACAGACGGACAGACATATGGATGGACAGACAGACAGACGGACGGACGGACAGACGGACGACGGGCCATGACAATAGCTCAAATTTGACTTCGTCAAAGTTGAGCTAAAAATGAAATCCCTTCATAAATACTACCTATATACTGTGCTAAAGGTTTTCGGGCCCCTGCAGTCGTGACAGTTGACCAATCATGACAAAAAGGGGACGTTCTCATCTAGACATTATATGGAGTCATCCTACCAAGTTACAATGAAATCCCTAAATATTAAATATGACTTGTAGACTGTGCTAAAAGTTTTTGGGTTTCGGGCTTGGGCAGCCATAACGGTTGACAGATCATGACCAAAAGGGGACAGTCACATCTAGATATTATACAGAAGCATCCTAAAAAGTTACAATAAAATCCCTCCGTAAATACGATCTGTAGACGGTGCTGAAGGTTTCGGGCTCGGTTAGTCGTCATGGTTGGCAGATCGCAACCAAATGGGGAAGTTCTCATCTGGACATCATACAGAGTCATCCTACCAAGTTACAATGAAATCCCTAAATATTAAATATGACTTGTAGACTGTGCTAAAAGTTTTTGGGTTTCAGGCTTGGGCAGCCGTAACGGTTGACAGATCATGACCAAAAGGGGACAGTCACATCTAGATATTATACAGAAGCATCCTAAAAAGTTACAATGAAATCCCTTCATAAATACCTGTAGACTGTGCTAAAGGTTTTCAGGTTTTGGGCTTGGGCAGCCATCACAGTTGACCGATCGCGACCAAAAGGGGATGTTCTCATCTAGACATGACCTCAAACCTGCATATGAAATTTTGTGATGTTCGGACAAGAACTACGGGGTGTAGACTGTGCTAAAGGAAAATGTGAATAGGCTTCCGGAGGTGTGATGGCAATAGCTTATCTCCACTTTGTCAAGATAAGTTAAAAATTAAACGGTTTATCTTTGATATTTTACCCAAGTTAATTGTGATTAACTGATGTTCGGCAATCGTATCTGACGTTTCATCCTCTCTGAAATATATATTCTTTTTCAAATTCTGAATAACTCTTTCATTGGTCATTCAATCTGAATTTAAATTTCTCGATTTCTTGCAACTGTGTTCAGTTTCTTTACATAAAATTTCATTTCTCAGTTCCAATCAAGCTGAAATCAAATCACGATCAAATTGATGACACTAAGGAAACCTGTGTCAGTAAATGTGTGTGAAAATCGATACAAAATCTTGATTTCTGTGATGAGTTGAATGTCAGAAATCGACCTAAAATTTTAGTTTTAATCTAATTTTTAAATGCGAATGTCTATCTGTATCTCTCTCTCTATCTTTGTTCCAGGTGAACTCCTCCGTTTCTTGACCGATCGATCTTAAATTTTCTACACGGGGTAATACGTCCCTGCGAGTAACATGGGATGGGTGCCGTGCCCGTGCGGGGTGACCTTGACCTTGAAATTGATGACCTTGACCTTTTATTTTGAAAACGGTTGGGCCGATCAGGCTAAAATTTCATATGTGCGGGTGTATTGACCCATCAATCATTTTGACTTTATCGGAGTGCCCGTGCAGGGTGACCTTGACCTTGAAATTGTGACCTTGACCTTTTATTTCGAAAATGGCTGGGCCAATCGGGCTAAAATTTCATATGTGTGGGTGTATTGACCCATCGATCATTTTTACTTTATCAGGGTACCCATGCGGGGTGACCTTGACCTTGAAATGGGTGACCTTGACCTTTTATTTCAAAAATGGCTGATATAACCATCTTCTCCTCTGCAACGCCGGGTATAACCCGCTAGTATTATTATATGATTGTGAATGATTACATTGATATCAAACTAAAACAACACACAATTCATCCTAACTGAAATTGTGATTTTCCAAATTCCAAATAAAACTTTCATTGGTTGTTCAATCTGAACTTTTACTTTCTCTGGATTTAGTCGTCAAAATAGAAAGTTGTACCTACTGTCCTTTCCAAAACCCCCCAATGGCAAATAAACTCTGGAATAATACGAAATCAAGAAAATATCTTTTAGTTTTCAGCTCCCGATTACGTGTAATATATTTAACTTCGCCGTGGTTACGTTTCTGTGATTTTAGCTCGCTCGAAAATTATATGAACAAATTTTTTAATTCTCTATGGGAATTTGTGTGTATTTTCGGAAGAGTATCCATTTCGCAACAATGCACAAGTGACCTAACTGGGACAGTCCATTTGAGAACAGGTAAATTTGAATTTTCACAGCTTGCCTTTGCAGAAGGCATGTTTTGACGAAGTTATTTATTTATTGTTGTTTAAGGTCACATACTTCTGCACAATGGCTAATCATGACCACAACATGGAGATAAAGTCAAGATCAGTCAATCGTTTATACCCCATGTTGCCTATTTTAGAGGACTCGCACCCCAAGCATTAGAGACTGGGTCCTATTTTACCAGTGAAACAGAGCTTGTTTACCACAGTAAACAAGCACTGCTTCACTTCCCAGGGTTCCCACAGGGCTTTGACGAAGTTGGAATATCAGTTAGTCGTGATGATGGTTCAAAATAAAACTCAAGTCTTGTTCAAAATGCGTTAGTGAATTAGTTTCCAAATTTGTCACGTCTTGCCGACAACTGCCCTCAGTAGTATGTTGCTACAGACCTCCATTTAGGCTTTGATTGTTTGTGTGACAGTGACACGGGAACAGGCAAAAACAGCACTGTGTAAAATCCGGGGACAGTTACTTTCGGTTTGGCACAGGAGTCTGGATTTCTTGGGTTTGGACTGTCCCCATCGAAATATGGCCTAAAAGACCTTGTTTTTATTTTTTACCTTGGCACCTCCTTTCCCTTATAAAAAAGTACCACGGTAAACCATGGTAAATCCCAAAATACCCTGGTAATACCATGGTATACCCTGGTAATACCATGGTATTACCAGGGTATTTTGGGATTTACCATGGTACTTTTTTATAAGGGTTGAATTCGGACTCTGCCAACGCCACCACCCCCCCCCCCCCCTCCCCCCCCCCCCCACACACACACACACATACACAAGATTCTGATTTTTGCGTCAAATAATAAAGAAGGAGGTGTATTGTGAATCCAGGTTGGATAGATTCCAGGGCCGAGGAAAGGGTGGGGTGGGGTTGGGGGAGGGTGTTATTGCTTTTAATGCTTAGAAGTCACTGCTAAACAACAAGAAAACCATGAGATAGTTGGGAGGGGAGATATATCCTCTCATTTTTAACTGCTCAATTTTCAGCAAATTTATTAGAGAACCTTAGTCTAGGCCTAAATACTCGGTTTCAAAACGAAACACAGAAAAAGACAGAATTTAAATGAATTAATTCCACCATCGGAACTGGTGCCGTTCTCGCCACAATCAATTGGTGCCGTTTTTGCTCACTCGGTGCCGTTTACTCCAGGTGCCGTTTTCACATGGTGCCGTTTTCGCTATAACCCGACACAAGTCAAAGTAGGGCCTAACCAACTTTCTTTTAAGAAAGTATATAACTAATAGCATGAGAGAATTGGCATCTTCGAATACAACCCTGACGAATATGTATAATCACTAGAAAGTTATTGGAAAATTGTAGGGGGGGGGGGGGGGGGGGGCATCACAAATATGTCACTACGTGATCACACTTCCTCCCCCCCCCCATTTCTTAGCAAGAATTTATATAATATTAATCATATTTCGACTTCACTGATTATACCCAGCACAGGCATAATATAGACCAATGGGCCAACTTTTTTTTCATGGCTGCGGGGGTGGGGGTGGGGGGGGGGCTGGCTGGAAGATTTTGCCCGAAAAGTAGCTACCTGCGTAGCCCTGGTGTGGATGTTCGTGAGCGTGTCTTCTCCTACTGGTGGGATTAAGGGAACCCTCCCCGGGAACATTTTTAAAAATCTGATCCGCTTGAGGGTTTCTAGAGACCTTGTAATTGGAAGAAAAAAGACGATCGCTTTTGTAGAGGTGTCTGGCTGAATGTGTTCGAGCGGTCTCGTTTGGTATCAGTCAACTACAATAAAACATTATATGGTTCTCGGGATTCAGCTGGAGTAAATACGTGTAATGTTAGGCCTGAGTGCCCATAGCATTAGAGGATCGAACCCTACAGATGGATGAGGCTTTGACACTATATACGTGGGTCGATATACTATTAATAACAGTTTGGCTGGCCGCTGATTTGCTGTGGTTCTCAGTTGAGACGGTTTTGGTTACTCATGTGCTTCCAACTGCCTCCCGATTCCCACGCATCTTTCCTCCTAATACTCAGACGAACTGCTTGAAGACACTCTGTACCCCCATTCTTCACAATCCCTCCAATAAGCATACTAACCATCGCATTTGTGTCAACCACTAACCATGTCCTTTATTCTCCCATCCCACGTCCTCATTATACTACTCCCAGTGAATTTTGATCTAGAAGATTGAGATTTTGGACTTACTTATAAACTACTCCCAGTGAATTTTGATCTAGAAGATTGAGATTTTGGACTTACTAATAAAACGTATTCCAAGGTCACCACTACGCCCAAGTTACACATTTGGCTCTCCTTTTCCACCGTCTTTCCCTATTCCCCCTAATCTCCAGTGATCGCGACCTCAGCTTGATCAACAGTGACCACCCCTCCCCTTACAATGGTGCCATTGTCAAGGTACTCTTCAAAACCTGTCTTCTCTTTGTCCCGCAGGCCACACAAAGACCTCTTTCTTTTGACCTACTCTCGCCAATTTTGGTTACAATCCCCATGGCTCTTTCTCTAAGACTAACGGTTTTTTTTTTATCTTTGGTTCTCTCTATTTCCGAGTTTGATACATCGTTTGGATAAATCCCTACAAACTTCATTACTGCAGTTAATTATAACGAAATTTTTAAAAACCCTAAGCTATGAATTATTATCTCGACTGTCTAATATTTCTACATACCTGCGTTACTTCCACTGGGTCCAGTGGCGGCTCAAAAGAGTCTCCCCTCTGGATATACTTTAGCAAGGGGCGTCATATATGCCCAAGACCTAAGGTGGGATGCTAATAGAATTATAGATGGCGGCGGGGAGTATCCCCGGGAAAATTGGAAAAAAAGATTTCAATCCCCGAGGGCTTTTGGGCCACTAAATAAACTATGTTCCCATTCAGTCTGCAACATTTTTCAGTGGGTAGGTAGATAGTGTGACATTTTATATAATAAAATCAATCAGTAATTGGAGCTTTCGGCCACTTGGCCTTATTTGCCACATTGTGGGGACCTAGTGAGGGGACCTTAGAAGTGATGCCACAGTAATGTGACCCAATTTAACTCATGTTAGATTGTCATGGTAGCCAGCGGAAGCAGCCATCTTGTGACGCCATCTCCATAGCGACACATGGTCTTAGTGCACATGCGCAGCGCATGTTGTTAGGGTGATAGTATTTCTGTCGGACAATTTTATCTGATGGAGGCCGGCATCTTGGTTTCTAAGGTAGCACGTGGTTGCTATGAGCCTGAATGGCCTACACCAAGGGGTATGTGCAGAGGGTTTGTTCGTTTGAATAGGAGTAAATCTGATTACCCAGAAAGCAGGGACCAGCCTAGGGGGGAATTTTAGGGAGACTTCAAGTCTCCCTCCAGAAAAAATAGGGAGACTGCAGAGTCATGTAGGGAGACTTCATAGGCAAGTGGGGAAAATTAAGAATATTCATGTACCACCCCCGCCGCCCCTTCATATTTTCAATTTATGGTCCTCCATTAACGTACAAATAATCCAGGTCCAGTTGTCTATGATGCATCTGTGCCAGGTTAAAAAAATCACAATGTAATTATTGACTGAAAATCCCCCACTGCTACCTTCTCCGTCATGGCCCCTCACCTCTTCTTCATGCCAATCCCCCATCACCCTCCTGTGGTTGCCTTTTAACAAAGTCTACTAAGCTAATAATTTCCTAAGTCTGAAAGTGTGAACAGGACCAGATGTAAGAAGGTTGCTTGGGAGGTACTTTGTTAGTTAATAAACAAAATACATTCTGGGGTCGAGTATTTTGTAAAAGAAATCTCATTCCGCATCATTTTTATGGCATTCCGGTGTCATTCCGCGTCATTTCATGTCATTCCGATGTTTAGGAGGACCCTTTTTCAAGATCGTCCACATGCACACTTGTGTCCTGTACAAAGCTTTTCTTAACATCACTCACGCTTTTTTTCATGTGTTTCAATTCCATTCGTGTTTTTCTGGGAATAGACAGCCCAACAGTTAACAGTAGTCAGCAAATCGAAATGAAAATAATGTGTTATAAAATACGTCCGTTGTGTATACATTTTCGGCATCCTAAGCGACGTAACCTACTTTCAAACTAAGTTGTTTGTTGAGTCGCGTAAGTCACCTATTTTCGTTTCGACACTTGAAGCTCCGACTGGAACGCAACAAAATAGAAATAAAAAAAATCCGCCAAAAGCGACAATGGACAATTGCTTGTCGTGTGATTTCAAATAAATGGACGTTTATTTGACGAATTAAAATGCCCATTTATCACACTCGAGCACATTCGATTTTTGAAAATACTCGTTTTCATGTAAACCTCGCATCACTCAGTTCAGCCTTTTCTCATTTTGGCCAGTTTTTAGAGGGCGACTTGTAATCGCCCCGACTATTTTTCTAGGCGACTTTGGGCTTAGAAGGGCGACTTAATCGCCCTAGTCGCCCTCACGGCTGGTCCCTGCCAGAAAGACCCACCAATCCATCCAAACCACCCAAAACGACTATTTGATATGGATTCCTCACGTATCCTTCTTTTTTCAATAACAGGTACGTTCCTTTGTATAAGAGTAGTTTTACTTTGCAGAATTACCACAAACAAGCAGACAATCCCTCCAAATCACCAAAATGCGCCCAAAACAACCGTAACGGACTTGTACTCCCCATCTAGGCTTTTTAGTAATAGCACGTAGTGCTATATGATTGAGACTATGTTCTATTACACTAAAGTACTAGTTCAGATTTTCCAAGAACCCTATTTTTGTGCCTATTACAGATACTACTCTAACACTCCCAGTATGTCTAGCCCAAACTAGCTCTAGTTCGTTCCCTCGTCCAAGTCTTATAATCACCAGTGCTTGGTTTCCCATAACATGTATGCAGAGTTATCTTCAGTGTGTATAACGAAAGCCTATATGATTCTTATAGCCATGAATCCATCGAAGAGTTACTGAAAAGTCATTGCTCAAGCGACTCGAATCCCATCGAACAAATGAGCTATAGAACAATTGCTAGTTCGAGTGACTCGAACATACTTTCTTCGACTCATTTAGGTATTTGAGGAAAGCCAGTATACAAAATGCCTGATGAAACAGCGTATCACCCTAACAACACGAGCTGCGCATGCACACTAAGACCACGTATCACTATGAAATGACGCCACAAGATGAATGTTCAGGCGGGCTAGCACATCAACCAAACTTGACGTAACTGGGTCACGTGACTAACTTGGCGTAATTGGGTCACGTGACTATGATGTCCTTCCTAGGTTTCCCATTAAGCCCCCCCCCCCCCCCCCCATGTGGCATGATCTCCACATCTTGTACTGATGATGTTACATAAATGCACAGTACATCATGCAGGTAGACTTTTCAGAAATACAGTTAACATTAGCGTCCTGCGTGATTAAGTTTATATTTTTTTATAATTGTTGATAAAGACGAAGTGACCGAAAACCCAAGATATCAATCACTTCTATTACACGTGGAACGAGAGTCCCCCACCTTCCCAACACTTAATTATAAATTTGATAATTTTTTTCCACGGGGCACCTGAAGCTTAAGCGCGTACACTGATAACATGGTAAATTTTCTGGATACGATCCTGTCAGACATGCATTCACTGTCATAACATGAAACATCAGTGATGCAACAAATCCCGAAACCCAAACTAAATGCCAAATGACACTTCACTATTAATTCTATTATCATATGATACTTGTTAAACATATATTGGTCTATACAACAGAACCAATTGTCGCAACAGTGAGTAGAGTTTTACGTTGTAATACCATCACGCCGATTGTATCATCAAAATTATTGTGATGTGTATCGTAAAAATTACGACAGATTTGATGGGCGGCGAAAAGACTGGACATGATCAGTCATTGATGTGTGATATCTTCCTTGCCTCGAGCACTGCAAAATCTTCAGTCTACAGTGTCCACATCAAGTCATTTAATTCCCGATGACTCAATAGCTGTCATCGTGTGGCCGTCTAATCTGTCGTGGCACACAGTGTATCTGACATCGTTTTTTATAAGAATGAGGAACCTCTATTATTAAATATAGATACTCTCAACAGGTATCAGGGAACTAAAAATTTGAATTAGAGTTACCCGCCTTGAATTAGAGTTACCCACCTTGAAAGGTTGCACTCGGAAATGATGCAATTGTTACGGAATTTAGTAAAAAGTCTATCGATCTGCGATCGTAAATTCTGACTCCAAGCGTTGTGATTACTGAGAGAACTACGGAGCCCCATCAACTGCGAAGTCCATTCAGCCCGTGGCGTTTTGTGATTCCTTACCAGACAATATCAGACACAGGCTCCAGATTTTGGGTTCAGGTTGGTTACCTCACGCGCTTGTCATGTTCAGCACAACGAAGACCAGTTTACCAGTTATCTACGATTTTTATAAACAAATAAAACACAACTACCAATCGTTTTCTCTGGTATAAAGTAAAATTCGCAATGTTCAGTCAAAGTTCATACCTTATAGCAACAGTGGCGGCATCCATCTTACTTCTTGTAGGTAGGTACTTGCTCATCGGGAGACCAGAGACAACTTCCCAAACATCCAGGAATCGGTGCTTATATCCACTAGATTTTTTATGCCAAACCTGATCACGCGACTACCAGTCAGCGGAATAGTTAGGGAAAGCTCCCGTGACGTGGCAGTCACCATTGTTTGACGCTTGTACTGCCATGCAGACTGCCGGCAGTCTGCATACAATCTATCGAGTGGTTGTTCCACAAACATATTCCGCCGGGGTTCTGTTGACCGGGGGAATTGTGTGATAGAATTTACAGTTCTGCAATTTTAGAATTATGTGATGCCCGTTTGTTCTGGGAGTGTGATTTATGGGTTAATGACAGCTATGACAGTTCAAATAGTACCAATTCGGAGATTTCCGCCCGTGATATTTATCAACTAAAACTCAACTACCGGCGTTATCTCTGATCAGCTCTTCCAGCGAGTGTAGGTCAGTCGGTCGAGTGTAGGTCGGAGTATTTTTTATTAGTTTATCCAATTCTACGAATATTGGCTCTGAGGAAAATTAACAGCAATAATATGAGTCCCATTCAAACTTATAGAAAACTGTCCTGTTATTTCTATAATTTCCATGGAAGAGCTGTAGCTCTTCTTTCGAGCTTGCTTAACTTCTGTGGGCCAACTTTGCAACACAATCTCTAAAAATAAACAGCCTTTGGAAAATGTATTGTTTCAATAAAGGTTTGAAACATTCTATTGACATCTTGCACTATTGTTGAATATGCCTGATAAAAAGAGGGTGATTTGATGACTCTTGGACCTAAAAAATACAATTTACTTTTTGTGTGTTTTTGTAGGGAATTGCCTGAAAAATGCATGTGACCGGTACTTCCCTTCGTGTCAGTTTTTCTCTCTTATTTGTTGCATGACTCATGTTCTCAGGTGAGAAAAAGTTGTCTGAAGGGCTATACTTGACAAAGATATTTGAATGGCAAAATTAAAGTGATGAGATCATATTTTTTCGCCCGAACGTTACAATTGTCGCCTGTGGGAAAATATTTAGTTCTGTGATACGTGTAACTTTGTTTCACTCTCGAATTCGAATTCAAATTCAAAACTTGGGCATATTGGTCTACGTCACGCAACGCGTTCCGTGTGGCTTGTAAGTGAAGCTAAGCACACATGTTTGCAGTTGCGGCAATAGATCTGGGATCCGATGTGTTATTTTTAACGGAAGCGTTTGTCAGAGAGAAAACTGATATAGGAACTCATTGACAACGGCACATGTGTGCGGTTGCATACGAAATTGAATTTGCTGCCGCAAATCCAATCGGCAACGGACAGAAAATGTCGGTGTTCGGCGTCCGAAAGATGAGGCTCGTAGGCCCATATAAAAACAGTCTGCCTTCTTTTTCCGCATACTTCCTTTTCTTCTCTCAATTGTTTTACCGTTTCACCTCTTTTTTGGGGGGGGAGGGCACCTCTGGTCACCCCCTGAACCCACTCAAACAGACCACTCCCAATGGGTGGAGCAAAATATTCTCCGCCTCACAAGTTCCAACTTTCAGTTTCTGTATTTTCCACCTATGACGACTTATCCACTGTGAGTTGATGGTATACTAGTAAAATAGATTAGAATATTTGCCTCCTCATCTACTCGTTTCAGGCATAGTGGATGAAATTTGGTGCAGATTGAACAAATGTGAGGAAGACTGGTGCTCAATTTGAAATAACTTTTAAAACTCAACTTAGACTAGAGAAGGAGGTGGGGTTGCAAATAAAAAATATAGATACTAGACTGAAAAAACAGTTGCTTTAGACAACCCCTACCTCCGATCCAAACTTTGCCCCTCTTGAATTTACTTCCCACCTCCTGCACAGGATGTAATTTTGTCTGTTTGCGTTGCATTCCAAGAAGTATTTCACGATTTCTAGCATAGTATGTGAAGTTTCCAGCTGTAAGTCAAATAGTGATTCGAAATTCGAAATTTCTAGATGTTGATTTTATATTTTTTTAGGGGGGGAGGGGGGGGGGGGAGACCCACTCCCACGACAACGAACGTGCACGTCATCGAAAAACGTGACGTTTTTACGACATACATGTAACAATGATTATAGCTAATTCCCTGTGACCAAGAGGGTTGGCAACCGCCCCCCCCCCCCCCCCCCCCCCCCCACTTCCTTCGTCTGATGCGCGCATGGTTCTTGGAACAAATTCAAATGACCTCCTGTTAATTAATGATATGTGTTAGTTCTGGTGTAGCCGTTTAACTTTCTCCCTACATTTCACCCCCACCCGATAGGATAAAATCTCGTGTGTTTCCCCTCTCTAAATATAAAAAAAACATTTGCTTTTAAAAAGCAGCTTATTTCTGGCTCCCAAGATTGGTGGAAGATAAAAAGATACACGCAGGTCATGATGGAATATCTCGCCCCCTGCCTCCACTATGTGACTTTGCATTTGATTTCTATATTCTTTCTTTCTTCATATTTGAAGATTTTGTTTGTAAAGTTAAAACTTTGAGCTATAACTGAGACGTTGTAACTTTTCCTCTTCGTAATGTGGAGGAGAGATAATCCACGCACACTGAAAACTACTTACGGTAAGTTTTACAAGACTAAAATTAACCTACCCTCGCAAAGTATGTTACAATTTTTTCTCTAACGATTATTTGAATGGTATTAAATGCCGACGACCCAAAACATATGTAAAAAACGAATGCGAATTACTTTGGCGAAGTCCAAGTTCAATGTTATTGAACTGGTTCAGACAGGTGGGGGAGGGGGTCAAAACATGACACGTACTGAATAGCCATGTTAATCTTAAAATTTAGTTCAAGTTATATGCTCTGCCCAGACTTCAAAGAGTATGGGCTATAAATTCACTGGCAGAGAAAAATTGGAACATGTGTCTATATGTCACTTGGAGGGGTGGAGTGCATTTTTTGTGAGCATCGTGTACACAGTCAGTGATGCCAGATCGAGGATCTGCCGCCAGCTATCTCAACCCCATACTGTCTTGAATCTGTTTCCTTGCACGACACATATATGCGATAAACCAAAGATGGTTAGCCCATTTCCCCAAACTTGATTTCAATGCGATTCGGTTGACTAGATTATATTCTACGCAGTTCAAGGGCAGGACAGTGCCGGAGTGGATTTCAGGTGATGGTGGTGGTGGTGGTGGAGGGGGGGGGGGGGGGGGGGTATCACCCAAAGTCCACTCATAGTTTTTTTTAGAGAATATTTTGTTCTTGGCTCGAGGGGAATTTTGTTTTAGGTTTCATGTTTGTAAATTTGGCGAAATGGAAGTAAAAGCCGGTATTCTGACAGCAACATACTTTAGAGCTTGATTTTTCGATAAGTAAAAAGTAAAAAACGTTACATCTGGGCACGGTGGCTCAGTTGGTAGGGTGCAGGCTGCAAGCCGAGAGGTACTCTGTTCGAACCCCACCTGCAGCAACCGGGTTGTGTCCTTGGGCAAGACACTTCACCCCATTGCCCACGTTGGGGCATGGTGGCGTTGTGTACTAAGGCCTACTGCTCCTCATGGATGGAGCACCTGTCTTCAACCAATGTTAACCCTGCTTGTGTGGAGTTACCATGTTGTGGAGCTGAGAGTTGCTTGCCATTGTTCGATGGTTCTCTCTGGGTAATCCAGCTTCCTCCATCCGTAAAACTGTCATAGTCATGATTAGCCATTGTGCATAAATATGTGGCTTTAAACACCAATAACTAACTAAAAACGGTACATAATTTGGTTCTTCAATCAGAAATCTGTTGAAATCAGTGTTTTGGTCTTCAATCAGAAATCTGTTGAAATTGGTGTTTTATCGCCGAATGGGGTGGGGATAAACCCCATATATTGAAAAATATGGGGTTTATCCCCACCCCAATCGGCGAAAAACTTCGACTCTACTAAAGAATTTTCATCGAAAAGGAATTTTCGGCAGAAAAACATTATTAAATCACAAGTCTGCTTTCGTGCACAATGTTTCTAAAGCTGTTACAAAATTTATCAGTGTGAACTTCAAAAATTCATTTAGAAAGCCTCAACAGTTATTTTCCGACGTATTTTATTTATTTTACAGAAACGGTCATCACTTTGTGTTTCACTTGGGCCCGAATTTCGCAACAAACATACCGATGTTGTGGAACGGTTCAGATTTATGTTTTCATCTGTATCCAAATCCATCAAAACACAACTCCTTGCAACAACCTCGAAACCCTCAGGTAAAAATAGATTATGCTATCTGTTACATCATTGGTAAACAAACATGTTGGCTGCTGGCATAAAATGACAACAACAGTGAGCTTTTGAGTGAAATCAGTTGAAAATGAAGACCCGCCATTAAGGTAGTAATGCGAAAATTCGCTCCTTCACCTATTCTTTAATTTGAGTGGTTGTTTATAATTGAATAACAAACAGAACAGGAGATACGCGATATAGTCTTACTCCAAGTATGTTATGGAAAATACAGCAGGGTATAAATTGGCCCACTATATGGGATAGCATCAGCAAATTTCACCCTCTAGGGACACCATTTTGCAAATGACAGGTTGCTTATATTCAGGCTTGCATATGAGTACAATGGAACTGGATAAAACAGAAAAATATGGTTATAAGTGAAAAATAAAAAATAAGATTCCTTTATTAAATATATTTCACTTGTATCAATATTTTTGTGTTTTATTTGTTATAATCAGAGCTTTGAAGACCTGTGATTTGACACTGAATATCTCAAAACATATTCATAGCTTTCTCACAGAAAAAAATTGCATTGTCATTCTGTGTATCGATACAGGATAATGTACTACTGCAACAGGATTTTGTCTTGCAAATTGCAATAACCCAAACAAACTGGATGCTGATTGGAGAGAAAAATTTTATGACATTTCCTAAAGCACCTGTCAACTGATAACTCTAATTCGGAATTTCATATCTAAATTGCATTTTGGGGGCAAAACTCTAAATTTTTCCCATTGGCCCAAACCATTGTTAGCCTGGTGGTGGTTCCTAGCTCACCAAGAATAACCTCTCAGAAACTGCCAATCAAGTTTTGAAAAACAAATCGAGGCACATCATACCACGCCTCAAAATCAAACTGATAACACATATTAAGCTTTTATACAACCCAGCTTTACAAATATGGATGGCACTGGAACCCACTAATTGAGCCGGTTCTAATGACAGCCATATTTGTACAATTTTGTTGACAGTGTCAGGATAATTCATGTTAGTCTTGTCTTGGTTAATATGCTGCGGCTATGTTAGTTATAGGGTTAAATCGACTCAATTCTTTTCACACGAATCCTAGAAGAGGTGAAGTGAGAATCTACATGGATTCTTGCAGGTTTTGTTGCAGAAATCTTTGGGTAAATCGATTCTTAGATTCTCGTCAAAATATAAATGCTGGACCCAGGGGTCAGCCTGGCAGCTGATTTTAGGGAGAAGTGACTTCTCCCTCCAGAGACTTTAGGGAGAAGTCAGGGGACAGAAGGGAGAAGTCAGTGGACATGAGTGAGAAGTCAGAAAAAAACGTAAAACGTATATGACATTGTGACAAAATAAATGTACACAGAGGACACAATTGTGGAGAAAAAAATAAATAAATGTTATACAAACATACATACACACACAAAACTAAGTCACGTAGGTTAAAATCCTCCCCATCCCCTACAAAAAATTGTGTCGTTCATGGTTTCTGAATGCCCTAACTCTTTCCCTAACAGTGATGACTAGGGTTACCATGCAGCTGATTTTGTATTTGCCTCAGTGCAGTGGATTTGAAATTTAGGATTACCCACGGTGAGAGTGTTCTTCTCTGTAAAAGAAGGTATATTCTTTTAAAAAAAAATATTGAAAGTATTTAAAATAAATTTCAAGTTCACTTAAGAAGCTGGGTCATTCATGGTTTCTGAATGTCGTAATTGAATTGAAAAGCGTAGTTAAAAATGTTTTCGATATCCTTCATAAATTAAGCGTCATTAACAATTTGAGTTAATTTATTTCTAAGGTAAATGACAAAATATTTCAGTTGTCTCCCTTACCTGCTGTGCTGTGTGATGATGCACTGTTCAAAAAAATGACAATTTCTGCCAACCATCTTACATCGACACATGCGATTGGTGCTATAAGAGGCCTGCCATTTTTATCCATCCTAATATGTGCGATTTCTATCATAGCCTTATTGCATTTAACCCCCTTCCAACACAAGTTTTCAAAGAAAAACTTTGAATGCAAATTGCGGGGCGAATTTCAATGCAAGTTGCAACCAATTTTTCAGTGGAACAGAGCGTAACAATAAGCAATTTCGACATTTTTATGGATGAACTGTCTCCTACACATTTTTTTTGGTTTTGAAACGGTGGTTAACTTTAATAAATTCCAATTAACACGATGCGTGTCATGTGCGATTCGTTGTCTTTACTGGCACCTTTGTTTTTAAATAGCATTTTGTGCTGGTTGCTATCACTTGGGGTGTATTATTCGAACGACTTCGCTATTACAACTCTTTTCAGAAATATAAAATTGGGCTAGTTTAGGCTAATTTCAGAGCTGTATGATGGATTTTAATAGCAGCCGTGTTTACTTTTTTTGTGAATGCGGAAGCGGGTTTTTTTTGGAAATAAAACATAAGAAAATACAGTAAACTGCCATGTCTCCCAAGGAGGTTTTGGAGGGCGACTTGAATTTCGCCCCCAATGTTAGCCAAGGCGACTTCTTCGCCCCAGTCGCCCACTCGGCTGACTCCTGGCTGGACCCCATCTCAGGATGTTGAAAACCAAATATCAACAGATTCTGATTGATGGTTCAGGAGAAGATTTTTAAAAAAAAATTAAAACTGTTTTATGGGTGCCCCTGTGGGTGTGGCAACAATATAAGTTATCTCCGCCGAAATGTATGGTATATGGAGATTTAATACCTGGATGTCGGTTTTTAACACCGAGCCACAGGCAAGGTGTTTATATGAGACATCCAGGTATTGAATCTCCATATACCATACATGTGAGCAGAGATAACGTTTTTGTTCCATTTGAAACACAACACAAACATAGTGGAAATAAATTTGTGGACACAATTCTCAGCTTCACAGTCATTTGGACCAAATTCGTGATAATTATTTTGTTTTTATAATGGCAGAAGACAAAAGATAGAGTTACATCCCTTGGGTTGTTAAGGAAACGAGTAAACAGTATTTTGTTGACATATCGTCCCTTGAGTTCCAATGTGTTCGATGTGCCTACTGGCACATAGAACACATTGGTTCTCAGGGAATGAATTATTTGCTCAATTTTTTATGATTGAATTGTCCGAAATCTGATTTTTTTTTACTATTTTCTGTTTTTTTTTGGTTCGATTGTTATTTAGAGGCAAGAAAAAGTGGAAAGCTTTTGTTTAAACCATATACTCCCGATGTTTCGCATGCACTTATACCCTGGATGTTGACGCTCTCATATACCTTGGATGTTGGGTGCATCCTTTGCCATGGCTATTTGTACATGGCATTCTGACCAATCAAAAGACCAAATTTATCGGGTTGTGGGGACAACTTTATTCGAACGAACTTCAACTGAAATATGATGAAGAACATGCATATCACATTTGATTCAGTTGGGGCCTGGACTTTTTTGAGAAGTCAATAATGTTAAGTTCACATTGGACAATGGATGTTCGACAGATGGATGGATGTACGGATGACAGAAATTGAGCAGTGAAGCTCATCTTGAGCTCTGACTTAGATGAGCTAAACAACAAAGAATGAGAATAACAGAGGTGATAGATATAGTTTTAGTTGAAAGCATGAGAATACTTACTTCTTGTTACTTCTGCAGACGGTTTGGAAAAGAAGCTTGTTTTTGATAAATAATCTTGTGGAAACCATTGGTATATCTCCATTACAATGTAATAGTTATCAAAGGTATCTTCTCCCTGAAAAGCACCAGTCTCTATTCGTTTATACTGTTTAACTAAATTCAGCCATTTTTGTTCACAATTGACAGCTGTAAAAAAGTAATTTCTATATCCCAGTTCTTGCGAGATTTCACCCCAGATTTCTTGCATGGGTTTCTTTACTTGTGCAGAAGCTTGTTCCATCATCTTTGTCTTCAATATGGACAGGAAAGTATTTTCTTCCTCCTTAGACCATTTGGCTTTAAGTGTAAAAAGAAGGAAAAAAACACATCAAATACAGTGTTAAATACAGAATTTATTATTATAAACCGTATATTATTTAACTTTTTCTCTAAACTCAGTTAAAAGCTATGATTTTGAGGCAAAATCCCTGCCCCCCCCCAAACTTTTTGTTCCTTCAACAAATTCTTTTACAATTGTCTGTTAGTGGGGCTAGGTAAGGGTTACAAATTAGGTTTTGGTTCCTGGAAAACCCTCATTGAAATTAAACCCCTTTGTTTAAAGCTTTTATTGGCTTGCTGTGTCTTCCAGAATTAGTATGAAAATGTTTGACCTTAAAATTTGACCCGTTTGATTTTTTTTTATTTATTTGCATGTTTGTAACAAAGCAGGATCAAAATACAGGGTCTGTTTATTGAACTGTTTTGCAAATATCCAGTTTGCCGTGTTCTACAGAAAATCACATCCACAGAATATCACACTTTTAAGCTGAGATACATGCACTCTTGAATGGAGCTCAAATACCTAATTTCATGGGAGTTTTAAACTGCTCCCATCAATTTTGTTAATTTCCAGCACTGAACTTCGGCAATAAAATGCTGTGAAGCCATCGCTCACCTTTCCAAGAATGTGGTATGTAATATTTTGGACCAAATCTGGAAAACAGAAGCTTTCCTTTGGCCATGCACATAACCCAAATATTGCCCAAGAAACTTCCTTTGAAAAAACCTGATTCTACACCTCTGAAAGGGGTTGCATAGTGCATACCAAATGTCAAATCATTGGAGCCTGTAATTCAGGAAAAAAAATTGCTCAGCATTTGTCATATTACCAGCAATATTAGATGGGGTGCTGACGTGGAGCCTCTGTGAGCAACTGATCCTAAGGAAGAGAGCTGGGAGGTTAACCGCAATCGTGGGTCTGGATCGGTAGTGTGAGACTACCAAAAACTGAAACCACCCTCCAATAAACACAACCGCAAATTTGGTTTTAAAATTCCAGTGCATTTTAAGTTACAAATTATTCTTTTGAACTTTTTTTGGCTCCATAGTATAATTGTATTTGGTAAATAAACATACCTTGAAATGACCAATGACAAAAGTCTCCAAATTTGACGTGACATTGAAAGTGCCACATGGTTTCGGACAGAAACAAAACAAATATCGATTACTAAAATGACCATATAATTCCCTTAAATGAAATATCCACGCATCTGCTAGCCACTGTCAATAATTTCTATGTATACGGTTGAATGGAACTGAAAACAAAACTGATGTACACCGTACTTGAACCAATGACATTTTCAAGACTGTAAGCCAAGATGTGGGGCTTTCAGTATCAATACACGAAAATCACTTAAAACATGACCCGAAATCAGTAACCAATTTTAAACACTAACGGATGTAAAACAGAAACTTCCACAGAAGAAACTGCAGTACATCGGATGGTAGATGCATGACCAAAATGCCTAAACACCCGTAGGGTGAGGACATAACCATGGGGAAAACAGAATGAACATTCTGTTACTATGCTAAAAACTCCCAAGAAATTTCAGTCAAAAAAAAATTTCAAAAATTATACCCAAAGCATGGGAGATTAGCTAGGGGGGTATCAAGGAAAGGGAGAGAGGAAACACTGAACAAACAGTGGAGATTTCATAGCAAGAATGAAAACATCAGACCCATGCCCCGAAATTAGGGACCATGAAATAATTTTGCATAAAAATTATAAGTTACAGCCCTGAACACATCCTTCCACTGTTTCTTCCTCTCATCCTCTTATTTCATCCTTAGATCCACCATTTCCTTCATGATTTTGTGTCTGGCATCATTTTAACTGAGATTATAAGCACAGATATCAGTGAGATGTTACTGATTGAAGGGCCAAACAAAGAATGAAGATTTGGCACCAATTTTGGTACTTCCTTGACACTGCGCATGCACAGTGGACAAAAGTATAGAGGACCATATAGGACATGGATTTTTTGGATTTTGAGGCAAATTTTGGGGATGGGGGCAAAATTTGTGTTTGGCCCTGAAATTTAAAGAGTTAGCACCAGCTAAGTCTGGGCATTGGTACAGTATAAAAATATAAGAAAACTGTCATCTGCAAAATGAGGTCCCCAGAGATGAATTTAATGATGATACCCTGCCTGCTGTGATCACTAAGTTTACCATCTGAGAACCTCAATCTGAATCAGGGTCTCAAAACTAAAATGAAAGTGTCAATGACACTGTAGCTCAACTTGTCAAGACATGTACATGTATAGTATGTGACACAGCAATGACAAACATCTAGGTAATGACCTGATAACAAATGTACATATAAAGTATTATAACGGTCTGTACATAAATACTGACCGTAGCCTGTAAAAAAATGTATAGGTAAAGTATTGTAAAGGTGGGTGACACAGTCAGATGCTAAACTAGAGAAGAAATCTTTGAGTCCCAGAGTGGGTCTGACTGAACCCCAAAATATTTGTTCTCATAGCACAGTGATAACAAAGGCACCCCAAAAGACACTCATTTCTGTCCCAAGGTGAAAACAAAGGTACCCAAGAAGTTTCGTGAAGATCAGTTCATAAATACGAGCTGTATAGCACTCAGAAACACTCGTTCTCATCCCAAGGTGATAACAAAGGTACCCAAGAAGTTTTGTGAAGTTCGGTTGATAAATACAGCCTCTAGCCCGAGCCGTATTGACATGTGCACTTACAGTGTATAAGTAGCACTAAATAAATCAAAATTCATCTAATTTGCATAATTTCTGCACGAGAAAAAAATCCGTACTATATGCGATGTATTCCATTTTACTAAACATTCATACAAAAATTTATTCAAATCAGAACTTTCAGACAGAAGTTCTGTACAAAAGACTGATTGCACTAATTTTGGTACAAAATGGCTGCTGGTGGCCATCTTGAATTTCGGACCACACCCAAAAACACTCGTTCTCTTCCCACGGTGATAACAAAGGTACACAAAAAGTTTCGTCAAGATTGGTTCATAAATATGGCCTCTAGTCTGAGGCATATAGAAGTTGTGTACAAAAAACTGATTAGACCTAATTTCGGTACAAAATGGCCACTGGCAGCCATCTTGAATTTCGGACCGCACTCAGAAACACTCGTTCTTGTCCCAAGGTGATAACAGAGGTACCCAAGAAGTTTTGTGAAGATCGGTTGATAAATACAGCCTCTAGCCCGAGCCGTATTGACATGTGTACTTACTATGTGTAAGTAGCACTGAAAAAATCAAAGTTAATCTAATTTGCATAATTTCTGCACGAGAAAAAAACCTGTATTATATGTGATGTATCCCATGGTACTAAACATTCACACAAAATTTTTTTCAAATCAGCACTTTCATATGGAAGTTCTGTGCAAAAATCTGATTGCACCTAATTTTGCACAAAATGGCTGCCATCAGCCATCTTGAATTTTGGACCGCACCCAAAAACACTCGTTCTTGTCCCATGGTGATACCAAAGGTACCCAAGAAGTTTCGTAAAGATCGGTTTATAAATACGGCCTCTAGCCCGAGCCATATTGGCATTTGCACTTACAGTGCTGAAAGTAACACTAAATACATCAAAGTTAGTCTAATTTGTATAATTTACGTACGAGAAAAAAACCTGTATTATATGTGATGTATCCCATGGTACTAAACATTCATACAAAAAATTATTCAAATCACCACTTTCATATGGAAGTTCTGTGCAAAAATCTGATTGCACCTAAGTCTGTACAAAATGGCCAACTTGAATTTCGGATCGGACCCAAAAACACTCGTTCTCGACCCACGGTCATAACAAAGGTACCCAAGAAATTTCTTAAGATAGGTTCATAAATACGGCCTCTAGCCCGAGCCGTATTGGCATTTGCACTGACAATGCTGAAAGTAACACTAAATAAATCAAAGTTAGTCTAATTTGCATAATTTAAGCACGAGAAAAAACCTGTATGATATGTAATGTATCTCATGGTACTAAACATTCATACAAAAAATTATTCAAATCAGAGCTTTCATATGGAAGTTTTGTACAAAAAACAGATTTCTGCATCGTCGGTACAAAATGGCGGCTGGCAGCCATCTTGAATTTCGGACCGCACCCAAAAACACTCGTTCTCATCCCACAGTCATAACAAAGGTACCCAAGAAGTTTCGTAAAGATCGGTTCATAAATACGGCCTCTAGCCCGAGCCGTATCCAATTAGTGAAGTACGGACAGATGGACAGACAGACGACGGGCCATGACAAAAGCTCAAATTTGGCTTCGCCAAAGTTGAGCTAATGAAAGAGGTACCCAGAGAATAAATTGCCCACTCTATGGGATAGCATCATGAAATTCACCTTCTGGGGACCTTATTCTGCAAATGTCAGACTGCTTATTTTCAGGCCTGTATGGTTCCTTTGCAAAATCAGATACACATGGTTCTATTCATTCCAAGCAAGAACTATTACAAAGTACGAGCAGTATTGCATGTGCTTGGAGTTCTGCATGGTCATATCAAACAAGAATTGTCAGTTCTCAAATACTCATATCGGGGTATTTAAATGAAAGTGTCAATGATGCTGTAGCTTAACTTGTCTGTGTGTTGTGTTTGATGAAAAGGATAATGTTCAATGTTTATGAAAGGATTATGAAATAAGACAAGAGGTCCCAGGGGGCCTCCAAGTGCTCACCTGACATCAGGGCTTAAAATTACACGCGAATCCGCAAATCGATTCTCGTAATGATTCTGGCAAACTACACTGGCGCGAATCCAAGTGGATTCGCGTCAATTTACTGCTTGGATTCACTTTATATATGATGTCGTTGATTCGTGATGAAGTTCTGACCTGGGTTATCATAAAATATATAATTATGAAAAACTGTCTATTCGTATTTCTTGAGTTTGGTATCAAATCAAGTCATGGCTGCTGTAGCAGCCATGACTTGATTTGATACCAAACTCAAGAAAATGTGAAGCATGTAGTAAATCATGGGTGGAGATTTTGACAACTTATTTCGTGATCTCACCAGCAACATCCAGCTAGTTTTTGAAGAATTTCATATCATTATTTATTTATTTATTTATTTATTTAAGGGTGTTTAAGGTCACATACTTATGCACAATGGATAATCATGACCGCAACATGGATATAAAGTCAAGGGTTTTCAATCATTTATACCTCATGTTGCACATTTTAGAGGATTTCCACCTCAATCATTGGCTTTACTTCCCGGGTCCCCACGGGGGATTTCATATCATGGTTTAAATGGATTCGCGTGAAAATATTTCGCGAGAATTATGTTAGATTCGCGTGATGCCAGACGAATTTTAAGCCCTGGACATGGTAGTCTAAATATCAAACCAGGGACTTGAATAAGCTGCATACGCCCCCTCAAAAGAAAAGCATATACCAACTAGATGAAGCGATTGTGCCCACACAATACACAGGATTTTCCTTCTATTTTCAGTTCCTGCACTTTTACGTCCCAAAATTGAGATAAACGCATAGAAAACAGATTTTTTTCCCAAACAAAATATTTTCAGCCTAAATTTATTTTTTTTTCTTAAAACGCATAAAAAACTAATTTCCGGATTTTGGTCCCACCTGGACCCCAAATTTTCAGTGTAAAAAAAAAAAAATTTTTTTGTCTTAAAATTGACTGAAACGCATCAAAAACAAAACAAAAAATTCCGGACTTTGGTCCAAAATATTCCAAGTCCCTCCAGACCCCAAATATTCAGTGTAAAAAAAAGTTTTTTTTTTGCCTTAAAATTGACCGAAACGTATAAAAAAACAAAAAAAAAAAAATTTCCGGATTTTGGTCGAAAATTTCTAAGTTCGCAATGGGACCCCAAATTTTCAGCCTAAATATGAACCCAGGGACTTGGCTTGAACAAACTTGAATCTCACCCCCCTAAGGATGCTGCATACCAAATATCAAAAGATTCTTATTGGTAGATCTGAAGAAGATTTTTAAAAAATACTCCTCGTGCTGCACTAATTTAAACAATTGGGCTCCCACAGAGAGCCCAAATATGGACCCAGGGAATTGATTTCAATAAACATGCGAAACAATCTTCCAAAGATGGTATATGTGAAATTTGAAAGCTTTGGGAGCAGTGGTTTGGGAGGAAAGTAGTCTTATATGTTTTTCCCATTACCCACAGTGTTAAAAAAATGCTGACTGAGCATTTTTTCAAAGTCCCCAAAAAATACCCCATGATAAAACTGATGGCAATTTTTTTTTACCATTCCATTCTGTTGGTCCTAAGGAAGCTTCACAACAAATAAGAATTCTCAGTGCTGTGTAGTTTTGGAAATATAGGCGTTTTAATTTTTTTCTATTTTTAGCTCCTGCGGTTCCCATGGGGCAACGGGAAAAAATTTTTTGCATAAATTAAGTACTTATGACCCAATAAGCCCTCATATCAAATTTGGTCCAAATTTGCCTCTCGGTTTGGAAAATAAAATTTTGGGAGGAGCAAATATTCTTGCCCCTCCCATTACGATGCCAAATATAGCCCCACAAACTTCTCTTGAACAAATCTGAGTCTACACCTTAAAAGGAAGCTGCACACCAAATATCAAGTCTCTGCTACTGCTGGTTCATGAGAAGAAGATTTTTTAAGATTTCAGCACACTTTTTGGGTGTGGCCCTACCAATGGGCAAGGCAACTTGATTTGAACAAAATCAAATTGCGATGTCATAACAAACTATTATCTCAAATATCAATTAAATTGGTTCAGCGGTTTGGGAGAAGATGCAAACACCGTGTTCACAGACGACGGACGACGATGGAAGGTGAGTGATCACTATAGCTCTCCTGACTGAAAATCAGGTGAGCTAACAAGAATTGTGATAATTGGGAATATTTTAATTTCTTTTCCCTGTATGATATGTTTTTAATAAAAACAATATGAGGTGTACACTGTACTAAAGAACTGGGGTGGGTTAATGTGGCCTTCACAGTTAATGTACAACCTGCAGTCTGCACTAAAGTTTATCGGGTTTTGGGCTCGGGCAGCCATCATGGTTGAATGATCGTGACCAAAAGGGGACGTTCTCATCTGGGCATTATCTGGAGTGATCCTACGAAGTTACAATGAAATCCCTTCATAAATATAACCTGTAGACTGTGCTAAAGGTTTTCGGCTTTGGGCCACTAGCCGTCACAGTTGACCAATCGCTTCCAAAAGGGGGCGTTCTCATCTAGACATTATATGAAGTCAACCTACCAAGTTACAATGAAATCCCTCCATAAATATGACCAGTAAACTGTGCTAAAGATTTTCGAGTTTTGGGCTGGGGCACTCGTCCTGGTTGACAGATCGTGACATCATCTAGACATCATACGGAGTCATCCTACCAAGTTACAATGAAATCTCTCCATATTAATATGACCTGTAGACTGTGCTAAAAGTTTTTGGGTTTCAGACTTGGGCAGCCATCAGGGTTGACAGATCATGACCAAAAAAGGGATGTTCTCATATAGACATTATTCAGAGGCATCCTACCAAATTACAATAAAATCCCTTCATAAATACGACCTGTAGACTGTGCTTATGGTTTTGGGCTCAGGCAGCCATACTGGTTGACGATCGCGACCAAAAGGGGACGGTCTCATCTAGACGTGACCCAAAACCTGCATATGAAATTTTGTGACGATCAGACAAGAAAATGTGAACAGACTCACAGACTCAGACTTCCACACGTGTGATGGCAATAGCTTATCTTGACTTTATCAAGTTAAGCTAAAAAATACCGTACTCGATATTACAAATTGGACTACCATGAAGCCCTAGTTTATATATGGTATAAATACAGAACACAACAATCCTTGTTGGGCTTTTCACTGTATTTGACACACACCTGTGGTGCTCATGAAATACAGCAAAAACTCTAACATGGGTCATTGATTCCAGTTCCTGTACTCCACCCTCATTGTGTTCTGCCTTATTTCACCAAGGAGATTTTAGTGGCTGCAACCTCCTGAAATATAATGAATTAATTCTGACTTTTTTCCAAATTCATATCACCAAAACAATACTCACTTTTTTTCTTGGGTAGTTTGCACCACTCTTCGTCATCTGAATCTGAAATAAGAAAGAATTTTTTTTATCATTATTTACAATCTAAATATATAGTGCATTAGTCAAATTACATTAAGTAAGCATTCACTTGCATTTTTAAAATTAGTTAATTACATTTTAATTACATGAAATTAAAGCTTCAATTACAATTACTTCCAATTACTATGAAAACTGTAAAAGAAGTAATTAAAATTAAAAACTGAAGTTCCCCCAGCCCATGTATCCACATCAAAAAAAACAGATACCCTCTATACATTCTGGGAGGATAAATATTCCTCCTGGTGGCAGGAGGGGTGATATTCAGTGACAGGAGGTGTGATATTCAAAACAGATTTTTTTCAACATTCATTGTCATTCATCAAAATTGATTTTTCAATGAATAGTCACTTGGATAACTTTACCTAATACCAAAATATAATCAAACATATTTCTATATCAGAACCTCCAGCCTCTCTCTCTCAACCCCAAAGGTCTATCATTGTCTACACACTTCACTTACCCTTCTCCTAACATGAATAGATGATACCTGCAAAACATTTCTTGAACACCTAAAATTTACCATTTTTTGCATAAAAACATTCTTTAGGACTCCTCATTGGGACAGGCATGATTAGCTTGTTGCAACAGAGGTCACATATTCACTTTTTGGTAAGCATAAATTGAAATGATAATAAAACGTGAATGATGATTTTTTTAGGGGTACAGACTGGACATGACTCTCATGTGAGGTAAAGGGTAAACCAGTTTAACATTAATACTGCTGATTAGCATTGGGATATGCATGAAATGCATTACTGGTTGAGTGCTAGAAGCCGCAATCATGGCTCTATTGAAAAGTGCTCAAAGCCACTTTGGTGACTTTACACTGTGTGCATTAACTTATTGTTTGCTAGGCAGTATCAAGAAAAATGTTGATATAAAATATATTATTCTGTTACAATTTATTGGAGAGTGCAAGAGTGCACTCTCCAATAAATTGTTACAAAACAATTAGTTATGAACAAAATCTTGCTAATCTAAGGCTCCTCTTGTTGGTGGCATGGTATCTTTAAAACAAGAGGCCTCTCAGCCTAGACAGCTCTACCCAGGGTCACTACTTTCAGGGGAAGCTAAATACAAGACAAAAATCCAAGTGTTACTGCTTATGACCTTAACTTTCATTTTATGACAATAGGTCAAGGTCATGCCACAAAGTTAGGCTTTGGATAACAATTGTGTGAAGTATGAACAAGTAGAGCTGTCACAATTGATTGTCAATCTGTCACGGCAAAATCGATTAGTATTTTTCATTGTCAAATAATCGGTAAATTTTACCCTGTTTTAGACGTTTAATAATTAAAAGAAAATTTCATGAAAAAAACTTTTGTTTCTAAAGGTAAAGGATTAAGAACATCGTCGTTAAACTTCCAGAAGCCATTAGAAGCATCTGTCTTTTTGGTACGTTCAAAGCTTTTATGTTCTGAACTTTAGAACCATGAGTGTAATAATCAAGACTGGTTGGCAGTTGCAAACTTGCGACAGTGTGTATGTGATGTTCTTCCCTCGAAAGTCAGAACATTCACCTTTGAAATACAGATAACGTTCTTTCACTTGTATAACTAAAATATCTAAAGTCAAATCATTTAAACAGAGACATAACTCCTAATCCCCACCCCCTGACACAAACACACACACAGAGTAACACTTGTTTTCATATTCGACTGGATTTGATCTGCAGCGCAAATGGCAACCATATATATCTGTCAATCTTGTAGTGCATCCACCCCATTTGTATGTCAGAACATGCACCTATAAAATGTAATCGAACGAAGACCCCAGAGAAATAATACATAAACTGAAAGTATGGTTTTATGAGAACAGCTTTTTCTAGCAAAAATTCTTGCTCCCTCAGAATTTCCCATGTCTGTTCCAACTAAAGAAACAGTGTCGCAAACCCAGTGCAAGATTTGTCTGTCGAACAATTATGGCCGCAACAGCATTGAGACAACTACATCGAACTGAGTTACTGCAACACAATATGTAGCCAACTTTGGAGTTACGAAACTTCTTTGAGTTTGTTTTCTCCTTGACCAACAATATTTCCCAGTATATATTATCTGTAAGGCATTGGTTGTCGCAGAGGAAACTAGCTGAGTTATGGGATACCGAAAACCGCACAGAAACCAAATCAAAATATTGATCATTTCGGTATTTATATTTTTTCTGCAGAACTGACAAAGTCAACTCATCAAGGATGATCATCAATTTAAAAGCCTGTGGGCCGCATATTTTGATCCAGTCTTTCGATTTTGTAAAATGCAGTTGCACCACGTGTGGCGCGGGCCATTTCTAGTTAGCAAATGCCATTTTCTTGACTTATGAAACGTTCAGCTATTCCGTAACTCAGCTAAAGTTACGGAAACGGCGATGTTTTAACAGAATACAGCATTGTATGATAGTGACAGACCATCTATCATACACACGCTGTATTCTATTAAAAAACATCTCCGTTTTCATAGTGACGTTAAGTCACATTTATTGGGTCATAACAATGAAATAAAGATCACATACTCACAATACATGTTCATTATTTCAAACATTCTTTTTCAAAAAATAAATCCGTAAATTCTAACCTGAAATGAATGCACAGAATCAAAAGTATAATAGTTTGAATAAGGAAAAACTGGAACTGGGAACAGTAACTAGGATATGGAATTGTGACTTTTATAGCCAATGACGTTTTCGACATTCCAATTGCGAAATGTTGACTACTGTATACCTTTCCGTGATGTTGGCTGTTTTGTATCCTCAGGATCGCTATCAGACTGAGATACTTTATTTTAACCTGTTAAATACCTCTGCAACAGTGAACGGAGCGCTTACTGAAGTACCGGTACGTCTACAGTTTTTCTGATGAACCAATTTCATCATGTTTAAATTGGGATGCTCTGTGGCATCGACGTTGATGTGTCGGCTTGTTTGAAGTTGCGACATAGTTTTGAAGGTGAAACCTACATTGCGACTGTACCACACAGATGTATATTACTCCATAAGGCCATGCGCACATGCTATCGATGCTTGATGATCATTAATTAACCCCTACTTGTATTAAGTTAATTTGAACATTCAAATAGGAGATCAAATAGCGTGCTGCTTTTTGCCAAGGTGCAGCATTAGTGGCACAGAGCTTTTCAAAATTGTGTACACGATGACGCGCAAGCACAATGGCGCACGTCAAAATCGAAAGACTATTTTGAACAAATTGAAAACGTGCTAATGTGAAATTTGTAAGAGATGGGTAGCAGCAGTTACTGTTAATATATTAGTGATGAACTGATTATCAAAACTTGATAGGAACCGATTACCGATTATTTCTCTGTCGATTATGCCGATTTTGATTCCGATGGTTGAAATAGGACCAAGAAGAAAATCTGTTAATGCCTGTTATACTGCAGCATTTCGTTGATAAATCACCAATTACGAAAGCTTAATACCACATAAGTTCTCAGAGTATGCATGTTTAGTGCTGGGCAATATTAGCCTAAATAATATTTACATTTTAGGCAGTTGGGGTGGGGGAAGATCATTATAAACGATACAATCACATGATATTGTCCTCTTGCGATGATTGCGTGTTATTCTGGTAAATAGCGTTAATACGGTTTTGTGGAATACAATACACTTGGCTGTATTAACCAGGAAGATACTGAGCACACATACTTGTGTCTTAACTGAATAATAATTCTGATGTGTGTTGTGAATTTGTTTGGCACATTGTTTATATGAAATGAAAACTTCAGAGTGGCTGATGTGGGACTTCATGCAAACCGGGTTCACTGTGACAAGCAAGCTTTTCAGCTGCGATTTTTATCGAAGGAGGCTGTGGGTTTGGGAAGTTGGTGAAACAGCTCACACAGGGGATGTAACTCAGGCTGTTACTGACTGTTTCTCAGAAAATTCTGACGTTTCTGGAAACGTGTTTGAAGCATGATGAATAATCCTAAATCTTCACAGTTTGGGTACGTCAACGTTGCATTTGTCCTTTTTACCTTGGTCCATGGAGTATTGGAGAATAAAAACACAAACACCAATAATGCGTATATAGATTTTTTTCTTATTTTATTACACTGGTCAAACATAAAACACACAATTTGATTTTGTTGTACATTGCATATCATCCACGAGACAACGATACGAACTGCCGCGACATTGAAATGGAGTGACGACTTCACTTGGGGGATGATCACATGTGTGAGTCCAATTTGAGGTGAGCTAAATATCGCTCGCCATTGTTTCCCAAAATCGAAGGACTGTCCAGGTAGGCAGATACATATCAAGTATCATTGTTTCCCTGTTTCTGTTACTCTATGTCCACATATACGGTGACACAGCAATAGCAATAGGGAAACAATGATACTTGATATATATCGCGATACGCAATCATATCGTGAATGGTGTATCGAGATACGTATCGTGACCCAAGCGTATCGTCCCATCCCTAGCAAAGATGGCCTGCAGGAAACTCCATAACTGATCCAACTAGACCCCAAATTCCCATAAGCTCTATACCAACTCAGAGCAAGAATTTAAGAGAATCTATTCAATAATACATCTGCCTAATAATAAATACACATTATGTACGCAATCAACAGAATCCTACATGTATCCTCATCTGAATACAGCCTGTATCAATGGTGTGACCGACCGATACAAAATCTAACCAAGAAACTTAAGAAATAAAACAACATTAATGCAATTAACCTGAGGAATTGACTCATATATCGTAACAAAAGCAGATAACTTTGAGCGAAACTTCTCAGAGTGGACTAATTGCTACATTTGGAGAATGTCGCCCAGGCAACCGACATGCCTGACACACAGGTACACAAAGGCTAGCAATATCAACCGAATGTATTCATGAAAGAATTCGGAATCCAAAAGCAGTTACTGTTCAGGAATCATATGCTCGTATCAGGGACCAGCCATGAGGGTGACTAGGGCGATTATGTCGCCCTTCTAAGCCCAAAGTCGCCTAGAAAAATAGTCGGGGCGATTACAAGTCGCCCTCTAAAAATTGGCCAAAATGAGGAAAGGCTGAACTGAGTGATGCGAGCTTTGCATGAAAACGATTATTTTCAAAAATCGAATGTGCTCGAGTGTGATAAATGGGCATTTTAATTCGTCAAATAAACGTCCATTTAATGAAATCACACGACAATCAATTGTCCATTGTCTCTTTTGGCGTATTTTTTTATTTCTATTTTGTTGCGTTTCAGTCGGAGCTTCAAATGTCAAAACGAAAATAGGTGACTTATGCGACTCAACAAAATAACTCAGTTTGAAAGTAGGTTACGTCGCTTAGGATGCCGAAAATGCATACACAACGGATGTATTTTATAACACAGTATTTTTATTTCGTTTTGCTGACGACTGTTAACTGTTGGGCCGTCTATTCCGACAAAAACACGAATGGAATTGAAACACATGAAAAAAGCTTTAGTGATGACAAGAAAAGCTTTGTACAGGACACAAGAGTGCATGTGGACGATCTTGAAAAAGGGTCCTCCTAAACAACGGAATGACACGAAATGACACGGAATGACACCAGAATGCCATAAAAATGATGCGGAATGACATTTCTTTTACAAAATACTCCCCCCCCCAGAATGTATTTTGTTTATTAACTAACAAAGTACCTCCCAAGCAACCTTCTCACATCTGGTCCTGTTCACACTTTCAGACTTAGGAAATTATTAGCTTAGTAGACTTTGGTGAAAGGCAACCATAGGAGGGTGCTGGGGGATTGGCATGAAGAAGAGGGGAGGGGGTCTTGAAGGAGAGGGTAGCAGTGGGGGATTTTCAGTCAATAATTACTTTGTGATTTTTTAACCTGGCATAGATGCCTCATAGACAACTGGACCTGGATTATTGGGACATTAATGGAGGACCACAAATTGAAAATATGAAGGGGCGGCAGGGGTGGTACATGAATATTCTTAATTTTCCCCACTTGCCTATGAAGTCTCCCTACATGACTCTGCAGTCTCCCTATTTTTTCTGGAGGGAGACATGGAGTCTCCCTAAAATTTCCCCCTAGGCTGGTCCCTGGCTCGTATACAACTTTATGAACGACCAACCGCAGGAAGCAAACCAACTAAAGAGTGCATGCACCCCTGATGTCGCTGTTAGACCACTACCCGCCCACCAATCGAAGAACAATGAATCACATGCATATAATTGAATGCATATGAGGCTCACAGGAAGAGAACTACATCCTGCCCTGTAATCGCCTCTTAACATATTGGTGGGTGGGGGGGGGGGGGGGGGGGGGGGGAGGGGAGGGATTCGATGAAGAAATCATATCGAACCCTCCTCACCCGCATTACTTGAATCGCTAGATAAGTAAGGCCGGTACTGTAATACTAAAGATTGGAACAGTGACAACTTTCTTTTTCACTATAGGAAAAGGAAACTTCACGCTGCATTCCCCAAGCTACACTGCTGCTGCTATTCTCAATAATGAGTAATACAGCTAAAAAGCTTACAGTTAATCAAAGCAAGCATAACCACACTAACCTGGCACGACTCGTAACGCTTTAGTATTAGTTATCTAGAATAGTATAGAAACCGTAGGGCTCCCTCATGTTTGACGACTCCATAATGCCACTAAGGATGGAGGGGGACATGAAGAACATGGCACTATTGCAAGGTATATACCTGCTGAAACAGCGTCGACATATCCCTTGAAATCAAGACAGTACGCCATGGTGCCAAATAATATACCATATAGACACAATATCCAATACACAACAATAGATTGGATAAAAATGAAGAGGGAGACGAAAAAAGTTCTGGCACCCGATCATAAAAAACCTAGATGAACTCCTTGCGCCTTCCGATTATAACAGGAAATATATTCCCGAAAAGGAGTTAACTATAGGCATTCAAAAGAACAAAAAAACAATACCGTTAAGGAGAGAACAAACTCTTCTCGTGTAATGGTACCATGTCCAATAGGACAGTGGTCTCAGCCTGGCTGAAGCAGCTAAAGGTCTTCCTATTCATGAAGACAACTAAATGGCTGTTAACTGCGGCATTAGAAGCTCACTAAAGGAGACTTGAATGCTAGCCCCTAATGATAGGGAAAAAACACCGCTCATAATTCTAGCTAGGTTTCTACAGTATCAACAATAAGACTAAAGTATGGGACACAAAAGAAAACAACACCGCGAAGGAAAAAATGAACTCTTTCCTTAGCAGTTCTATTCCCAAAAGACAGTGGTCTCAGCCTAGCTAACGAAGCTTAGAAGACTTCATCTCCGTGAAGACAGATATCTCGGGTGTAATTTTTGCGACTTTAGAAAGCTCACTAGATGGAAACCTACAACGTTAGTCGCTCAAGTTAAGGGAAAAAGGGCTGCACTTGATTCTTATTAGGCATCAACAAAAGGACTAAAAGCCTCAGATGCCTAAGAATACAACACTGAGAAGGAAACAACGCAGGCCTGGCATTCTTAAAAATGCAGGAGGGCTAAAAATTGCTACCCTCGCATGACCTAGGAGAGCGATTAGCTCTCCCCAAGCTTACAAAAGCTGAAAGAGGCAAAATGAAGTCTTGCTATTAATGAATTCTCCCTTGTGGGTTTTGTACCTTTTATTTGGTGCTGCTAACAAGGTAGTCTCTGTGAGACGGCTACAATGGTCCTCCCACACCTCCGGGCCTTGGCAGGACCCAGAGGTGTGAGAGGGGCAGAGTGGCCGTCTTACAGAGGCCTCTAACATAGCAGAGATCTGAAAAGAGGTAGGTTTTAGGAATAGGCTGTTATGGTAATCATTATTTTCTAAGGCCATGGGGGCTAGTTTTCACCCTCCTTAATTTTTTTAAGGCGAGCAAAATATGAACAAACTGCTCTCCTGAAAATGCCAGGCCTGACACTGTACTCCTTCCTTTTAACGGCCCTAATTCCAAAGAGGCAGCAGATTAGCTAGTACAGCTAATAAGTCTTTATCCTGTGAAGACAGATATCTCAGTGAAACTTGCGACTTTGAAAGCTCATTAAACGGAGACATACAACATTAGTCGCCCAAGGTAAGGAATAAAGGACCTCTCTCCTAACGGGCATAATTCCAAAGAGACAGTAGTCTCAGCTTAGCATTATTAGGGTTTAACAACACATTTACAGCCAGGGTCATATCATGTCGCTGACAGTTTTACGGGTTGAGGAAGCCGGAGTACCCGGAGAGAACCACCTCTCCAACATCGTAACTCTGAACTCTGCATGGCGGCAGAGGCAGGGTTAGATTGGTTGAAGACATGCGCACCATCGACGTGCAGTACGCCTAAGTACACAGCGTCATCATGACCCCATACAGGCAATCAGGTTAAGTGCCTTGCCCAAGGACACAATGCAGGAGTGCGAATCAGTCGCACTATGACGTTAGCCGCCAATGACATATAACAACCGCTCTTAATTCACATAAGCCAACTACAACAACAGGACTAATTGCCTGTGACGCCTAGGAATACCACACCGGTAACGGCCATATTCTAAAAAGCTAGGGGTCTTAGCGTAGCTAACACAGCCTAGAAGTCATTTATCGGTGAAGACAGATATCTGTGTATTACCCTGCTGCCTTGACCAGTTCACTAAATGGAGACTTACGATGTTAGCCGCTAATGTATAAGAAAAGATTGCTCTAACAGTACATAAGGCTACTATGGTGTCAACAATAGCACTAAATGTCTCCGACGCCTAGGAATACAGCATCGACAGGCTTGGCAATTTCAGGAGAGCGATTTTTTAGCTCTCCTTACTGCCCTCCTGAAAGAATGAAGGAGAGCGATAAATTGCCCACCTAAATATTTTGGTCTGGGATGATTGAGATTACATGTATTATGCTCACATTAAATTTTTGCTGTAAAGCAAAAATGTAATTTAACTTCGAAGTCACATAACATCACATAATTTCATTTTGAAAGTGGTTTAGTGGTAAAAGGTAATGGCTGCAACTGTGTTTGGGTATGTACTTTATACATACCCAAACACAGTTGCAATCATTTGAAGCAAAATGGGTCACAGCAATATTTTATTTTCTGTCAGTTTCAACAACTGACATCACAGTTTGAAGGGTAATTATTCTATGAATATTGACACTATAATATACTACCATTACTACTATCCTGTCACTTGAAGTAAGTGAACCAGGATGTGACTGTAGATTGAAGCAGACCTGTTGTCCAAGAAAGTCATACGCCTACCACTACCACCTTCAACCCCCCAACCCCACCCCCCCCCCCCCACCCCCCAACTTGGGCACACACAGGTATTGTCAAGTGTGTGTTCGGTTGTTGAGTGAGACATCTAGATGTCTAAGAGATTTTGCTTTACCTTAGTAAAGTTAATAAAATCACTGATGTAATAGTCTGTTGGTTTCAGTTTCAATGAGTTCGTTCAACTGGATATTTAAAATGCTGTGTAAAGCTAATTGCTCTCCTAAGCTGATTGAGGAGAACGATGTTTTGCCCTCCTGCATTTTTCAGAATGCCAGGCCTGTAGAGCATGTCTGGTCACAGTGTTGAACTGCATTCATATGATATATCATGGTTCAACTGCCTTCCATGTCATTGGGTCTCCTAGATCATTTCAGGAGAGCGATTTTTAGCCCCCCTAAATTTTTCAGAATGCCAGGCCTGCATCGAGAAGGAAAAGATGTACTTATTCCTTCTAACGGCTCTATTCCAAACAAGACAGGTGTCTCAGCCTAACTATGAGCTATAGATATTCTATTCGTAAGGACTAGATCATTGCCATTCTTATACTACTGTTAAGCCAAGGGGGGTTTCGTTAATCGGACCAAAAGCCTTCGACACCTGAGCAGAAAGATGCGAGAAGGAAAGAACTTTGTCTTTCCTTCACCCGATACTGTTAGCTGTTGTTTGCCTAGCAAACACAGACTTTTGTTCAGATGGAACAAGATTCGAAGAACTTATGAATAAAAATATAAATTTTATAGTAAATTTCCTTTCTTATAATACCAACCGCAATTGTTTACTACAGGCTTGCACTACAGTGGAAGAACCTAACTCGGATAAAATACTCTCTATTTTAATCTTTCCCAAGAGATTTGGGAAAGAAAAGTGGTGTAAAAAACACCAAGAAAAAATAAGCCAAAACTGGGTCAAAACACCCAGTAAGGGGCGCTCTTCTCTTAGTACAATTCTATGACTTCCGTTAACCAGTGCGCAAGCGGTCATCCAAACCATTCTTCTGAGTCCGCCAACATAGGAGGTATGTGATCAGCGGGGAGGAAGGATTCTTACCCGAATAAGAAGACGGGAGGGCCTGCATGTAAACAATTGCGGTAGGTATAATAAGAAGGGAAATTTACTATAAAATTTATATTTCTTATCAACCTAACTTACAATTGTTTACTACAGGCTGAAGAGACAATAGGATTGAGGGAATCACATAACCAACCCACACATAACTCAACTGCACTGGAACAGTGTACAGAGGAAGAGATCCCTAGGCCTATCAAACCATAGCATCACAAACATTAGTAAAAGACAATGAAAGATGAGGCATATGGCAAAGTGCGACGCACAGACAGAAAATTTGAATGGCTGGGATAGACAACAGCCTGAGCCGAAGCAAGAGGGCCTGTAGGACAAAGTTCCTCTGTAGGCTCCTGCAACTGTCGCAGATAAATGGAGAAGGTAGCATTTCTCGAGTAGGCGGCCAGTATAACATCCGACAACATGACGGAGTTAGTATAAGCCCCGCGAGGAAGACAATGCATTCACCTCGTGGCAGAAAAACAATTGGTAATACAATCACCAGTAGCTAGACGAGCGGAAGCAGCATGAATAGCAAGACAAATCCATCGAGAAATGGATGCAGGAGAGATCTGGCATGTGAGAAACCGCATATCCATCCAGGATAAAGGCGCGAACGCCTACCCCCCCCCCCCACCCCCCTCCAAGCTGAGCAGCGCCCAAGAAAGTGTCCATCTTGGAAAAAACTGCAAAGTCCAAGGCCTTTTCAAGGAAAAGCACTGAACAAGCTTGGAGAGGCAAGGATGAGTGTCGAAACAATGCGGTACCACATAAGAAAAAGGTCTCCGAAGCATGGACTTGCACCCATTGCCGGAGACCCCCAAAAACAAACATACACCAGAAACTCTGCAATCGCTGTGATCGAAGGAGTGACAGGAGCAACAGAGTGATCGCACATCATTGACAGAAGAACCTTCCACTTAGCCACAGAGCCTAAATCGATGGAACACTGCCATTTAGAGCAATTCACTCAGTGGAAAAGAACCTGCGCCGTCGGGACAGGGAGTCGGCTAGGACATTCAGACAACCGGGAATGTGACGAACAACCACCCCGGCGATGACATCCTGAGCGAGCAGTAGAAGATCCCAAGCCAATTCGTGATCCACTGAACATTTGTCCAGTGGAGAAGGTGAAGATGAAGAGATTCTGGTAATTGAAGCACCAGATCCAGAGAATCGACATTCGGCCTCCAACTACTGAGCAGAAAGTGTTGGAGAGGTCTAACATGCAGCCGACCTAGAGGAATGAGATCCGTCACCGAACCGCAGAGACGTTCGAGCAGCCGGAGAATAGCCCGTGCTGTCGCGGATGTAGACTGGGACAGAGTCAGAGCAAAAGCTGAAAGAATCACAGCCCTGGCATGGGGAACAGCCACCGTATTGAACTGAGTGCGGAAGGCCATCCCCAGATGACAAAACGACTGAGAAGGGACCAGATCCGACTTCTCCTCGTTGACTCTGAATCTTAGCGACATGAGCAAGCTCAACAGAGTGTCGACATCCAACTCCTGTAAGGCAGCATTGGAATGCCTCTGGAGGATATCGTTCAGATATGCCGAAGTAGTCACCCTGGATTGTGTGCGATGGAAGGCTATCACATGCGACATCAGTTGGGGAAGGCCCAAGGAGCCAGGTTGAGGCCGAAAGGCATGGCCTTCGACTGGTAAACTCGCCCCAGAAAAGCAAACCTGAGATACTTCCGCGACACCTGAGAATTGAAACGTGAAAGTAAGCGTCTCGCAGGTCGATGCTGGAAGCGAAATCTCCCTGGTGAATGGAACGGCGGACCGACCTGAAAGTCTCCATGCTGACTTGGGAGCAATGATAGACTGGTTCAGGATACTCAGATCGATAACCGGTCGGAGTCGGCCGTCCTTCTTCGGCACCAAGAACAGGCGGGAATAAAACCCCACTGACTGAATGTTCTTGACGACCTCGATTGCCCCCTTGGCCAGGGGATTGTCTCTCTCCATGGACAAAAGCTCCCGACGTAAAACGTCTGAAGGAACTGTGGTTGGAAGAGGCACTCTGGACAGAGTGGGGTGCCTTCGGAAGGATATTCGCAGCCCGTATCGAACAACATCTCACACCCAAGGATCGGATGTGATGGTGGCCCAACGGTCTGTGAACTCGGCTATCCTTCCTCCAACCTGGACGAATCGAGGTGAGGACCTTCAGTTCGAGCCCCGACTAGGCCCGCGAGAGGAGAAACCACCTCCTCTACTGAATGAAGAATCCTGAGACTTCCCTCTAGCCTGCCGACGCTTACCCTTACACCGTGAGTAAGAGTAGATGCGGTGGCAAAAGGATCAGCCCTTTGCTTCGCAGAGGAAGCAGAAGGGTACTTGTTAGGCTTTGAATGGTCCCAGACTCCCCTAGAAGGTTGATCAAGCTGACAAAGCAGCAACTGATCTTTGGAATGACGTAGGACATCATCCCAGACCGTCGACACGGAACCCATAAAACAGTAGCGGACCTGCCAAAGAAGCAGATCGAAGAGCAGCGTGCTGCCCCCAGGAAGGGATCGGCCTGTGTCCAGCACAGAGACCCTTCGAACTAGTTCCAAAATAGCCGTGTCACAGGCAGGCGTGTGAGTAAGATGCATGAGCACCTTAGACAGCACACGCAAAGGAGCCTGTACATCGTCAAACCTATCTGGAGGCAGATAGGCAGCTAAGGCAGAGACGACGTGATCGGAGAGAGAAAGCATACCCAGCATTTCTCTCGACAAGCCCAACATGGACTCCAGAGTCGTCATAGGAATGACGGCAGACTTGGGCTTGGAAAGCCCAAGGGAGTTCTGATCCAAAACCGTCAAAGTCTGGCAGACTGACGGATTGGCGCACCAGAGGCAAAATGGTGTCAACCCTGGTGAAGAACGGAGCCTTCATAGCCTTGGAACTTGAAGTCCAATGCTGAAAATGCTTCAACCACCTGTACTGACTGGCACGGTCGAAGACGCCCAGAAGCAGGTTGCTTCACAGGTTGTAGGTGCGTGACCGATGATCGCGGCCTGGCTGACACTGTCGGCTGGTTTGATGGTTTGAGATCCAGAAGGAACCCAAACACGAAGTCAAAAGCTGCCCCCAAGTCAGAAGACTGCTGGCTCTTGACATCAAGGATGTCCGACTCCTCCCCGGAGTCGGAAGACACATAGCCCATCGTGGGCAAACCAGCCAACGCATCCCATGGTGTAGGCACACCAGGGGGATCAGAAAGCGGCCTATTTCCAGTCCCGGGAGGTGGCGCCATAGGGGGTGCCTGGAAATCACACGCTGCCTCGCAGGAAGCAACAGGAAGGGTCTTGGACAGAACCCGAGTGAGTAAGGAGAGGGCCTCCCTAAGCTCACTGCCCGTACCAGCCGGTTCGACATGGGGACGAACCAGCAAAGTGGCTTCACACCTGACCCTCTTAACCAGCGAAGGGTCACGATCCTCCAATACACCTGAAGCGGGGTGACGAGCAGCAGCCGAAACATCTGAGGGCAGACGTGTATAGGGGGATGACACACCCCAAGGATCAACATAGCGGGAACTCAGGAGAGTTGCCGCAGACCTCTGCGGGGCAGAAGATCCAGGCTGCACAGAAGGCATTCGTCCTGCAAAACTGGCCGTGTGACCAGAATGAGTGGACGGAAAATGCCAATGACAAAACTGTGGTACTTGACGCTGCAGAGACCACAGTAGAGGGTTCAGCCGGCAGGCACTTCCAACTTCACTGAGTTGAAGTCAGGGAAGGCTGAGGCCGATACCCCACGTCTACACTACCAGACACCGCTGCAGACCACTGCAGGTATAAAACTGCTGTGCTCAACGGCTGAGAGAACACAGCAGGGGGTTCAGTCGGCAACCACTTCCAACTTCGCCGAGTTGAAGTCGGGGAAGGCTGAGGCCAATACCCCACAACCACACTACAGACATCCCTGCAGACCCTTGCAGGGATAAGCCGAGACCGGCTAAAAAGGTGCCCGATGACGTTGTAGACAGAACAGCAGTAGCAGCAGATACTACGGGAGCTGTTGGAACTGGCAGAAAAGGAGGAGTCACAATCTTAGTGACAGCCTCAGATGTCGACTGGAGAGGGCGCATAGTCCCGGAACCAGGCATCTATTCACCAGGAATCCAACAGCTCCCGCAGTATCCACCACGGTAAAAAAAAAAAACTGCACATCCCCCACGGATGGGGAATAATTCTCACCAGATGTGGTCAAGTCGGGAGGACCGCAAAACGACAGCATTCCACACCCACCGCAGGTGCGGGAGGAGCTGCACATCCCCCATGGAGGGGGAGTAACTCTCACAAGATGTGGTCGAGTTGGGAGGCTCCGAAACGACGGCGTTCCCAACCCCCATCGGTGCAGGAGGGGCTGCACATCCCACCACTGAGGGGGTATAACTCACGCGAGACGAGGTCGAGTCAGGAAGCTCCAAAACGACAGCGTTAGACACAAACCGCATGTGCCGGAAGGAACAGTTACGAGAATGCACTTAAGGCGAAGGCAAAAGGAATTGCCTTAAAGGAACCGAACTGGAAATACCAGAGGTGAGAGCAGTAGAAGAAAAAGGTGAACTCAATAGATACAGAAAGTAGAAGAACCACGAGAGAAGGTGGCAGAAAAAAAAAAAACAGTGGGTACATGACAGAAGCCAGTCGACAGGGACTGAAAAAACAGAAATTCAGCCCTCAACAGAGTGAAGAAATCCTGTTCAGGGAGTCCCTCATTGACACCTAACTCCAAAAACAATTTAAATTTATCAACCGAAAAATTTCATTGTCGAACCGTGTTGACACGATGTCGAAAAAACATTCGCGAAAACGGAATATATAAATAATATACAATGAGAATGCGGTTGAAAATATTAACGAGAATATATAAAACACAGTCCTGTTATTATACGATCTTCAGATCCATAATACAGTCACAGGAAAACCATTATCGACGAGTTGAATTATCACTGTATCATAATGCAAAGATGGCAATACGTCAACCATTTTGCACGGACAGAAGAATAGTTTTGATGACTGCTTGCGCACTGGTTAACGGAAGTAGTGGAGTTGTACTAAGAGAAAAGCGTCCCTTCATGGGTGTGCGCCGATGGCGCTCGACCCAGTTTTGGCTTATTTTTTCCTGGTGTTTTTACACCACTTTTCTTTCCCAAATCTCTTGGGAAAGATTAATATAGAGAGTATTTTATCCGAGTTAGGTTCTTCCACTGTAGTGCAAGCCTGTAGTAAACAATTGTAAGGTAGGTTGATAAGAAATTCATAGTCTTAATGTGCCATTCCGTGAGGGATGGAGAATCAACCTCCATAGCCCTTTCACAATCTGGATGTCCCATCTGAAAAACTTGGTCAATACCATTCGAATGCACAGATGACCGGGCCAACCCAGCACCGTCTGACAGCTCACCACCGGAGACTGTTGATGGCAGAACCTGCGACTACTAGGATGCTGCGATATGCTGTGCAATCTGTGGCAGCAGGTCTGTGAAATAGGCTTGCAGAGCAGCAATTGTCCGCTTCTTCACCATATGCTGCTCACGAGATGGAGATCTGATCCCAGATCTTTCGACACATGTCCCGTATAAAAATGCCTCAAACGACTAGCTACAGATTAAACCGACTTTGGTGGTGAAGACTGGGAACATCTCTGGAACTACATGAACATGCGAAGTCAGACAGCTAGTCTGCTGTCTAACATGCTTCATCGATGAAGCAGCCATAGCTGCAACCAGCCTCAGCTGTAGTGTCGAAGGAGCATCCCGAACCTCAAGCAGGAACGGGCGTCCCAACTCTCTAAAGTTTCTCAAAGCAGAAACAGTTGACCCTGACAGCTGCCGGAACGGAGAGGTTTCTTCAGCTCGCAGTCTGGATACTGACCTCGCCAAAAGTTCCATTTAGAAACTTGTAGGCTTCTACCCTTTAGAGTGCTTATCCATGGTGGAAGAAGAGGAAGCCGTAACAACAGTCGACCCCAGTTGATGTGTGGAAGGAGCATCCCGACTCGCACATTTCGGACGGTTGCTCAGACTCAATGAAGTTTCTCACAACACAAAACAGTCTACCACGACTGCTAATGGGACGGAGAATGCTCTCCAACTCCCGATGTGACCCCCAGATATCACTGAGTATCTCATTGAGAAACTTGTTGGCTAATTCCCTTTGCATGCACTTCCATGTAAGAAGAAACCATAACCACAGCCAACCCCGGGTGAAGTATGGAAGGAACATCCTGACACAGGTTCCGACTCAATACAGTTTGTTGCAACGGACACAGTCGACTCCGACTGCTAACAGGGCCGAGATGGTTCTCCGACTCACGATTTGACCCCAGATCTTGCCGAGCCTCCCGTCGAGAAACTTTCAGGCTTCTCTTTTTGCCATCGTCACTGGGTGAGCTTTATATTATGAGGTGCTCGCTCTACCCATGTTATTCTACTCTGTTATACTACTCAACCACAACAGACCTCCTGGCATCCCAGCTCCCATATGGAGACGACCACTTCATCGGTCAAGCTAGCTGCATGCAGAGGATTATTCAAACTAACTTGAGACCTCAATCCTGTGCACAATATCATAAGCACCATTGCAGCTAGCTCTATCTACTTGTCAAAGCGGGCTCATCTGAGTGTGACGACGGCAGCATGTAACAGACAGGTGTCAAAGTACCATCACTATGTTCTTGTTCCTCTGAAAAAGAGACTGAAAGACTAGAATTAATCAGCGGTGCACGCTCCTACATCAGAATTTCACCACCCACCACACAGGTTGACACCCGTTTCCAACATTCGCATCCCATAGTACAAGTATTGAAGGAGAGTCGCGACTACCGGCAAACAACAAGCATAAATACGAGGCTTGCGAGACTACCCTAAGTACCAATTCTTATAATACAATAATAATGAGGCGAAAATCATAAGTTCGCTGCACACCCAATAATATAAATAAACATCGCAAGGATACATAACATAGACAATCACAAACATTTTCGAAATAAATTAAAAAAAAAAAAATTCAAAAATTTGGGAATGAAGCCTAAGTGCCCAAAGGGAATCTCATGAGCCCAAGGGCATCCCGGTAGAGCCTAAGTGTGGGCAAGCACTACCTAATTAAAGTTAAACTACTAGAATAAGATATAATATGTATCCTAATGAAAAAATGAAAGTGTCAATGACACTGTAGCTCAACTTGTTAAGACATGTACATGTATAGTATGTGACACAGCATTGACAAACAAACATCTAGGTAATGACCTGATAGCAAAGGTACATATAAAGTATTATAACGGTCTGTACATAAATACTGACCATAGCCTGTACCACATGTGGGTGACAGTCAGATGCTAAATAGAAAAGAAATCTTTTGAGTCCCAGAGTGAGTCTGACTGAACCCCAAAATATTTGTTCTCAAAGCACAGTGATAACAAAGGCACCCCCAAAACACTTGTTCCTGTCCCACGGTGATAACAAAGGTGCCCAAGAAGTTTTGTAAAGATCGGTTCATAAATATGGCCTCTAGCCCGAGCCGTATTGAATTGATGATGGACAGACGGACGACTGGCCATGGCATAAGCTCAAATTTGACTTATGTCAAAGTTGAGCTAAAAACAATAACAGTTTTTAACTAAAAATTGAATCCATACAAATCCAAAACGTTACTGAACAGACAACAACATCAAGAGGAAAAAAACGGAAACTAACCAACAACAGGCACAACAAAGGCTCAAAGTCAGTAACCGATCAACAACCACCTGATGCAAAAGTAGATCTTCATATGAAGAAAAAACAATGCATCTGGTAGAAGATGCAAGAATACAAAACGCTTGAACACAAATGAACAGGATGTAAACATTGGGGATAAACGAAATACCTATTCTGTTTTACAAGTTAAACTCCCAAGAATTTAATAAAAAATTCTTCAATAAAATGCCGAAAGAGCTTTGGTATAACAGGAGGGTTCAGGAGAGGGAAGGGAAGTAATACTAACAAAACTACTGTGGAGTCATATTATAATGACGACGTTCAGAAGCATATCCCGAAATTGGGGAACATAAAAATAATTTTACATAAAAATTATGAAATTACAGCCCTGAACATCCAAAACCACTGTTATTCACTTCCAGCATCCTGCTACACTGTTGATTCCATGAAAACCATCATTAATTTGTGTCTGGCATGTTTATTGACTTGGGTCAAAAAAAAGAATGATGTTGGCGCCAATTCCGGTCACTTCCTGGGTACTGCGCATACTAAAAGTATGGAGGGCCTGATAGAACTTTTAATTTGCGGTAATGTATGAAAATTTTGGGGATTGGGGGGTTCAAAATTTGTGTTTGTCCCTTAATAATATTGAGGTGGCACCAGTTGAGTCAGGGCCATTGGTTTTAGAATAAAAAATATGTCCTGCAAGGGTTAATGGCATCTTATATTGATGCATTTAACACACATGAAATATAAAAACCACAGCATACCCATCGGCCATGGTAGCCTCCACTCATATACAGCAAAACAGGTCAGAAATTTTCAAAGTCCACACTGACAAAAAAGTCTAACATTGCATTAAAAAAGTCCAAAATCTCCAAACAAAATGTCCAAACAAGGGTTAATGTTGCCTTATATTGATGCATTTAACACACATATGAAATATAAAAGCCACAGCATATCAGTTGTAGCCTCCAATCATGTACAGCAAAACTGGTCAGAAATTTTCTTAGTCCACACTTACAAAAAAGTCAAACATTGCATTAAAAAAGTCTAAAATTTCTGAAAAATGTCCAGCCAAGCGTTATTGGTGTTTAAGGTGTTTGGTCAGTCTTGAAAGAGTCATCACAGTGCTCCATAACTTTCAATTGGTGCAATACTAAATAACTTGTCTCCTAAGATTCAATTCGATATCAGGATAAGATTCAATGAGATTCGATTCGCAAAAAAAAATTTGTGATTCACAGGATCCCTGGGTTGAATGTTGGGAAATTGGGTCAGCTTGAGACTACATTCAGTGTTCTGTGCACATACCGAATACCGCACTGAAACTGGGGCATTGACCTGCAAAATGCCGATACCGAACCTGAAATTTCAGTACCTCACAGCACTACTAGACAGTGTTTTCAATATCTTTAAAATGCATTTTTATTTCCTTCACCCAGAACATCGTTTCTTGTGAGTAGGTTTCGGTTTGGCTCTAAAACCGAAAGCAAAACCGTGTAATTGTTAAATCAGTACGGTTTCGGTTTTCTCTACAAAATGTCAGAAACATGTTTACACTGTTCAGTTTGCATTGTCAACGACTTAAAACTAAATCTGTTACATCAACTGATAACTGTCATCAGTATTCATGTATTCAGATTCCAGAGAAATTAAAATTTTTTAGTAAATTTTGTTTCTTAACACACCTACCATAATTGTTTACAACTGGCTGTAAAGTAAGTGCAAGCCCTACTTTGGAACAACTCAAGCTAATAAACTTTTCCAAACGAGTTGGAAAAAGTGGAAGAGTGCAAAAGCACAAAAAAAAGATCGAAAAGGGGTTACAGGTACTCTCTCTGCACACCTCTTGCATTTACCTAGCACATGCACAACAACCGTGACGTCAATTCCGAATTTCTGCCAATGAGAAGTTCGTGATTTAGCGGGAAGGCAACGATATCAAAGATATCCCCAAGGTGGGTGGGCCTCCAGTAAACAATTGTGGTAGGTATGTTAAGAAACAAAATTTACTAAAAAATTTTAATTTCTTCTCAACCTACTCACAATTGTTTACAATTGGCTGAATAAACAATAGGAGGAGGTGAATCACATAACCAATACCAACAAGCGCAGCAGAAAGAAAAGCAAGGAGGGCAGAGAATGACAGCGAAACCTGTAAAAAGAGAAAGAATGAAGCACCTGAAAAGAACAAGGCTGAGCGATGCACAAACCTAAAAAAACATATTTAATCAGGGTGCACAACAGCCTGAGCAGCAATGAGAGGGCCTAAAGAAAAAAGTTCCTCAGATTGCTGCTGCCGGTGGCGGAGAAAAAAGGAACTGCGTGCGATTAATATAAGTCTTGATCGCATGAACAGGACAAAGAAGAGGCCATCAACAGCAGGGAGAGCCCAAATGCAGATGGGAGGAGGTACCGAATAAGGAAGCTGATTCTTGGCCAGAAAAGAGCAGTCAGTAGTGAAGGTTACACTGTTAGCCTCATTTCTGAAGAGAGCTGAATCAACAGAAAGCGCATGAAGCTCACTGACACATCTGGCAGAAGCAAACACTAGAAGGAAAGCTGTCTTATATGTGAGAAAACGCACATCAGTCTTAGATAAAGGCTCAAATGGCGCTCCCTCCAAACAATGTAACACCCATGCCAAGTTCCATTTGGTGTAAGACGCAAAACTCGAGACATCTTCAGAGAAAAGTGCCGAATCAGTTTGCAGAGAAAGAGATTACGACCGATGCACTGCTTTCCTACACAAGAGAAAGTATCTGACAGCATAGACCGATGGCCCTTAATAGTAACAGGCTGGAGGCCCTAGGAGTGAAAAAGGTATACCAGAAAATCTGGAATCTGAGCGATTGACAGATTAAGGTAATCCACATGTTGAGCTGTACACCAGCGGCAGGAAACCTTCCACTTAGAGCATAAGTCATGCCAGTGGAATGTCGCCATGATGCAGAAATGCACTCCACTGTTCGTCTCGAAAAACATCTACATCGCTGACAGGACACGATAAAAGACAGACATGAAGGGACAGGCTCGCCAGGTTGTTGTGATACTTCCAGGGCCGTCCCTGGGAAAGAAGATCGTGGTGTAGAGGTAGATGAATGGGCCGATCTGCCAACAGAGGCCGCAGCAGATTGATCCACACCCTCTGTGGAGACAGGGGTGCGATCAGAATGACCCTGCAGCTGCAAGCGCGATTCTTTTCCAACACCTGAGGAAGAATCGGTGCATCGGAGGGAAGGCATACGAGATGCAACCCATCCAGTTCAGAGACAGAGCGTCTACCACAAAGGCTAGTGGATCCGGTCAAGGGGAGTCAAAGGTCTCTAACTGATGATTCAAGCGAGTAGCGAAAAGGTCGACAAGAGGACGACCGGGCCACTCGCAAATCACCTGAAACACCGATCGATGCAGCATCCATGTGGTGGGAAGGACACTGTCACGTTGGGACAGGGCGTCTGCTAGGACGTTGAGATGTCTGGGAATGTGCCAAATGGCCACCCGAGCATTTACATCCCACAGCACCTGAAAATAAGCAGCCTGACATTAGCAGAATGAGGTCCCTAGAGGGTGAATTTGATGATGCTATCCCATACAGTGGGCAACTTATCCTATGGGAACCTCTTTCTGTTTAGTTTTGAGACCCTGATTCAGATTGAGGTTCACAGAGGGTAAATTTGGGGACCTCGGTTTGCAGATGACAGTCTGCTTATTTTCTGGCTTGCATATGTCCCTCCTAAGAAAAGCATATACCAACTAGACGAAGTTATTGTGCCCACACAATACACAGGATTTTCCTTCTATTTCAGTTCCTGCACTTGCACGTCCCAAAATTGAGATAAACGCATAAAAACAGATTTTTTTTTATTTTTGATCGGAAATTTTCGAAGTCTCAAACAAAAATTTTTCAGACTAAAATTTTATTTGTTTTTCTCCTTCTTAAAATGGACCAAAACACATAAAAACTAAAAAACTATTTTCTGGATTTTGGTCCAAAATTTTTTTAAGTCCCACCCGGCCAAATTTTCAGTGTGAAAAAAAAAAATTTTTTTTGTCTTAACATTGACCAAAATGCACAAAAAACAAAAAAAATAATTTCCGGTCCAAAATTTCAAAATCCAGGCCAGGATCCCAAATTTTCCGAGTCAAAAAAAAAAATAAAATTTTTTTGTCTTTGAATTGACCAAAACTCATAAAAACCAAAAAAACTAATTTCCAGATTTTGATCCAAAATTTCGAAGTCCGGACCAGGACCCAAAATTTTCAGCCCAAATATGAACCCAGGGATTTGGCTTGAACAGACATGAATCTCACCTCCCTAAGCATGCTGCGTACCAAATATGAAAAGATTACTATTGGAAGATCTGAAAAAGATTTTTAAAGAATATTCCTTATACTGCACTAATTTAAACATTTGGGCTCCCATAGAGAGCCCACATAAGGACCCAGGGAACTGATTTCAATAAACATGTAAAACAATCTTCCAAAGATGTTATATGTGAAATTTGAAAGCTTTTGGACCAGTGGTTTGGGAGAAAAGTAGTCTTACATGTCTTTCCCATTACCCACAGTGTTAAAAAATGCTGACTCAGCACTTTTTCAAAGTCCCCAAAAAGTACCCCATGATAAAACAGATAGCATTTTTTTTTTACCATTCCATTCTGCTGGTCCTAAGGAAGCTTCACACCAAATAAGAATTCTCAGCACCGTATAGTTTTGGAGATAAAGGCATTTTAATTTTTTTCTATTTTTAGCTCCTGCCATTCCCATGGGGCGACAGGGAAAAATTTTTTGGCATAAATTAAGTACTTATGACCCAATAAGCCCTCATATCAAATTTGGTTCAAATCTGCCTCTCGGTTTGGAAAATAGACATTTTGGGTGGGGCAAAAATTCTTGCCCCCCCCCCCCCCCGATAACAAAGGCAAATATAGCTCCTCGAACTTTTCTTGAACAAATCGCAGTCTACACCTCAAAAGGAAGTGGCACACCAAGTATCAAGTCTCTGCCACTGCTGGTTCATGAGAAGAAGATTTTTTAAGATTTAAGCACACTTTTTAGGGATGGCCCAACCGAGGGGCGGGTCAACTTGATTTGAACAAATTTGAATTGACATATGATAGGGTACCCGCACAGCAAATTTTGTTGAATTTGGTCCAGTAGTTTGTTAGAAGAAGTCGATAATGTAAAGTTAACGCCAGACGGACGATGGACGGAAAGTGATTAGTAAAGCTCCCCTTGAGCTGTGCTCAGGTGAGCTAAAAACAAAATATACTTGTCGCGTGGGTTTCCCTGACACATGCTTAGAATTTAACCTTCAACATTGTCACCTCCCTTAATGCATTTATCCAATGTATGCATGTGAGCACATACCATGATGGAATGTCCCGCGCCTATTTAGTATTTTCCTGCAGAGTGCAGACCATGCGAGTCTGCGAGGCCTAAAATCCTCCGCACACAATTAAATTGAACATTTTGCCTCATATAATACAGAACTGATTCAGTTTTGCAAGCAACAGATGGAAATTGAAAGTAGAATAACAACTTTAAAAGGCAAACGGAAAAAGGTGCAGTTCAAAACATTACAGATAACAAGAGGCCCCAAGGGGCCTTAATCGCTCACCGGGCAAAATGATTCAAACAAAGTGGTTCAAAGAAGTATTTGGGGTCATATTCAGTTAGACATGGTTCATCAACACTACAAAGGAATGCAGTCATGAGAGACAAATTTTATGGAACTATGGACATGGCTTGAACAAACTTAAATCTTACCCCCCTAAGGATGCTGCATACCAAATATCAAAAGCATTCATCTGCTGGATCTGAAGAAGAAGATTTTTAAAGAAAATTCCTAATTTTGAACTAAGTTATCATTCAGGCTCCCACAGTGAGCCCAAATACGAACCCAGGAACTTGGCTTGCACAAACTTGAATCTCACCCCCCTAAGGATGCTGCATGCCAAATATCAAAACATTCTGACTGCTGAATCTGAAGAAGACTTTTAATGAAAAATTTCTCATATTGACTAAGTTATAATTCAGGCTCCCACAGGGAGGCCAAATATGGACCCAGGGACTTGGCTTTAACAAACTTGAATCTCACCCCCCCAAGGATGCTACACACCACATATCAAAACATTCCGACTGCTGGGTCTGAAGAAGAAGATTTTTAAAGAAAATTCCTCATTTCGAACTAAGTTACAATTCAAGCTCCCACAGTGAGCCCAAATATGGACCTAGGGATATGACTTGAACAAACTTGAATCTCCCCCCCCCCCACCCCTCGTTGGGGTTGCTGCATACCAAATATCAAAACATTCTGACAGCTGGATCTGAAGAAGAAGATTTTTAAAGAAAATTCCTCATTTTGAACTAAGTTATCATTCGGGCTCCCACAGTGAGCCCAAATATGGACCTAGGGACATGGTTTGAACAAACTTGAATCTCACCCCCCTAAAGATGCTGCATACCAAATATCAAAACATTCTGACTGCTTGATCTGAAGAAGAAGATTTTTAAAGAAAATTCCTCATTTTGAACTAAGTTGTAATTCGGGTTACCACAGTGAGCCCAAATATGAACCCAGGGACTTGGCTTGAACAAACTTGAATCTCACCCCCCTAAGCATGCTGCATACCCAATATCAAAAGATTCTGCCTGCTGGATTTTGAGAAGAAGATTTTTAAAGACATTTGCCTGAAATGCACAAAGTTCGAATTTGGGCTTCTATACTGAGCCCAAACGTGCATCCAGGGGGCCAATTTGAACAAACTTGAATCAGATCCACCCCACAATGTTGCATACCAAATATCAAAAGATTCTGCCTGCTGGATCTGGAGAAGAAGATTTTTTAAGAAATTTGCCTGAAATGCACTAAGTTCGAATTTGGGCTTCTATACTGAGCCCAAATATGAATCTAGGGGGCCGATTTGAACAAATTTAAATCAGACCCATACCAAGATGCTGCATACCAAATATCAAAAGATTCTGCACACTGGTTCTGGAGAAGAAGATTTTTTAATAATCATATTTTAATGTCATATTTCTAACTGTCATCTTAACATAGGGCCTGTGACCTTGATCTTGTGGGGCACATACCATATAATTATTCGAAACACACTTTCTTTTGATAATACATATTGTTATAAAGTTTTGTTGAAAAATATTCGGTGGTTAAGAAGTTATGGCCCGGACAAAGAAAATGTTGACGACAGATGGACAACTTAGCATCAGAAAAGCTAAGCTGACTTTGTCAGGCAGAGCTGAAGAAATGTCCTTTACAAATTACCTTTGATAAGTAATTTTGCACTCTACAAGTAACAAGCACTAGTAGCATTGTCTTTCCTGGCAAGCTTCCTGCTCATTATGTGCCAAGAGATATTAACTCTACTTTTAAATATTTCAAAACATGCATGAATACACCTTGTTGCAAGATATTAGAGTTACAGTTGCTTGTTAAAATGCATTCTAAGGCTGACAGAAAATTCAAATTCTGCTCTTCTATGACTTGAATCTTCACAGTGACAAGGGAGGCAGACCCCTTCCCAATAGAAGAAAAATGTCTGTGAAACAAAATATACATGTATATGGTTGTATTGTATGTACTACCATTAGATGAAGCCTGTTTCCTCACTGGAAGAACATCACTTAAAGCCAGTAGATATGGAAAGGACGTCATCTTAGTAGAAGCTCTTCCTTTCGCCAGACCCTCTGTAACTCGGTAATATCTGCCTTTGATAACACTGAACCTTTGATCACACTGATGGGGTGTCACTTTATAACCCAGTTCCTGCATCTTTTCAGCCACATTGTTCCAGAGTGTTCTTCCTTTTCCAACTTTTGTTTCTTTGTACACCTTGATGAGAGAATTGGTAGCCTCAACTGTCCATCCAGTTCTACTGTCAATCTTGTCCTCATCAACATTTTGTGTGACTAGAAAATAAAATAAAACAGCCTTTTGAGTCTCAAAGTTCAAGAAATTGTCTTTGAATATCTAAATTTGGCTTTTTAAGAATGCATTAATACAATTACTGTACAGCCACTGTGGACTGGTCACTTTCCATTGGTGGGCAATATTCCCACAGACTTAATAATATTAGATTCCAAACACTAATAACAGGAATAATCATCACAAATTAAATTAAAGATTTATCTGATGATTATTTTTATTACCTGGTAAACGTATGTGTGGACATCAATGCCCATGAATGAATTATGACCAGTACTTGTACTGCATGTAATAAATTAAGCATACAGTACTCCGGGTTCATACAATCAAGGACAAAAAAAAAATTCAAGGACTTTTCAAGGACAAATAAACACAAATGAGCATTATCAAGCCGCCGTGTTCTGACAGGATTGTCATTTCTCAAAAATCTCACCTGCTTTTAAAATGTTTTTTTCACAATTGGAGGGATGCAAGATTATGTTTGGTGGTTACAATTTATTAATATTTATTTTATTACAAATCATTGGAGAGTGCCGCTCACCAATGATTTATAATAAAGTAAATTTATGTGAAGAAAGTGTCATTTGCTACTAAGTGCATACCAAGTCTGCGTAAAGACTGGAGTACTCAAACTTTTTCAGTTAAATTGATGGTGGCTTCCAGCACTCTACCAGTTATTTCTAATATCCATGTTTTCTTTTCTCACCTTTTCAAAAAATTTAAAACCAAATAAAATTGAAAATTTGGCAAAAGGTTGCACTCAATTAAACAAGCTACAATGACAGAAAGAAAAATCCAAGGACCTTCAAGGAGTCTGACTGCTTTTCAAGGGAATTTTCTGAATTCAAGGAGTTTGGCTAAAATTCAAGGACTTTTCAAGTCTGTGTGAACCCTGGTACTGCAATCACAAATGTGGTCTCTCTTAAGATGAATGTGATCTGATTGCAACACACCTGCACCATTAAACAGATATGTCATAAATACAATACACATCTACTGAGAAATGAAGACTGCACTAACAAAAAGAAATGAATGAAAGCAGGATCTTTGATTCAATGTTCACATATTTCTTTTTTGGTGAGCAAGATTCTACCATGCAGTGTGAGGAAAGCAGACAAAGAATTTCGCCTGGACTGCAACCCAGTATTTCGATTTTAAGGCGAACTATCACTCTTGTATGTCATCATGCTGGCAATTTTTACTTTTTGTAAGTAGACAACAGCACGCCTTAGTTCCACTTAGCGAGTGATTAACCACTACCTAAAGAAATGGCTGCATCTATCACATACTATACAAATAGTGCAGAAGAAATTTTTTTTTAAAATTTTAATAAAACCATAAAATGTGACCTCTCAATGGAACAAGCTTGTTTAGCTTGTTCTAATGAGGGGTCACATGGTATGGTTTTGTTGGAAATATTTTAAGACTTGGGGGGGGGGGGGGGATTAAAACAACATATTTTGATGTGTTTTCCGTAAAGGTTTAAAATTTAGGCAGCCAAGACTTGATCAGAAACCACAGTGAAGATTAATGCTTGGTAATTAAGACTTGAAGTATTAACTTAGCACTCTACAACAATGATAAATGATAATCATATATATAATATATGTAAGAGTGTCTCTCTCGATTATCCATCGAAAGAATATCAAAATATGACCTGAGAAGTTACGCGCCAACTGAGAAGCCTATTTCTGATATTTAAAAGCCAGGTCCTGATGTTTCAGAACCAAATACGCACTGGCGCATGCCCAGGTCGGTCCCTGGGTACAGGCCCATGCAAGTAGAAAATTCGCATTACTGAGGCTCGAGTTGGGAATTTGTTTTGGTGGAGAAGAAACTCACAAAGAATAAAAAGAAATATTACCTTCAGAATGAACTGAAAATACACTGACATTCTACAGTCTGTGGCTTTGCAGTTGTGTCTGTACAAGACTTTGCTGCTTCAATAGGCAGCCAAGACTTACCTAATTTAGACAGCCAAGACTTGCCTGAAAATAACAAGGTTCTAAGAATGTAACTTGCATCTAAAAACTGCCTCTTCGGGCACCTAATTTTCTTACAGTAAAAAGTGGACAAAATTGCAATTTGGCATTTAAAGGTTCAAGAAGAACATGTTGTTTGTCCTTGAATTCAGACATTCTGTTAGGTTGAAAATATTGGTTTTCTAGAGGCTTTTGACCACTTAGTTCAGAACACCAATTGTGAATTAAAGTTCTGTTTGAAAGGGGAATGAGATTGGGAAACACAAAAGAATCCTTGCTTGGAGTTGTTTGACCGTGTGACGAAATGTCATGAAGTAACACACTGCTGGAAAGATCTCTCTGACCCCTTTTCAATGGTGCACTTCAATAAACCATGATATAGGCATAACCCTTTACTTAACGGGAAGAGAGGACAAATCATGACAAAGAAAGATACTAAATAACTAAAAAAAATTCCATTTTCTGCATCCAAAAAACATCTTTTGGCTGAAATATTGGGCTACAGGTATTTGAGTTTTCAATACTGAGTACGGTATAAAATAAAATACCACAGTATGACTACATACCGCGAGCATCATCAGCTTTACATTTTCAGGACAGCTGAACAGGGGAACTTCAATCACGGGTGTCTGGAAACCTGATCTAAAGAGATATATCACATACACTTCGAAATACCCTTTCTTATATGGATAATAAACATGTGTATATTAAATATATAAGAGGGGGTTATTTTGAAGTAGGGGTGATATATCTCTTTAGATCAAGTTTCCAGATGCCTGTGATTCGATGAAGAACGAATGTTGTTTTTTCAAGGAGCATTTTACAATGTATTTTTTAACTTTTTCGTGTTAAAAAACGATTGTTGGTAAAATGCTTGTTACAAAAAAACTTTGGTCATCTAATCTCAATTAACTTCGCTTGCAGCTAATAAAACACCAGTATGGCTTCTTTATTGTTGGTGGCAGAATGCTAATCGAGTTTGTATGGAACACATTGAGACAGGATGTACTTGAATAAAGTAGCATTAAATTTATTGTTCTCTTAAGTGTGCTACAGGTAATGGAACTGCATGTCCGATAATAAAGATGCATTGAATTTGCAAAATTATCAATTACCAATTTCACACCATTCGATGGAAGCTTATTTCGATGGATTAACGGGAGCGCATTAGTCTAAAGTAAGTAATTTACAGTCTTACTTTGATATGAGATGCAATTGGTTAGCCCCACATGCATCTCATTTCGCATTTCCGTGGCACATATGGACTTTTTTATTCGACAATACTGTGAAAGTCGGTATACCGATTAAGTTGAAAATTGCTCAGTATTTACTCGGTATTGAAAAAAATACCGAGTTTCGGTAAAATACCGAATACAGTGCAGCCCTACTGACATAGCACAGGTCCTTCCACTAGCATTATTAATACCCACACTACTCTGACTATACCCAAGAGCCACAACAGTTGAATAACTCTTTTGAAAGATAAACCAAGTCACAGCAAAACTGGATAATGCACATCTGTAGTTCATTGCAGATCATGTACACTGATTTTCAAACCAATAGTAGTACATGCAGAAAATGTAGAAGTAGTTCATTTCCTCTGCTATTACAGATATAGAACTGATCCACTGCAAATTGATGTTATGCACATTTGCACTATCTATTGATCATGTATAGAGTTCCAAAACCATTTTATTTATTTGGGTTTAAGCAGGGTTTCTGCTAGGGGAAAATTTGTGGGTCCGGAAGTTTAAAGAAAGTGAAACTCAGATGCCGAAGGCGTCTGCCACATGTGCCGAAGGTACATGTGTATAGAAGGGGGTCTGGGGGGAGAACCCCAGGATTTTTAGGTGCTCTCTGGTGGCCTCTGGGTGCATTCTGGTCGCTAAAATGCAGAATAATTGAAGTGGAAAATATGTATTTTTTCCTCCTACTATTCTCTTAAATTCCCACGGGGCACACAATACTACATCTGGTCGGAGGTTTCATAAAAATACAAACCCAAAACAACACAAAATCCACGAATCCTGACAGTGACTGCGACGCTTGACCTCAACGTAAATAATTGGAAATGCAGAAAGAACGAAATATTCAAAAAGAACCATGATGCGGACGTGTGGCGTCATGCACGTGCAATTACATCATTTATTGCTCGAAATAAAAGCCAGTGATTTCAGACCAAACACGACAATTTGAGTCCGAAATTTTATAGGCGACATTTAGGATTTGAACTTTCTTTCCCCCTCTCATCTGGGGGTTATAAAGTATCAGGTTGTCGCCAGTAATTGTAGGCATAGTATACAACATAATTATGCCTATATTACGTGGAAACAAAGGATCCTGAGTGTTGTTACGATATAGCATTGTACTCGACATTTTAACCACCAGCTTTTCTGACTGATCATAGTATGATCGGCGGGGGGAATGGGTCCGGTCGACGGACCCACAGCCGGTCTAGTGGAAACCCTGTTCAACAACACTTCTGACGGGGTCCTCTCGTGTTGGACAGTTTTAAGGTGGAGGATGCTGGAGTATCCAAAGAGAACCACCGAGCAACTGTCAAGACTCCTCAGCAAACTAATTCTGCATGAGCAGGATTAGCATTGGTTGAAGAAAAGTGAACCATCGATGAGCAGTATGCCTCAGTACACTCGAAAAAACCTTAAGGTGAACTTGACCAGACCAAGAGACTTTCCGATTCAACAGAAACAGATTCCAACATTACCTATTTCATATTATTGATTTTTAAACCAGAACTGATGTGATGTGAGGGAATGCGAATGCGATGGCTCCGTGGTTATGGCATTAGACTTCAAACCTGAAGGCCAATGATTCAATCCCTGCCACGGGTACCTGAATTGCGTCCTTGGGCACTTAATCCTGATTGGCCGATTGCTCACTTGGGGTAACGGTGGTGCTGTGTACTAAAGCGTAAAGTACATTGATAATGCACTTGTCTTCAACCAATGTTTGCCTTGCTTGTGTGGAGTTTTGACAGTTGCTCAGCGGTTCTCTCTGGGTACTCTGTCTTCATCCACCCTTAAAACTGTCAAAAGTGTCATTAACACACCCCCCCCCCCCCCCCCCCCCAGTAAATAATAAATGAAAAATGTGTGATGTGACACAGGTCCCACATTTACATTTGTGCCGTGTGTGAAGTATCAGACAAAAGCCAGTCATATCTACATTTGAAACATTATCAGCCTCCCATTGGCTAATATGTGTGTCAAGAAGTAGCTGTTTTCCCAATTCTCCAGTTGTCTTTTCATTCAAACCATGTGATTCTCTATCTTGAAAACAACAAGCAGGCACCATGAAAGTCAATTTAAAAAAAGTTTTGTTCTATATGTGATTTCTCAGTGTTCGAGCTTGGCACATTTTTGTTTTTTTTTTCTTTTTTGGGGGGGGGGGGGGGGGGGGGAGATTCTGGTTCAGCTCCAGTGAACCACAGAATGAAGCAAAAACTGGCAGAACGGTTTCACTGTGTTTGTGCATAAACTGATCAAACTATTTTACTGGGAGGGAACTGGACCAGTGGCTCCTATGGACTCTCGTCACTTAGTCTATCAAGTAAAGTGGCAAATACGTCATGCTCTCATTGTCTCATTTTCTCCCTTTTTGACTCCAGGGTCATATCCAGGACCTTTTGGGTACTGTTATACCAGTTTGGGTATACAAACTCGAGATGCCCAAACTCACTGTACAATCTCCACGCCATAGTCCGCTAAAACGGTCGAAATTCAGTAAAAATTATACATGACTAAAACCAACACAAAGCTAATCCCTTGAATTCCAAACTAGGATACTTTAGCGGACTAAAAATACGCCCGATTCAATTGCACTTTGATAAAAAAAAAAAATGCACAGAACAGGTATGCGAAAACCATGTACAGGCATTACAGTAATTTCAACTTTTGTGTCTTTTAAAAATGTTGCGTTCAGTACATTAATCCTACTTTCAGTTTCTGGGCTTCAGTTATGTCTGTGGCATATGTAGACAGGTGTCCCCAAATTATCCCTGGATGTGGCCCTGGACAAGTCAATAAGGGAGAAAATGGGAGAATGAGAAAACAACACAGATGATCTTTATTCATTAAAATTTGTTATCCTAATTTGTTGTTTTTTCTGACCAATTAACTAGTTCACAAGAATGCCTAAGCGTGACTGATCAAAGGGGAGTTAGGCTGAATAATAGTGATGGCATTTTCCCTCTATTCCTCCCTGCCAAATAACAGTGATTGCTTGTTTTTTTTCTCCAAAATTAATAATGGTTTCAACACTATTACTTGGCGGCTGAGAGTACAGACAGGGCTTTTTGTGAGGAGTGGCATCGTACAAATAATTGAAGATTTTTTTTTATAAAGTTAAGGTGTCTGAAGTGTTGTTTATTATATGTTCTTAACACACAGATTTGACATGAGTGTCATTAAACCCCAATAAATAAATACAGTATGGCTGCCATGGAATGGTTAATATCCATGGGTGGGCAATATTTCCATGTACACAATAATATTAAATTACAAACACTAATTATAGGAGTAATCAAAAATACAATTAATAAAGCACTGGGCACAATCATTCATTAAAATTTTGCCTCAGCTGTTTCTATTACCTGGTAGACGCATATGTGGACATCACTGCCACGTGTGGAAAATGACAGGTCCACAAGAACTGTCCTGTAAAAAACTTAACACTTAGAAAAACCGAACCTAAAGTGTTTTTCCTGAAACCAAATCTGAAAAATCACCCTCTCCCAGCTCAACTCTGTGTAGATTTATAAACTGTATTATTATTTTTTTTTTGAGTGGGGGGAGGTGGGGAGGGGGGGGGGGGGGGACCGGTGAGGCAAAGTATAATTCGGCCTAGAATGAAGACCCAATTCAGGGAAAAACCTACATTTAGTTTACTTTGTCTTGCAGTTTTGTTATCAGCATGTCAAACTTTCAAAAACAATAAGAAGCTACTAAACATCGTAACATATTTTGTTGATAAGCAATAATCATGATGTGCAATAATTGGCAACTGATGTTGAATACTGGACCTGACCAAAAAGTAGTGAACACGAAAGATTGGACCAAACCAAAGTGGTACAGCAACTATAGTCCTGTCCATTGCCTGGTCCACTTCCACCAATCAAAAGCAGTCAGGGGTGCATCCCTAAATGTATATGTATTCTAATTCATTTGTTTGCTCTTCCAGCGGTATATGATCTGGAGTTCAATGATAAAACTTAGTGTTCCGTGTCTTTGGCTACGAAGCACTGTGATGTAAAACACGTTTGGAAAGGGCTCTTAGAACCTTTTTCAACAGTGTTTTACATCGCAACACCTTGACATCAATTCAGCAAAAGAATTTCATGAAAAATAACCGAATTCTGGTTGGCTCATAAACATGTCTTTGCACAGACACTGAAAAACATTGGAGTGACACGGTACATGTAGATAGAGATGCAGGCTGCAAACCGAGAGGTCCTTGGTCAGAATCCCACCTGCAGCCAAGGTGTTGTGTCCTTGGGCAAGGCACTTAATCCTAATTGCCCACTTGAGGGCATGGTGGCATTGTGTACTAAGGCATACTGCATGTCGATGGTGCACTTGTCTTCAACCAATGCTAACCCTGCTTGTGTGTACAGTAGAACCTCTCTTGAGAGACCGCCCTTTTTGCCATGGAAAAGTGGTCTCTCAAAACAGGTGGTCTCTCATGACAGGTCCATTATAAAGTGAAACAACCCAATGGTACAAGGTCACAGTGGTCTTTCAAGACAGGTGGTCTCTCAAGACAGGTTTTACTGTAGTACTTTGGGGAGTTTGCAATACTCTGGCTTCATCCACCCATAAAACTGTCTGACACAAGATGACTCTGTTGAAAGTGTTTATTTATTTATTGGTGTTTAAGGTCACATATTTCTGCACAATGGCTAATCATGACTACAACAGTTTACGGGTGGAGGAAGCCGGAGCACCCGGAGAGAACCACCGAGCAACGACGAGCAACTGTCAGCTCCCCAACATAATAACTCCACACAAGCTGGGTTAGCATCGGATGAAGACAGGTGCACCATTGATGTGCAGTACGCCTTAGTACATAGCGTCAATGTGCCCCTCTGTGGGCAATGGGGGTGAAGTGCCCTACCGAAGGACAGAATGCGATTGCCGCAGGTGGGATTCGCATAGAGGACCTCTCGGCTTGCAGTCTGCACCTCTACCTACTGAGCCACCACGTCCCCGTCTAAAGTGCTGATAATCCTAAATAAATAATTTATAAATGTACAGAATGTGAAGGGGATATTGTCAATATCACTAAATCACTCATATTAAAAATAGAGTGTAGATTTCATCCAAACAATAAATGCTAATTTGTTGCAATGTTTAATAAGCAGAAGTTTCAGCCAAAGGACCTCTGGCACTGGGCTAAACCCAGAGGTCCTTTGGGGCCATTCCATGTCACAAAAGTTACAATTCAGAGGAATATGGAGTCACATATTGTGTAAAAACTTATTCATGTTGAGTCTGGAGACGTTCACCAATACTGATATTAAAAGCCCATATCGTAAACTTGAAAATGCAATTAGCACATTTTATCCACAACTGTTTGCTCAATAGATACATCTCTCAGAACACCATGTCATGAAAGTTACTCAGAGAAATTATGGTTTTTACATTTTCAAATTTGGAGAGGTAATTCTGTGAAGTTATATTGTCAGCTGAATCATGAAGCTAAGCTTTCTAAGAGAAACCAGAGATATTTTTCTTTATAATGAAAATTTATTCAAAATGAATAAATCAAAGTTGTCCGTGTACTAACCCATCAAACAATGTGAGTTACCAAAAAGTGTCACGTAAGTTACACATGAGAATTTAATTTTGTTCACAGCCAATTAGCAAGTTATACTGTTATTTTTCATCAATTTCAGGGCCTCATGTCTTTGCTATCTAGCTGTGTCAATAAGAAATATACAGTTGAAACAAATGTCTAGATCTGACATACCAAACTAAAGTTGTGATATTGTGAAGACAGATAGAAAAAATAGCAAATTACTCTGTCTGTCGAAGTATATTCCCCTGATTTTTTAACTGTTTGTTGACATGAAGTTATGAAATCACATATAATTATTCATATTTTAGTACTATATTATAATCTTCAAGCTAACTGGTCATCTGTCAAATGCTTGCTCCTAAAAACAGACTGCAGTTAATAAACCAAGCTACATTACAATAGACAGCTTAATTTTAATGAAGATCACCACCCAGAGTACTTATAAATCAATCACATTATGTCTGAAACTTAAATTTTAATGTCTATGGACCACCTGGCGTGGAATGGGCTGGTCCTGGCCTTGGCTTAACGGCAGCTTGTGCACAGAATTTGGGGGTTAGTTTGGGTGATAATTCCACTCTATTGGTAATTTAGTGACAGTCCACACTCTACCTACTGTTGTGTAGTTTGCCTTTCCAATGCCCCAAATTGGCCAAAAAAACAATGTTGACTGACAAAAAATTAAAGAAACCTATTTCAGTTTGCCTACATTTCTGATTTGTAAATCTATTTGGGCAAAGTGTAATGAAACTTGTTCATCACAGCATAAAAATGCTGGGCCGTCTTCCACATTAAATGGAATGATATCATGGTCAATGAGTTCTTCGGTCCAGGTATGTCTCATATGGATGGTGTGCATCCTAGTATCATCAGACCTGTGCAGGCTATCAATATCATGGTTGGAGTAAGGAGTTGGGGGAAATTTTCAAAGTGGAGACAAGTCAAAACTATATTTGGATTAATAGCGTTGTTGTTAAAAACAAGTGCTTGTGATTTTAACCTACATGCACTAACTAAAATCTTTTTCCCTTTCTCTTTTGAAGTACTGCCAATAACCGCAGGTTTCAGGTACAATGTACTCGATTCCTGTCCGTGTTCGCTTGCAGTGGAAGGGACGACGGGAGTAGAATCGACACTTTGAATTTGTTCAATTTCTTGTTCTTCTGCCGGCTGCACGGCAACACTCAAGGTCTGTTGATCAACTTCAATCTGAGGTTGTGAGATGGGCTGACTTGGACAAATGTGCTGTTCTGCGTCGTCTTTTGAAATAAACACCACCGCACAAACTGTGCACATATAGAAAGCACTTTCTTCGGGTACAACTTCCATCGTAACACCGTACTTCAGAGTTTCTAATACAGTAACAACGTTAATTGCTTTATCAGAATCGGTGGGGGTGTTCCGCCATTATTAATCGGCGCGTACTCAGCTTCTGGTCGAGTCATTGCTTGTTTGAATCGGCAATCATCGGCTACTTCCGGTGATTCAGTGAGTATGGCCGGATAACACGCAAAGCGGTTGTTTCCGTAAATGAGCATGTATCCACGGAAATTAGCGCCCTGACCAAACAAGGAAAAGAAACGTGTAAAATGTGCATGTGATCCATCGGCTGTAGTTTTGGTGAAACGGCCCTGTTTTGAGGTTTCATGTCAGTTGACAGATCGGACAATTCAAGACTTCGATTGACAGTCAGCCCCTTCGGATTCGGACCTTTGGGTAATTAAGACCCTGCTCGTCTCGATACGCATCTAATTTTGCATACGAGTCATTCTGCAGAAATGGGTCATATAAAAGACGTTTTGGGTGTGTCTACAGGTAGAAACTAGTTATTTTTTAACACTCGAAGTCCTTTAAATTAAGTCCTATAACACCGCCGAGCAAAATAATGTTTGATGGGGGATTTTGATGATAAACTTACCCCATCACCAATAAAATGTCAACTGGATTGTATTTTTTTTAAATCCATGTATACATTTGATTCTCATTTTATCCATTTCTGATCTCTGCTGAAGGTGTGGACAAGTTACACTGCTGGGACGGATGGGGGGGGGGGGGGGGGGGTACAGTACTAGAGTTTTTCCTTGTGTGTAAGAGTAGGACGGGTTCTTTATGATGAGGAGGATGGTGGTGGGGTGGAGGTATAATTCATTTTAAAAGCTCATAAAAAACAAACGGGCATGGGGAGGCTAATGGGAAAAGCCCCCCCCCCCCCCCCCCTCCCCCCACACCCACCCGATCCTTACAATTTGTTGTGAAGCAACATCTGCAGTGATGAAACCCAATTCATTTTATGGCTTTGCTGGCCGTTTTTCTATAGTTATTCATATTCAATAATATTATTTACACAAGAAATTACCTGTTTTATGCTAAAGGAAAAAGGCAGTATTCAGGCGACAGAAAACCACCGTCACACTGTGAAAACAAGTACAGACCAAATTCATCGACCCGGGAATCGCGGGTGGGTGGGGGACTTGCATTTTATGAGTGTGCTGAGAAGGGTTAGGGACGCTGTATGCATAAAATGACAATGATGCGATCTTTTACTCGGAGGGTAAATGCACGCTGTATAATCGAACCACGTCCTCTCTGAACAAACAGCGCCCTTTCAGTCTAAATCAGGCGTTTTCCGATGAAAGAGAGCCCGCTTCTTCTTATCAATTATCCAGAAAGGTCGAAATGAAGAGATATGTCGAAATAGAGAGATATATGTGCGCACCAACTGTTTTGCATTTATCAGATTGAGGGATAATCCCACGAGGTTCAGTTCGCCTGGTAGCTGTGTACTCGGGTTTTTTTACAGCGGAATATAGTGTGCATAATTTAAAAGGGGTGGGTGGAATTTCCGTCTGAATAGCAATCTGATGGACGTTTACAAATTGGTTGGCATGTAGTGTTGAGCGTGCGTTGATAATTTAGCAGCAGAATATGTCAGGAACAATAACAAACGGAAAGAGGTTCCGCGAATGGTCTAAAAACAACAAAAAATTGACCGCAAGCGACACCGATGCCTGTCGGCACAGCTTCTTTTATTGTGCCCATACATACTCCCGGACGCATTTGTTTCAAATTATTCACACCACCACTTGCAATTTGAGCTTTTTCGCGATATGTTCTGTTCCCACCAAAAAGTTCCCAATTTATGCCCACAAACTGGGTAAAAGCCTGCCATATTGTAAGATGGAACGGCGACCCACCATCGAGTTTGTGCGTGTTATTTTTTCCTTAAAACACTTGCTGCGTGAACAAGTTATACTGCTGGGTCGGATGGGAGTGGTTGGGAAATACATTAGTCGTGCTAGAGTTTTTCCTGGTGCATGTGTGAGAGAAGGATGGGTTATCTATGATGAGGAGGATGGTGGTGGTGTTGGTGGGAGGGGGGGGGGGTATAATTCATTAAAGGTTAATGCAAAAACCATACAGACACGGGGAGGATAATGGACCCCCCCCCCCAATCCTTACAATTTGTTGTAAAGCAACATCTGTAATGATGCAATACCAATTAATTTCATGGCTCTGCTGGCTGTTTCTCTTTAGTTATTCATATTCAGTAATATTATTTACGCTAGAAATTGCTTGTTTTGTGCTAAAGGAAAAAAGACAGTCCAAGGCAGGCAACCACCTTCATACTGTGAAAACAAGTACAGACCAAATTCATCGACCCGGGAATCGCAAGTGTGGGGGGGGGGGGGGGGGGGGTGTGGGGGGGGGGGGGGCTTGTGTTTTATGAGAGTTTTGAGAAGGGGGTAGGGACGCTATATGCATGAAGTGTCAATGATGCAAACTCTTACTCAGAGGGTAAATGCACGCTGTACAATCGAACCACGTTTCTTCGAATTAATTAACCTGAAAAGTCGAAATAGAGAGATACATGTGCCCATCAACAGTTTTGCATTTATCAATTTGAGGGATAATCCTACGAGGTTCAGTTCGTCTGGTAGCTGCGTACTCGGTTTTTTTAAAGGGGAATATAATGTGCACAATTTAAAAGGGGTGGGTCGAATTTCCGTCCAAATAGCAATCTGGTGGGCATTCTACAACCCCACAAACTCGTGGCTTTCATATTGCCATTTCATGAGTGAATAGCTTTTATCTTTTAACTTTAGATTTTATTCAGCCTCAACTGATTTGGTAATTCGTGACGATAGCGATAACATTGCAGTTATTTGTGTAGCTATAACAAGGGTGTTCAATAAGTTCAACTTGACAAAGTCGAAGTAAGCTATCATATCGCCATTTCACGAGTGAATGTCTGTTAGGCGGAGAGTCTGTCATTTTTAGCTTAACTTGACAAAGTCAAGATAAGCTATTGCCATCACGCGTGCAGAAGTCTATCAGTCTGTTCACATTTTCTTTAGTACAGGCTACACCCCACAGTTCTTGTCCAATCATCACTAAATGTCATATGCACGTTCGAGGTCATGTCTGGATGGAAACTTCCCCTTTTGGTCGCGATCGGACAACCGTGACAGCTGTCCGAGCCCGAAACCCGAAAAGATTTAGCACAGTGTACATGTCGTAATTATGAAGGGATTTCATTGTAACTTGGTAGGATGACTCGTTTTGGAATAATTTTACTGTAACTTGGTTACTTTAGTTGACATACATTAAATTGTTAGGGCCACATTAACCCAGGCCTCAGTTCTTCAGTACAGTCTACACCTCAAATTATTCTTATTGAAAACATAGCATACAGGGAACAGAAATTAACATATTCTGAATTATCACAATTCTTGTCGTATTTCATAATCCTTTCATAAACATTGACCATTATCCTTTTCATCAAACACTACACACAATCAAGTTTTATTTTTTTTGTATTTTCAGCATTGTCTACAGCCTTTAATTCTGGTCACCACAAAATTTGGTCTGTAAGTTCAGGGCCATATCTAGATGAGAAACTCTTTTGTTGCGATTGGTCAGTTGTTTGGGCTGTAGGGGGGTTCTAATCCCAAAATTGTTCAATTCTGTATACAGATGAAGGAAATCCATTGCAGCTTAATAAAATGACTTGTTGTGGTGTTCAGATGTTAAACATTCTTCTTTGGCCAAGGTCGGTTGGATATGAAGTCTGCGAGATGCACATGATCGTAGGCAAAAAATTACGGATACAAGGTGGAATTTTTTACATTTTCAGTTTTGGGACCCACTACCCCCGGAATGCAAATTTGTGCCAGTCATGTCTTGGGCACCCACCCCTCCCGCACAGTTTTTCCTCAAAGACAACTGGGGACCCACCCCCAATTTATAAAATCTGTTTAACGAAGTATTCAAATTACCTAAACCCCCCCTCTCCCCCCCCCCCAAAAAAAAATAAATAAATACTTTTCCCAAACATGAAAGGTGCCGCAAACCAACTTGTCCGATATCCCAGCCCTGGTCTTAGGCATCCAAGGAATCCCTAGTCACAGGTGGCCCCAAAACAATCTCTCTGTATATAAACCCACAACGGAAATGCAGCATTAGACCCCCAGGTAACCACTGGAACCCGCCTCCACCAACTGAATTGTAGGTATACACCCATTCATGTTCCAAGCAACGCAACCCTTACCCCGACATTTACAGCATGGCTATGCTGTTCAGACAGCAGTCGAATCCCACCACCAAGAAGCCCTGCCCAAAATATATTGTTCCCACCTGGATATCTTCAACTGTCCACAAGAAATTGTTGTTTTTCATTTCATTAATTTTCGGTTAAATGTTTAGTTTGTACAGCTGGTCTGAGAGAGACCTAATACTGAAGTTCTTTGACCCATGCCAGGGTGATCGTCTGAGATGAATTGCCTCTTATTTATTTTTTTATGTTAGTGTCACTAGAATCATATTTACCTTGAAATTATACACGTTTTCCACAATCAAGATTTTTATTCTATCAATCTTTCCAATTATTCCATACATGGAAGCACACTAGACCAATGGCATGAGGCACCCTGGGGCTTACAGAAGAATCAAATAATAGGAGCTACAAAGCACTAATAAGAGGCAGACTGCCTTAGTAGAAACTATAAAGGAGTGAAAATCCTGACCAAATAGCTGGGAATCACTTTTTTGTTTTGCAAATATTTGCCAGACCCAGAACAGGACACACCCCCTAATGAAGTGTAAAACATGGGACATGGGAAACAAATTCTCACATGGAGCCCCCAACACATTATCAATGCTCTATTCTGTTCCAAGTTATGAATCTAAGCACTTGCATTCACTTTGGTTGTAATTACTTGTCTGTAAAATGATATTTGGCAAAAAAAATTGCATGACACCGGCAAAAACTGCACTTTGGGGGTCGGACCCACCCACCCACCCACCCACCCACCCGGACTTTGTATCCTGGCATTTTTTAATTGCGCCTCCCCCCCCCCCCCCCCCCCACACCCACGCTCCTTGACAAACTGAGTAAAAGCCCGGAAGAGTGTAAGGCGGAACGGAGAACCACCCCTCGAGTTAGTGCGTGCTATTTTTCTCCTTAAAATACAGCTGGAAGACAGATGTACCTCACGGAATAAGGCATCTGAATGATAAATGCAGAACTACATTACCACTTACTTTTTATTTTCGAACAATTAACGCGAAACAACAGTCGCGACCTTCTTTGGAAAACGAGGATTTGCTCTGAGAGGACAACTGACAACGCGAATGGACGCTGTTTTCACAAAGGACGCGAATCGATGATACAGTGTGAAATGGAAAGATGAACAGGTGAAAAATACGTGGCACTTGTGACAAAATGGCAAGAGAAATTCGGCTTCGGCGTTGAATAAGGCTTTCAGCGAGATCATGATCAGAATTTTTGTGGATGAGGGGCGGGGGGCGGGGCGGCTACACTGAGTGGGTGTATATCTAGGTCAATAGTTTGCACGCCGGGAAGAAAGTATGACGGTTTCTTGGGAAGTTGTATGACATTGTAACTGGGTACTTGGTTTGATTTCACAAGGACTTGTGTTTTGACATTTAAAATCAGCTCTGTGAAATCCTTTGCTTATTCCCAGTTCTTTATTCAACGTTCATCAATTGGCTGCAATTCGCGGAATAAATAGCGGATTGAGGGTGACGCCCTAAAATACAAAATTACTGAAATCGTACGTTTCATACTCTGGCTCATTTTAAGGGTCAGTTTAACCCATAAAAGTGACCAAATGGTCAAAATGGTAATTATTGGCCGAAATTCGCGGAATAAACGGCATTCTAGGGTGGCGCCCTAAGATACAAGATTATTGAAATATTAAGTTTCATACTCCGACCCCTTTTAAGGGGTCAGTTTGACTCATAAATGTGCCCATATGGTCAGAAAGGTTAGTATTGGCCGAAATTCGCGGAATAAACGGCATTGTAGGGTGGCGCCCTAAGTTACTAGAAATTCTAGGTTTCATATTCCGACCCTTTTAAGAGGTCCGCTTGACCTCTAAAGGTGACCAAATGGGCAAAATGGTAATTCTTGGCCGAAATTCGCAGAATAAATGGCGTTATAGGGTGGCGCCCATAGATAGAAGATTATTGAAATAGTAAGATACAAGATTATTGAAATACTAAGGTGACCCCTAAAAGTGATTAAATGGCCCAAATGGTAATTATTGACCGAAATTCGCCCTAAGATCATAGTTTCATACTTCGACCCCTTTAAGGGGGTCAGCTTGACCCCTAAAAGTGACCAAATGGTCAACATGGTAATTAATGGCCGAAATTCACGAAATAAACTGCGTTGTAGGATGGCACCCCAAGATTCAAGATTACTGAAATACTACGTTTCATACTCCAACCCTTTTTAATGGCTCTGCTTGACCCATAAAAGTGACCAACTGGTCGAAATGGTAATAATAAGAGGAAGCCTTTCCTCTGTTTACATGGTCGTTGTCTTGCTTATAGTCGAGTTGTACCACTAATTCTTGTACCATATGACAGATTTTGACTTGTTGGTGACTGGTGTCATGGTTTGTTATTCGCGGAAAAAACGACGATGTTTGGTGGCGTGCTAACATACAAGATTACTAAAATTCTAAGTTTCATACGCCGACCCCTTTTAAGGGATCAGCTTGACCCCTAAAAATGACCAAATGGTCACAATGGTAATTATTGGCTGAAATTCGAGGAATAAACGGCGTTACAGGGTGGCGACCCAAGATACAAGATTATTGAAATCCTAAGTTTCATACTCCGACCCCTTTTAAGGGTCAGCTTAACCCCTAAAACGACAAAATGGTAATTATTGACCAAAATTCGCAGCTTGACCATCTGTGACCAAATGGTGAAAATGGTAGTTATTGGCCAAAATTCGCGGAATAAACGGCATTGTAGATGGCGTCCTAAGATACAAGATTACTGAAATACTAAGTTTCATATTTCGACCCCTTTTAAGGGGTCAGCTTGACCCCCCCTAAAAGTTACCAAATGTTCAAAATGGTAATTATTGATCGAAATTCGCCAAATAAATGGCGTTGTAGAGCGGCGCCCTCAGATACAAGATTATTGAAATCCACTAAAAGTGACCAAATGGTCAAAATGGTAATTATTGGTCGAAATTCGCGGAATAAACGGCGTTGTAGGATGGCACCCTAAGATACAACATTATTGAAATACTATGATTCATACTCCGACCCTTTTTAATGGGTCAGCTTGACCACTAAAGGTGACCAAACGGCCAAAATGGTAATTATTGACCAAAATTCTCCAAATAAACGACGTTGTAGGGCGGCGCCATCAGATACAAGATTATTGGAATCCTAAGTATCGTACTCCGTCCCCTTTTAAGGGCTCAGTTTGACCGCTGAAAGTGACCAAATGGTCAAAATGGTAATTCTTGGCCGAAATTCGCGGAATACAAAGTGTTGTAGGGTGGCACCCAAAAATACAAAATTATTGAAATTGAATGTTTCATACTCTGGCCTATTTTAAGGGTTCAGTTTGAGCCCTGAAAGAGACCAAATGGTCAAAATGGTAATTACTGGCCAAAATTCACGGAATAAACGGCATTGTAGGGTGGCGCCCTAAGATGCAAGATTATTGAAATACTAAGTTTCATACTCCGACCCCTTTTAATGGGTCAGCTTGACCCCTAAAATTGGCCAAATGGTCAAAATAGTAATTATTGGCCGAAAGTTTTGGAATAAACTGCGATGTAAGGTGACGCCCTAAGATACAAGATTATTGAAATCCTAAGTTTCATACGCCGACCCCTTTAAGGGGTCAGCTTGACCCCTAAAAGTGACCAAATGGTCAAAATAGAAATTATTGGTTAAAATTCGGAGAACAAACGGCGTTGTATGGTGGCGCCCTAAGATGCAAGATTATTGAATACTAAGTTTCATACTCCGACTCCTTTAGAGGGTCATCTTGACCCCTAAAAGTGACCAAATGGAAAAAATGGTAATTATTCGCCGAAATTCGCGGCATTGGAGGGTGGTGCACTAAGATACAAGATTACTGAAATTCTAAGTTTCATTTTTCGACCCCTTTTAAGGTGTCTGCTTGACCCCTAAAAGTGACCAAATTGTTAAAATGGCAATTCTTGGCCGAAATTCGCAGAATAAATGGCGTTGTAGGGTGGTGCTCTATGATACAAGATTATTCAAATAATAAGTTTCATACTTCGACCCCTTTTAAGGGGTCAGCTTGACCCTAAAATGTGACCAGATAGTCAAAATGGTAATTATTGGCCGAAATTCGTGGAATAAACAGTGTGTTGGGTGGCGCCCTGGAATACAAAATTATTGAAATTGTATGTTTTATACTCTGGCCAATTTTAAGAGGGTCAGCTTGAGCCCTAGAAGTGATCAAATGGTCAAAATGGGAATTATTGGCCGAAATTCGCAGAAGAGAATGTCTGGTGGGTGGCGCCTTAAGATAAAGATTATTGAAATCCTAAGTTTCATACCCTGACCACACTTAAAGGGTCAGCTTGACTCATAAAAGTGACCAAGTGGTAAACATTTTAATTATTCACCAAAATTCGTGGTATAAACAGTGGTGTAGGGTGGCGCCCTAAGATACAAGATTACTGAAATCATAAGTCTCATACTTCGATCCCCTTCAAGGGTTCAGCTTGACACTAACTGTAACCAAATGGTCAAAGTGGTAATTATTGGCCAACATTCGCGGAATAAACGGCATTGTAGGGTGGCGCCCTAAGATACAAGATTATTGAAATACTAAGTTTCAGACTCCGACCCCTTTTAGAGGGTCATCTTGAGCCCTAAAAAGTGACCAAATGGTCAAAATGGTAATTATTGACCGAAATTTGCCGAATAAACGGCATTGTAGGGTGGCACCCTCAGATACAAATTATAGAAATCCTAAGTTTCATACTCCAACCCCTTTTAATGGGTCAGCTTGACCCCTAAAAGTGACCAAATGGTCAGAATGGTAATTATTGGCCGAAATTCGCGGAATAAACCACGTGGTAGGGTGGCACCTTAACATACAAGATTATTTAAATACTATGTTTCATACTCCGACCCCTTTTAACGAGTCAGATTGTCCCTAAAAGTGACCAAATGGTCAAAATGGTAATTATTGACCGAAATTCGCCGAATAAACGGCGTTGTAAGGCGGCACCCTCAGATACAAGATTACTGAAATCCTAAGTAGCATACTCCATCTTCTTTTAAGGGGTCAGCTTGACCCCTAAAAGTGACCAAATGGTCAAAATGGCAATTATTGGTCGAAATTCGCGGAATAAATGGCATTTTAGGGTGGCATCCTAAGACACAAGATTATTGAAATACTATGTTTCATACTCCGACCGATGAATTTAACCCTGTGACACCGCACAACAAAAAGTCAAAGCCCAGGCTAAAATCAACGCCAGATTCTTTGTGTTCTCCAGAACTTTCAGCACGTTTAGACGTCAATTCTGACAACGACACTGACTTGTCGAACAGTGAGTGTTCTGTTACACAGAAAGTACTGTCAGGCACCTCAGAGCCAACAACACATACATGCAAGATGGATAGCTTGTCCAAAGAAACGCACATACCCTCTGTTTCTTTTATGCAGGGTCTCAGTGATCCCTCCGTTCAAAAACTTCTCGAAGAAATTGTCAGCAAGGCTGTCAATGAAAGTGTCATTAACACCATTAACCCGCGTTTAAGTGTTATGGAGTCAAAGATTAGGGACTTGGAGGCTTCTATTAGTGAACGCAATGCAACTATTTACGGTCTCCGCGAAGAGCTCGACGAATTATAACAATACGATCGCCGCACAAATCTCCGACTTCTTGGAGTACCCGAGACTGCCCAAGAAAATACGGATGCTATGATCCTTGACGTGGCGAAAGCAATCGTAGTTCCTATCCAGTTAAGTGACATCTCTTGCAGCCATCGTTTAGGACCGAAAAGAGCAGGCAGATCACATCGATCAATTATATTCCGTCTGAACAGTTATCGAGTTCGAAATGCTCTCTATAAATCTAAGTCGAAATTGAAATCCCTTGATTCATTCAAGCTGAGCAGTGTTATATCCAACCAAGCGTCGGCTCCGTCGAAACTCTATCTCAATGAGGACTTGACAAAGCTACGATCACAAATTGCATTGAGAGCCAGGTAGCTACAGAAAGACACCAAAATTTCTGAGTACTTGGACCAGTGATGGAGTTATATTCATCAAGCTCAAAAACGAACTGTGCGTCGTGTGACTAAATTGTCTGAAATAGATGAGTTGGAGGGAAACCTTCGGAAGTAAGCCGTGTAGCCATGTTTTCTTAGTTTTTGGCTTCCACTCCAAAAAGGTTCCTATCTATTATTTTCTTTCTTGTTGCAAGTATATCGGCCATATTCGGCATCTGTTCGTCTGTCGGACTCGAATGTGAGTAGCTTTAGCGATTTAATTTTAACTATTTCCCCCAACATAGTTTTGACTATGTAAGGGTAAATAGGTTAACCCTTTACCCAACGTAACGGCCAAAACCGGCCAGCGCTATTCTCAAAAATCGCCAATTAATTTTCAAAATATTTTCATTTTTTGTCTCAAAAACATAGGTTATGACCCCTCGTTGGAACGAGCTCGTCGAGCTCGTTCCAACGAGGGGTCATAACCTATGTTTTTGAGACACAAAATGAAAAAATTTAGTTATTCCAGAATTGTTTTTGAAAGTGTCGTCTGTTTTTCATGTTAGGTAAAGGGTTAACGCTTGGTTCACAGCGAGCTCCTGCCAAGGGCTGATGCTAATGCTTTTGTCTGTCTGTCTTTGAGTGTTCGGAGATAAATGACCCGGACTGTTTAGTTCTGATTTTGTAAAGGGAAAGTGCTGGGTTCACAACGGACTCCTGCCGATAGCTGGTCAAATTACCTATAACCTATTAGCTTTTAGGTGATCACAAGTGAATGACATGGGCTGTTTTGTTCAAATCCCGTAGAAAAGAAGTGGGGTAAACGCTATGTTCACAACTAGCTCCTACCACGGATGGATATAGACGCCCCTCGGTTGTTTGTTTTTGGGGTTATCGGATGTGAATAGCCTGAACAACTTGGTTCTGGCCATAAAAGGGGCTAAATACTACGCTCATAACGTGCTTCGACGAAGGGCGGTTGTTAGTTCGTTTCATTCTATCTGACTTCTCTGGAAAAGCCAGAGGTGAATAGCATGGGCTGTTTTATTCTGATCATTGAAGGGATATGGGCTGAATGATAAATTCACAAGGAGCTCCTACCATGGGATGATATAAATGGTCTTCTGTCTATCTCCATGGGAGGATATAAATGGTCTTTTGTCTACCTCCATGGGATGATATAAATGGTCTCCTGTCTATCTCTTTTTGAGTGATCACAAGTGAATAGCCTGAGCTTTTCTATTCTGACAGTGTAAAATGAGATGGGCTAAAGGCTAGTTCCAAAAGAACTCCTATCTACTAAAGGCCGATGTCAACGCCTTTGGGTTTATATGGTTGTGGAAAAATCAAAAGTGAATGGCCTGAGTTGTTTTGTTCTGATTATGTGAAGGAAAATTGGGCTAAATACTAGGTTCACAACGAGCTCCTCTGCTGATGTTAATGAATTTTGACCTATCTGTTTTTGAGTGATCACCAGTGAATAGCCTGAGCTGCTTTGTCGCAATCACAGTGGCGTAGATAGCTTTACGCTGGCGGAGGGGCAAGCCCAAAATTTTCCGACAGACCGAAAATTTTCCGACAGTGTAACAACAACAAAAGTCCAAACAAACAGAAAGAATCTGTTGTTTACTGCAAATGTACTGAAAATTGGTCTTTTTTACCCCAAATTTACCCAAAATGGCATGTTTTTATCCCCAAAGCCAGCATTTTAATGTTATTAGGCATAAATTCGCCTAAAAATGGTCCCAAAAAATTTCCGACAAAACTTCTGGTGGGGGGGGGGGGGGGCTCCGCCCCCCCCCCTTTATCTACGCCACTGCCCAATCATTTAGAGCGATTCAGACTAAGGGCTAGGTTCAGAAGCCACCACTAAGGGCTAATTTTAATGATTTTTATGTTAATGATTTTTGGGCTATCTGATTATGGGCCATGCCCATTAATGGAAAATCTGTTACCCCCAATTAACAGTGTGCACACTGTAAAGTAATACTACATAATTCAGGAAGTGTGTAATGTCATTGTGTCTAATACCATAGTGGCTTGACAATAGCCTGAGCTACTTGGTTCTGGCTTATGTTTTGGTGGCTTGACTCAAACAATCGTCAGAATTGTTTGAATCGGGCCACTAAGACATTGGACCCGAGCTCCTGGGTATACATTAAGCAGAATAGTTATACAATTGGGTTACTGGAAATAGAAATATGTAAAGATTATGTAAAATAAAAATAAGCAAGATGCTAGGTTTACAACGAGCTCCAACTAAGGGCTGATGTCTTAGTGGCTTGACAATAGACTGAGCTACTTGGTTCTGGCTAATGTTTTGGTGGCTTGACTCAAACAATCGTCAGAAATAGAAATATTTAAAGATTATGTAACATAACAATAGGCAAGATGCTAGGTTTACAGCGAGCTCCCACTAAGGGCTGATGTTAACGATTTTCGATCTATTTGTTTTTAAATGACCACAAGTCACTAAGACAGCTTGCCATCCTGGCATGCCTGGGTTTACAACCCAGGCATGCTTTGGATGGTAAACGGTCTTTCTGAAACTTGTGGGCAACGTAGTTCGCTGATAAGTGCGGAAAGAAGCCCCAGAGGGTTAAATTTTTAATAGTTAAAAGTAAGCTTAAGCTTCTTCTCCCAAAGGCATTTTTTGGTGGGGGTGGGGGGGGGGGGGTGGGGGGGGGGACTTCAAGAAGTTTATTGGTTGCACTCCGAAGTTCGTAGTAGATATATGCTTATATGTGAAGCATGTAGGGTATTGGAGCAATTGCATTGGGTCCTAAGAACCTCTTATTTACGTATTAATATATTTATCTGCAGTCTATGACCTGCTCCCCCCCCCTCACCCCGCAGATGGGAGCTCCGCTGAGTACATTATAAGCTAGCATTACATACTTGCTCGCACCAGCATTTTTCTGTCTAAACGCTTGCTACGTGTCATACCTAAGTGTGCCCGTTAATGGAGAATGTGCCACTCCTAATTAACAATGTGCACACTGTATAGCAATACTACATAACTAAGGGAGTGTGAAATTTCATCGAGTCTAATGTCTTAGTGGTTTGACTCAAACAATCGTCAGAATTTATATTTCCCAATGTGTGTTGTTAGTTTCTGGGTATACATTAAGCATAATAGTTATACAATTGGGTTGTTCGAATCCCACCTGCGGCAACCGCGTTGTGTCCTTGGGCAAGACACTTCACCCCGATTGCCTACATGTGGGCACGATGACGCTGTGTACTGAGGCGTACTGCACGTCGATGGTGCGCATGTCTTCAACCAATCTAACCCTGCCTGTGCTACGGTGCAGAGTTCAGAGTTACGATGTTGGAGAGCTGACAGCTGCTCGTCGTTGCTCGGTGGTTCTCTCCGGGTACTCCGGCTTCCTCCACCCGTAAAACTGTCACGGTCACGATTAGCCATTGTGCATACGTATGTGACCTTAAACACCAATAAATAAATAATAATAAATATACAATTGGGTTACTGGAAATAGAAATATGTAAAGATTATGTGAAGAAAAATAGGCAAAATACTAGGTTTTCAACGAGCTCCTACTAAGGCTTGATGTTAACGATCTTCGATCTGTTTATTTTTAAATGTTCACAAGTCACTAAGACAGCTTGCCATCCTGGCATGCCTGAGTTTACAGCCCAGGTATGCATCGGGTGGTAAACGGTCTTGTTGAAACTTGTGGGCAATGTTGTTCGCCGATAAGTGCCGAAAGAAGTCCCAGAGGGTTACACTAAATCATTGAAAGAGGGCTGAAGCTTCCTCGCCTGAAGGCCCTTTTCTTGGGGTGTGGGGGGGGGGGGGGGGTCCAAGGAGTTTATTGGTTGCACTCCGAGGTTCGTAGTAGATACATGTTCCTGGGAGCCTCTCATTTACGTATTAAAATATTTATCTGAGCCCCCCACACCCCTCCCAACATATGAGTGCCTCCGCTGAGTACAATGTATATATAAGCTAGCACTACTCTACATTCATACTCGCACCAGCATTTTTTTGAGTGCTTGCCAAGCGTTATACCTAAGTGTGTCCTTCAATGGAGAATGTGCTACCCCCAATTAACAGTGTTCACACCGCAGTAGTTGGGGGTGCCACTATAGACCCAAGCATTTTTAACACGGCGTTTTCCATAGGCCCCATAGGGTTAGTGTTAAATTGTGTAACTTATAGACCCAAGATTTTTAACACTGAATTTCGCATAGACTCCATAGGGTTAGTGTTAAATTGTGAAACTTATAGACCAGAGAACTTATAGGGACAAACCTGAATGCGCTGGTGGCACAGCGCATTCAGGTTTGTCCCTATAAGTTCTTGGGTCTATAAGTTTCACAATTTAACACTAACCCTATGGAGTCTATGCGAAATTCAGTGTTAAAAATCTTGGGTCTATAAGTTACACAATTTAACACTAACCCTATGGGGCCTATGGAAAACGCCGTGTTAAAAATGCTTGGGTCAATAGTGGCCCCGCATCATGCTTCATGACCAGATCCTATAGTACATTTTTGCTTATAAGTTTTTACTGGAGGATAAGGGAGCTGTTTTTTGTCTTTTTTGTATAACAAAGACTTGGTTGTGTACATGAGAAGATATCTCTTTCTAATATTGTGGGTAGCCCTTAGAAGGGCTGCCACGAAGGCACATTTTGAAATCACACTCATTTGTGAGAGTAACAAATTATTGATAGGTTGGAATGACAAACAGAGATAATAAGAATTAGGATAAATGAGTTTATAGTTGTATCCTGATTTTTTGTCTAGCTAAAATTCAATAACTTGTATCCAGATTTTTTAGGAATCCTCATGAGATTTCACTTAAATCTGGATACAGGTTATTGGATTTAACCTCACATTTTTATACCGTCGTTTTGGTTGCCAATTAAGATCAGGATACAAGTCAACTTTCTTCACCCGGTATTTCTGCAGTTCATAACCGCGGGCATCTAAGAACTGTCTTATCCCTGCCTTTCGCTCCAACTCATCAATAAGCTGCTGCCCCCACTGTCGAGTGTATTTCTGAGGTCCGCCACTTCTCCTCATATGACCGAAAATATCTTCAGTTAATTGGCGTCTCCGTGCTTTCTCTCTCTCTACTCTGATAGCTTCTTCTTCTAATCGGCGGTTCTAATCAGCGTCAGACATTTCTCCGGACCTCCACATTCTGTATTCATTCATCTGTAGCGAGTACTTCATGTTGTCTCAAAATGAATTGTTTGGAATGCGTGTTAGATTTTATAGACAATGCGAGGATCGAAAATGCACTGAAGAACGCTCACGCGACAATTTTATCGAGTGCGGGGAATAATTGTTGACGTCGGAAGGCTCTGATAGTAAACGTCTGTTATCAACAATTTTTTCCCGCGAAAATTGTTGACGTCGGACGGCTGTGATAGCAAACGTCTGTTATCAACAATTTTTTCCCACGAAAATTGTTGACGTCGGACGGCTGTGATAGTAAACGTCTGTTATCAACAATTATTTCCCGCACTCGATAAAATTGTCGCGTGAGCGTTCTTCAGTGCATTTTCGATCCTCGCATTGTCTATAAAAACACTGATGGAATATCATAACATCATTTTTCTTATCATCAATCATGAGAATTGAGCTCTCCATCGAGGTAAAGATTCCATCACTAGAAGGTGAATGTGGGAGCCGAGAAGTGAAGAAAGAGAGAGAGAGGAATGCAATACTATTCCACCACAAGAAGTGAAGATGGAGAGAGAGGAGCGTAATACTATTCCAAGGAGTAATCTGCGAAGATTGGCAAGAAAAATTGGGGTGAATAATATCTCACCATTGTCACTTGATGAAGCTGAAGCAGCCTTACACTGTTTTGTTCGAAAACTGATAAGAGATACCTATCTTTATACAACAATTAGGAGAAGAGGATCACAACATCTCGTTGATCAAAATGATGTCAAGAGAGCCGCAAAGAGAAATGGAATAAAGTTGGTGAACTAAACATTTTTTGTTCAGTAAAAACGGCCCTTATAAGGGCCACCATATTCTTAAAAAGAGATATCACGTTTGAGTGGCACATTTCAGTGCTCAATTCAAAAGAGGTTAACCTCATAGCTCCCACGCTAGATTTCCCTGTCATGGCATATTTTTATGTTTGCAAATTAATTTTATTTTCTACCTAAATGTTTTTGTGTGTAAACATTTAGGTAAAAACAAAAATAATTTGCAAACATAAAAATATTTTTTTCCTGTTTTGGAAATTATTTTTCTGTCTTGCAAGTTTTTTATTTTATAAGAAAAATATTTTTTGTGTTTGTAAATTAATGTTATGAAAAACTTTTTTCATAACATTAATTTATAAACACAAAAAATATTTTTTTCTGTTTGCAAATTATTTTTCTGTCTTGCAAGTTTTTTATTTAAAAAGAAAAATATTTTTTGTGTTTGTAATTAATGTTATGAAAAAGTTTTTTTCATAACATTAATTTCAAACACAAAAATATTTTTTGTGTTTGTAAATTAATGTTATGAAAAAGTTTTTTTTCATAACATTAATTTACAAACACAAAAATACTTTTTTCTGTTTGAAAATTATTTTTCTGTCTTGCAAGTTTTTTATTTTATAAGAAAAATATTTTTTGTGTTTGAAAAATGAATGTTATGAAAAAAAACTTTTTCATAACATTCATTTTACAAACACAAAAATAATTTTTGGGCTTGCAAAATAATGTTATGAAAAATGTTTTTTATTTTTGTAAATAAAAATCTTGAATTGGAAAAAATTTTCCCCTGTTTAAATAACAACAAAATAATATTACCTTTTTTCAAATCCGAAAATTTTATTCCATGAATATTTACAGATTTGTAAATGTCTTTTATGAAAATGTCACTTTCAAAAACTGTTTTCAATGTTTCTTGGCAAGTTTTCCTATTTTAGAATTATTGTCTTTAGCTTTTCGTTTTTTTTGTAACTTTCTTTGGTGGTTCCTCTTTCTCTGGAAATAATACTTCTAACTCATCATCGATTTCCATTTTTGTTTCTTTGGGTATATCCATATTATATAATAATGTATCATCATTATCATCAAACTCTGGTAACACAGGTTCTGCTAAGTCAACTTTCTTATTTGTAAAGTTTATATGGGGAGGTGGTGGTATTGGTAGCATGCTCATCCCCTGTAAAGTGTGGTTGTCAATGTCTTTTTCATCAAGTTGTAAGTTGAAACCTGTAATTGGTAATCTATCTTCTGTATGCTTTATGTATTCTGACCATGGATAAACTTTTACTGGTCCTCGTTGATCAACAGCTGGTGAACCCCATCTTGGTTGAGACACAGAGTTATTTGATAGCTTTTTCAATCTACATTCATTAATCCAATGTCCTCTCTGATTGCAATAAAAACATGGCCCTTTGTCTGAACATGTATTCGCCCAATGTCCTTTCTGATGACAAATGGAACAAATCATTTCTTTAGCTGTTGATATCAATTTATAAAGTTCATTCACAAGTCTTCTAACTTCTCCCCATTTAGATGGTTTATAGTAAATACTTTTAGCATCACTTGCTTTTTCTAATCTTGGATCTGTAACTCTATCCATCTTTAACTTTGGGAGCGTTTCAAAAATATGTCTTGTCTTCTTGAAGTCAAAAGCAAGTGTGAAACATCTTAAGATTCTTCCTCCTTTTATACTTTTTTAATGTACATTTAATTGTACATTTGAATGTTCAATAACGTGCATTTACACACAATTGTTTAAATATACATTCATTTGGTTACAAACAGTTATGCTATCTCTTACACTCAATAATCTCTGGATACTATATTGCTGTTGTTAAATGTGTTTTAGTGAATTTAATATTGACTGAAAGATACACTAACAAATAAAATATTTACCATAGGAAAATTTCCCATAGAGTGAATGGATTACATTTTATAACTCTTCAAATGTGTATAAGAAACATTTATTAACAGTATAATTCAGTGGGTATTAAATGTACATTTAAATGCACAATTAAATGTACATTAAAGGAAAGTATAAAAAGTGGGGGAATCTTAGGTTGATTCACACTTGGTTTTTGACTTCAAGAAGACAAGACATATTTTCAAAGCTAGAAGACAATAGAAGAAAAAGATGAAGAGAGCCATTGACGAATACAGTGAGACAGAGAGTGAAGTAGATTACAAGACGCAGAGAGTAGAATCAGCAAGAGACTTATACACCATCCACCCACTCCTACAAAAAACATCAAGAAAATTCCATTCCAAATCACATGTATGCAGAATAACCTTTAAACAATTTAATCAAAATAATCCATTTGACACCCTTGGAAAAGTCTTTGACAGTTTGGTAGACGATATTAAAGAAGAATGTGGAGTAGAAGACAACGATCCAATGAGAATATCAGTTGACCACCCAGGATTAGAAATAGGTATATTTATCCCATTTACTAAGGCTTCAGGTATCACTGGTAACACCATATTAGATGAAATAGAAAAAGTTGTACAATTAAATGATAACTTTACTATCCATGATGGGCAATTATCTTTAGAAATAACTCACACTTCTCTACCACAAGGGTCTGGGCGACATGCACCAATTGCATTTTCGTCTGTTGATAAAATGGTTGGAAACAAGAAAAGTATTATTGAAATTAAAAGTGTTAATGATTCATTGTGTCTCGCACGGGCCATTGTAGTGGGAAAGTGTTATGCTGATAGAGATAATTCAGAACTTTGGCAAAAGAAATGGAAAAATATTAAACGTTCTGATAGACCGACACAAGAGTTGGAAGCTAAGGCATTGATGGACAAAGCAGGTCTTGATTATAATATTCCTTGTGGATATGAAGAATATTATAAAATACAAGACTTGCTTTACCCAGAGTATGTCATCAAAATTCATCCACAGTATGCAGAAAGTGAATTTTTATTCAAACCTCCAGTTACCACCACTGGTAGTAAAGTTATTCATATTTACCACCATGACCAGCATGTTGATACTATCACATCAATTAAAGGGTTTTTAGGATGCCACTACTATTGTGAACTTTGCAGTAAAGGGACTAATAACAGAGAACGTCACATGTGCCCTTTTGGTTGTGTTTGCTATGCTCCAACAAAATGTATTCCCGAACATCCCATCACCTGTTATAGTTGTAATAGACAATTTAGAAGTTTATCATGCTATAATAACCATATCACTACAAAGGGGAAAGAAGAAAAAATAATTTGTCAATTAGTTCAAAAATGTAAACAGTGCAATTCATTAATATATCCAACAAAAGGAAAACACATCTGTGAAGGATTCAAAAAATGCAAATATTGTCAACAAGTAGTTAATTCTGATCACCAATGTTTCATTCCAAAATACACTTCACCCGAGGATGGAAAATTACCAAACATTCCATTTGTATTTTTTGATTTTGAAACCACACAAGACTCAGGAGTTCATATCCCAAATTTCTGTGTTGCTCATCGTGCATGTGGGGAATGTATTTGCAAATCTATAGATCAAGAATGTATTTCCTGTGACAAATTTGGATATCGGCAATCAATTTTTAAAGGGGAATCTACTTTATCAGATTTTTGTGATTGGCTTTTCAGTAAGGAACATAAAGGGACAACAGCTATTGCTCACAATTTAAGAGGTTTTGATGGACAGTTTATTTTAAGGCACCTCATTGAAACTGGTACAACAACTCCTGATGTAATTATGAATGGGAACAAAATTCTTTCACTTAAAGCTTGTGGTATTAGACTTATAGATTCTTTAAATTTTCTTTCAATGAGATTGGCACAATTTCCTAAAACATTTGGCTTGACAGAATTAGCAAAAGGTTATTTCCCCCATTTGGCAAACACACAAGCTTATCAAAATTATGTTGGCCCTTATTTAGATTCAACATTGTATATGCCAGATTCAATGTCTCCAGCAGACAGGGAAGATTTTATCAAGTGGTACAACAAAAAATTCACTAGTAATGCTAGATTTGATTTTCAAAAAGAAATGGAATTATACTGTAAATCAGATGTAGATATCTTGCGTAGGGGGTGTGGGGAATTCAGACAAAAATTTATAGATAGTGATGGCATAGACCCCTTGAGAGAAGCATTTACCTTAGCCGATGCATGTACAAAAGCTTGGAGAAAAAATTCACTTCCAGAAAACAAAATGGCAATCATTTCAGACATAGGTTACCCTGCTAAAGTCAAATACTCCATTAAAGCCATTAGATTTTTACAGACACTTGCACAGGAAGAAAATATACATATTCAACATGCACTCAATGGTGGGGAAGTTAAAATAGGGGGGTATTATGTTGATGGGTTTCACAAAGATACAAATACAATCTTTGAATTTTATGGATGTATGTGGCATGGGTGCATGACATGTTACAAAGACAATACACATGAGAAAAATCCAATCAATTTGCTAAGTTACCAAACTCTATACAGCAATACACAGGAACGCATACACCATTTAGAATCATTAGGGTATAACATGAGAATAACATGGGAACATGAACTTGATCATTTTTGCGAATCAAATCCTGAAGTAAAATCAACATTAAATTCATTTTTTCCAAACATGGATCCTATTAAACCATGTGAAGCATTATTTGGGGGGAGAACAAATGCCATTAAATTACATCATAAAATAGACCAAAATACAGACAATGAAATAAAATACATAGACATCTGTTCACTCTATCCTTATGTCAATAAACACAGAGAATATCCAGTAGGTCACCCAGATATACTCACAAAGGAAAACATAAACATGAATAATATAAGACAGTACAGGGGACTTATCAAATGTAAAGTTTTACCATCACAATCTCTACACATGCCAGTATTACCAATTCATTGCAACAAGAAAATGGTTTTTACACTTTGCAATACATGTGCAGAACAAGAATTAGACAAATGTGAACACACACCAGATCAGCATAGTATTACAGGTACATGGACATCTGTTGAACTTTTTAAAGCATTGGGGATGGGGTACACATTACTTGACACTTATCAGATTTGGCATTGGGAAGAATGGTCTTCAGAAATTTACAAACATTATGTGAACAAATATTTAAAAATGAAACAAGAAGCTAGTGGATATCCAGATTGGGTGAAAACAGAAACAGACAAAGATACATTTAAGAAAGACTATGCTCAAATTGAAAACATTCATTTGGAAAATACTGAAAAAAATCCAGGACAAAGATCATTTGCTAAAACCATGTTAAACTGTTTATGGGGGAAAAGTGCACAAAACAATTTAAAAACAAAAACAGAAAACATACAAGACCCATCAAAATATTTTGACCTGATACAAGATAAAGACATCATTATTAAAAATGTTGAATTGTTTGATCAGGATAAATGTATTTTAGTCAATTACACAAAGTCTACAGATGTTTATGAACCTCACAAATCAGCTAATGTTGCAGTTGCATCTTTTGTCACAGCTTATGCACGAATGGAATTATATAAAGTAATAGGATGTTTGGGTAGACGAGTATTATATTTTGACACAGACAGTTGTATTTACATTCATAACCCCTCACTTTGGAATCTGCAAGTTGTAAACAGTAGGTTAGGTCAATGGACAGATGAACATCCAGATGCAAAAATTATTGAATATGTAGGTTTAGGTCCAACAAATTATGTTTACAAATACATTAAAGATGGTCAAATACACACTTCATGTAAAGTCAAAGGAATCACATTAGATTACAATACATCACAGAAAGTCAATTTTGAATCCATGGTGGAATGTGTACAAGACAGACACAATTACAAAATGAACATTGAATACACACATAGAATTAAACGCAACAAGAACAGACAAGTCACAAGTGAAAAACAAACCAAAACATTCAGATCTGTGTACACAAAACGTTTTGTAGTGGATAAATATGACACAAGACCTTATGGGTTTAAGGTATAAAAGCACCCTTCAGGTTTCTCATTTCCACTTTGAACACTGAACAGGCAAGATGTCTCTACCACTTAATCCTACTTATCCTATATACTTGTCAGAGTTAAGAAGACTTTCGAGTTTTAGTATGACTACAAATCCTATTTTAAAATCCAAGAAAGAAGAATTAGCTAAAGCTGGATTTTTCTATGTGGGAGATAGTAAAGTAAAATGTTTTGTATGTGGACAAGGTTTAATGAATTGGGAAGAAAAAGATATTCCTTTGCAAGAACATGTTAAGTGGTCATCAAATTGTCCTTATATTCAATTGATAAGAAATTGTCAATTATACAATCCACCAACAAGTATGCAAACACCCCCAGATAAAATATTATCAGTGATGGATTATGGATTCACTTTAAATCAAATATTTTCAACAATGAAAAAATATGACAAGTGTTTACATGATTTTCCAGGTTCTAATTCTTTATTTGCACTCATGGTACTAAATGATCAAAGTACATCATTCAGTACCACAATTGCAAGACAAGCTGCAGGACAATTCAAAACTAAGTTAGACAAAATGTTTACAGATAATGTTGGAAATGATTTTCCTGACTGTCCTGATGTACAAAGTGCATGGTGTAATATGGTACCCGATGCACAAAATACATCAGAACAGACAAAAGAATCATCACTTTGATTTCAACCATCGAACCAGTAAGACGTATCTTAGACAACAAGATTACACGTAAGGCATTATTATATGCATTTCAATTGATCACTCCTGGTTATCTAACAATAACAAAAGAGTTTATTCATAATCAATTGGAAAAAGATGAAATGTATGGGGAATTTTGTAATGCATTACAAATCATGAATGCTTTTTACAAAGATAATGTAGAAAATATTTGGACAAGAGTTGTGTGGGGTAATATAATTTATGATAAAGAAATCATTAATTACTTGTATAGACAATGTGTACCACAAATAGATAGAAGAATAGATTCTTCAGAAACTTTATTTGAGTTAAAAGCACCCTTAAAATGAATACCTACTAAAAGACATGAAGAAGGCATGGAAACAGAAAGTATATAAGTGAATGATTTGACAACACTTTTTCACAAAAACTACAATTATGGCATCGAGTGAATGTTTATTGTTTCAACACCCTTGTAATATCTTTATTTCGGGACCTAGTGGTTCAGAAAAAACAGAATTTGTCAAAAAGCTTATTGATATGAAACATGACTTATTCAAATTCCCCCACAAAAAATCATTTGGTGTTATAAAGAATGGCAAAATACATATACTTTACTTAAAGAAAGTGAAGATATTAAATTCATAGAAGGTGTCCCTGATGATGAATATGAAATTGTCAGTGATGTCACTATTCCCCATCTTGTAGTTTTTGATGATATGTTAGGAGATAAAGATGAAGAAAAAATTAAATTATGGTTCACACGAAAAGGACATCATAGAAATGCAAGTGTCATTTACATTACACAAAATATGTTTCAACAATCTAAATCTAGTCGTACCATAAGTTTAAATGCACATTATATGATTTTATTTCAAAATACCAGAGATAAAGGACAAATTAAAGTATTGGCAAATCAAGTTCAATTACCACATTTAAATGCATGTTATCAAGATGCAACAAGTATTGATCATGGTTATTTATTAATTGATTTTCATCCTAGAACTCCTGAGTCTTTGAGATTAAGAACTGATATTTTTCATCCTTGGGTAACACAAAATAAACTTGGTCCCATCATTTATACAAAACTATAAATTCCCCATGTTCCCATGTTCTAATGAGTTGGTGTTAGTTAGTCAAAGTTTGTCAACGACTACACATCATCATGGTATCATTCATACAATCTTTGGAACAACTTGGTCAAGAAACAAGTCCATTTGCAAGACAAAAATTACTTAAGAAAGGTTTTAAGAAAATTTTAAAATGGTTTATATTAGCAAGTAGACTCATACTTAATAAGAAAATTAAATTGCCAAAACAAACTTTAGCCTATATGGATAAACTTAAACAAGATCTTGAACAACTTGCAAATCCAAGAGTAGATCTTGCAACAAAATGAAACATTATTTTAAAACCAGGAGGTGGTGGATTTTTTGGTGGTGTTATCATTTGTAATTTAATTTGATGGGATGGTCATAAGACAAGTAGATCATTCTATTCACCATTCAAAAAAACAAAGAGTAAGAAACAAAAGTCACCTAAAAGGAAACGAAAATCCCCTAAGAAAAGATCAAATAATCCATCAAGTTCTAGAGAGATAAAAAATCAACGAAAGGTAGGACCTAAATATATGTACACAAATTTTGAAATTGCACCTCATAGATCTCCATCTACAAAAACGAAAGCATTACTTGTGAAAAATCTTCAAAGACAAAGAAAAGTATCACCACTTAAGTTAACACTTGTAGTGTCAATAACAAAAGATGGTGTTAAAAATCATGAACCAATGTATTCTCTACAAAATACACAACATGTGCCATTAAAAGAAAAGATTCCCACAATGGCACGTTTTACAGCTTTAAATACACCTAAACCTGTTAAAGGGATAAGGTCTTACTTCAAATAATATAAAGTTTGCACATGTATATATAAATAGCATTACATTTTTATATTTGTTTCATTTATTCATTAGATTATATAAGAGCAAGATGGTGAGACAAAATAAGAAACAAAAAAATCCTTTAGTTAAAAAATATGGTGGTATGTTAATAGGTTTAAGTCAAACTCCTCCAGCATTTCAAAAACAAATTATGAAAAATGCACCTAAAGAATTAATTAATTGTGTGTCAGAATGCTGTCATAATCTTTTAAAAGGCAACATACATCTAACAAAAAGTCAGAAACAAAAATTACATCCAAAGCATCAACAACTACGAGCACTCGCTAGTAAATCAATAACTCTTAAAAAGAAAAAACAAATTTTAAACCAAAAAGGTGTTTTTTTACCATTACTTGGTTTACTTGGACCTGCTATAGGAGTTGCAACAAATCTTGCAAATAAATTAGTCAGTAAAATATGAAAAAGATGGCTATTGTACCTTATCAAATGTTAGAAGATATGCAACGTTTTAGAAATGAAAAAGCTCAAAGACCAAGATTACCACCTAACCCACAAGTTACAAATACTGCAGAACTTCAAAATAATTTATCATCTGTGTTACGAAATTCAGAGTTGTCCGAAAGTGAGAAAGAACAAAAGTATGGGGAAACTTTACAAAAATTTCAATTGTCACATAAGAAGGCATTACAACCAACATTGATTCCATTGTCTGAGTCAGCAGAAAAATCATTATTTTTATGAGATCGCATTATAGAAAGTGTCCCTGTTACAATGAGACGTAAAGCAACTTCATTATTATCTGCTTTATCATCTCATCCACACATGAGTTGGGATGATCAGGGTGTATTAAGTTACGATGGAGAAGTCATAAAAGGTTCAAATATCATAGATTTAGTAAATGATGTTCTTAGACACCGAAAAGGTTTTAAACCGAGTGGATGGGAAATGTTTAGTCATGGATTAAAAGATATAAATATCCCTCAAGATTTTGTTGGCAATCATGAATGTTGGTTATGGATGAATAGACATCCTATACCCAAGCCCAGTAAATATCAAAGTTCTCCAGAAGATAGTTGGTCTGAAACACCTCAATCACCCCCTCCAAAACGTAAAGTTTGTCGAGGTCATAGAGTGTAGTGGAGTGAAGACACACCAAAGTCAGCACTAAAGCGTAAATTGACAAAACATAGATTATCTGAAAAATGGGAGGCTTATTGAATGATTTATTAACTGAAATATATTACAATACAAAACATCCTGCTGGTTTTGGTGGTATACAAAAATTGTACAAAGCAGCTCATAGTAAAGATAATTCCATCACAATTGATCAAGTGAAAAAATGGTTGAAAGGAGAAAGAACTTATACTTTACATAAACCCATCCGTAAAAAGTTTTCAAGACATAAGACTATAGTGGGTGGTATTGATCATCAATGGAAGATTGATTTAGCAGACTTACAAAGTTTACAATCTTACAATGACCAATTTCGTTATTTAGTTTGTATTATTGATGTATTTTCAAAATATGCATGGGTAATACCCATTCACAATAAATCAGGACAGACATTAACAAAATCTTTTCAGAGTATTTTGAAAACTTCTGGACGTAAACCATTATCATTACAATCTGATAAAGGTTTTGAATTTAAAAATAAAGATGTACAAACATTTTTAAAGAAACAAAACATTTATTTCTTCACAACAGAAAATCCTGAAACCAAAGCTAGTATTTTTGAACGTTTTCATCGCACATTGAAAACACGAATGTGGAAATATTTTACACACAAACGTACATTAAGATACATTGATGTGTTGGAAAATTTAGTTGATGGATATAATCATAGTTTTCATCGAAGTATTCAGAGAACTCCTGCTTCAGTATCATTAGAAAATGAAGTAGAAGTATCTCAACATTTGTTTGGTAAAAAAAAATCTAAAAAGAAAACAATGCAATTTAAAGTTGGTGATATAGTACGTATTAATAAAACCAAACGTACATTTGAAAAAGGGTATTTGCCAAATTGGACAAAAGAATTATTTAAAATTACTCATGTAAAACATACAATACCACCCACTTATAAACTTGAAGATATGGGTGGTGAAAATATACAAGGGACATTTTATCCACAAGAAATTCAAAGTATAAAAGATGATAAAAAATATATAATTGAATCAATTCTTAATAGACGGTCAAGACGTGTGGGAAAGAAAATTGTTAAAGAACTTAAAGTACATTGGGAAGGTTATCCAAAGAAATTTGATAGTTGGATAGCAGAATCAGATTTGATATAAAAAGAATATGTCATCAAATGAAACTTCATTACCAAATGATACCACAAGTGTTGATGTACAAAGTCAACAAAGTCAACAATTTAAAATTTGTGGAAATCGTGTTGCAAAAAATCAAGTCACTTATTTCACACAGATTATTATCATTTATGGTATTATAATTACTGCCATTGCACATTTGAGTTTACAAACCCCTGATAAAGAATTGTGGTTAGTGTTATTAAGTAGTTCATTAGGATATATTCTTCCAAGTCCTGGTTTAAAATATTTGAAACAACCATAAGATAAGAAAAATGAATTCATTTTACGTAACACTTCTGAGTGATAGTTCTATGGATATGTTTCCAAATAATAACCAATGTTGTTTTCAAACACATTTATCTAAACCCATTCATGTTGATAAAGAACATTGGGAAGTGGGATTAGTTGAAGTAATTTTACCTTTGGAAGCAAAAAATATTACAGATGAAGAATCTGTTTTTAAAATCATTGTGACAGATAGCAAAATATCAAATCATATTAATAAAGCGAATTTGAAACATACATTACACAAAGGTGTTGCTGCTGTCGAATTAAATATTTTATCAGGTGCATATTCAAATGGCGCTCATGTCATAGATGCAATGCAAACAGAAATTCAAGAAAAACTTGGAGACATATTTAAATCATTTGATGTATTATTTCATCTTGGATTTTCAAGTCTCCAAGTCCGTGTAAAAATAGTAGGAAATAGTATTGGGAAAGTGGGTATTAAAATGTCAGAAAGTTTATTACAAAAATTGGGATGTAAAGATATTTTTCCTGTCATTTTTCCTAACACATCAAAAGGTGCATTTAAATATAATGTGGACTTAAATGTGGATTTCAATCAAATCTTTATTTATGCTGACATAGCAGATTATACATTTTTAGGTGATATTGAAGCACCTATTTTACGTGTGATTCCATTTGAATCACATAAAGAGTCTTTGCATACTCATATAGAATTTGATAATGTACATTATGTACCAGTATCAAAATCTTATTTTGATCAGATCACTATAAATATAAATGGGAACACTGGTAAACCCATTCAGTTTGCAAGTGGCAAGACAGTTGTCAAGTTGCATTTTAGACAGAGACATAAATTAAATTTGTAAAAATGATGCCGGTGTATCAAGGTGTACCACGGCAATATGGATATGGATTAGGGTCTATTTTTCGCACAGCAATAAGAACAGCTGCACCATTTATAAAACCAATTGCAAAAAATGTATTTCAAACATTAAAGAGAGATGGATTAAGACATGGTTTAGAAATAGCAAATGAATTGATAAAAAAAAACGTAAAGCACCTAAAGACATTTTATTAACTCATGGAAAAGATCTTTTGAAATCAGTTGGTGAATCTGCTTTAGGTATAAAAAGACAAAAACAAGAATGAAAACGTCAGTCTGTGGTTCGTTCTCGTAGAGGCAAGACACGTCAAAGACAAGTTTATTTAAAATGAAAATCAAGACCACTTGATATATTTGATTGAAAAAAATTATGATGTTACATGGATCTTGCGAATATTTTGGTAGTAGTTTTGATCCAGATAATGTATCGCCAACATCAAGTGGTATAGAAAATATTGGTGAAATTGAACAATTTCCTATTGCATCTTTAAATAATTCTTCACCAATAGAATTTTTAATTCCAAGACAAACAACCAAGTGGTTAGATCTTGCAGCATCTACACTTGAAGTTCAATTTAAAATTACAAAACAAGATGGGAGTGTTTTGGCTGGAGATACACAAATTGCTCCTATCAATAATTTTTTTCATAGCATGTTCAGTAAAATTGATATTACACTGAATGGCAATCTTATCACCACCAATACAGATCTTTATCCATATAGAGCATTTTTTGAGAATTTTCTTAGTTATTCAAGAGATGTGAAAAAAACACATCTAGCTGCTAGTGAGATGTGGTATACAGATACTCCTGGACACCACGCAGAAACAAGTAAAGCTTCGTCGAACAAAGGTTTGACTGAACGAGCTAAATTAATTGGTGGTAGCAAAAATGTACAACTAAGAGGAAAACTGCATTTAGATCTGTTTGTGCAAGATAAGTATTTACCAAATGGAGTTGAGATGAGAATTAAATTGCATCGTGCTCCAACTAAATTTTGTCTGATTGGTAGTGAACATGGAAAAATAGAAATTCAAAAAGCCATATTCAGAATATCAGCTTTGGATTTATTTCCAAAATTTGCGAATGATCTTAATGCACAAATAGATCGAACAAATTATAAAATGCCCATAAGACATAGTGAAATTAAAACTTTTACTATTGGAAGTGGTCTTCATTCAAAAATAGAAGACTATCTGTTTCATAAACAGATGCCAAAACGAATTATTCTTGGTTTAGTTAGTAATCGAGATATAAATGGAGATATTGGCACTAATCCATTTAATTTTCAACATTTCAATTTGAATAAGTTGAAAATCACAATAGATGGACATTCCATTAAAGCACGTCCCTTTGAACTGAATTTTGAAGGTGGACTTTATCTAAATTCATATTTATCATTGTACGAAGCTATGGGCTATTTTGGACAAAATCAATCATTTAATTTATCTTTGTAGGATTATGCAAAAGGGTATAACCTTTGGGGTACTGATTTGACACCTGATCAGAGTAGTAGTGGGCCCTTGGCTCACCCAAAAAAGTCTGGCAATCTTAGGTTTGAACTTCAGTTTGCTCAAGCTCTTCCAGAGGTGATCAACGTTGTTGTCTATGCAGAATTTGATAGTGAGATAGAAATCAACAAATTCAGAGAAGTGATATTTGACTATTAAGCAAGATGAGTCAGTGTGAACATTGCAAGATGTGTAAAGAAAAATTATTTCAAGAATGTGTAGCGATAGAACTGACAAAATCCATTCAACAGAAAATGAAAAATATCTGTGAAGAAAATCGAACCAACACAACAACATTAATAGATATGAACATTGCAGAGTGTTTACAGAAAGTGTGTCCAGTGACTATACTATATAATCTACACAAGAGAGCAAGAAAAATAAACTTATTAGAATATTGTGCTCATATGGACTTTGAAATAGACTGCCAAAAAGACATTCAAAAGTGGGCAGATTTAGTTAAAAGAGACTGGTCATATTATACAGCATATCTTGATTAACGGCTCCGTGCTAGCCTTTTCCAAGGCTAAGAAGATGGAAACCATACAATTACAAACTATACTTGACAGTTCTCAAAGGTTATCATCCTTAAATGGAAAAGTGTGTTCAAAAGACTTGTTACCAAAACAAAAACCTAAACACAGACAAGCATATATTGTGAACACAGATTCATCAAAAGAACCAGGAGAACATTGGATAGCAATATATTTTAAAGACAATCATTCTGTTATCTACTTTGATTCATATGGTTTACCACCAATAGATAGAGATATATACAATTTCATAGTGAAAAATACAGATTCCTGGACAATAAATACAATGAGACTACAAACTGAATTTACTATTGTGTGTGGAATGTACTGTATATTTGCTTTAGATCATCTTGCAAGAGGATATGATTTAGAGACAGTTCTTACTATCAAATTTGATCCAAAAAATTTCAAAGAAAATGATAGAGATGTTCGACGATGGTTTGAGCAAACTTATAGACATTATTTGAAATAACTGTAATAATAATAAATATCAGGTGTCAAAACAATCCCACAGAGGTAATTTTTACATTTTTTAGTTTTTTTAAGTTTTTTTTATTAAAGTCAATCATCTATTATATAATTTTCGCCAGACATTTGTGTAACAGAGAGATAGGGTTTTTAGTTATTTTTTATATTTGTTTCAAAATCAGATCACTTGAGTGATATCAATTTTTTTTATCTGACTCCCAAGATTTTTTAAAAAAATCTTGGCTGTCAAATAAAAACTAGCATAAAAAAAGAATCTTGATGTAAATAGGTTTTCTCATGGATAGGCAAACTCAGATCTCGGTGTATATATGTTCAGATTTCATTTCAATATAATGATTCAACTTTAAATACAGTTTTGTTTTTTGTTAAAACCTTTGTGATAGTTTAGTCGATTTTTGTTAGGTTAGTCCTATAATCCCTTTTTATCACCGTGTCCCTATTATCTCCCAACAGTAAAAAAGAGTTAAGAGTCACTTCTCTTTTTCACTGAGAGTATTAGGTTTAATATTGTATGCATACTTATCAAAAACTTTTATAGTGTAACCTGATATACAGTTTATACTGTGGAGAAAATTTTGATTGCTAAACATACAATGAATACTATTCTTAGTATAGAAAAACAACTATCACAGAGAGTTCGACCACAACGCAAATCCCTAAGTTTTTTATTTTATGCATGTGTTCTTGTGTTTTATTGTAAGCATAATTTCCTTATGCTCACAACAAAACACAAGAAGACACACAAAATGCCATTTCCCCATTTATAGAAGTTTTATGCACAAAGTGGAGAGATGACAACCCAAAACCACATGGATACCCCTAATATAAAATGATTTTAAAATAATATAGACATTGGGTCACACTCTAGGGAAGGAACTGTTTTTTTTTGTCTTTTTTATAACAAAGACTTGGTTGTGTACATGAGAAGATATATCTCTTTCTAATATTGTGGGTAGCCCTGAAAAGGGCCGTTTTTAAAAATCTTCAGTTCCGTAGAGAGCTATGTGGTAAAGCCATCTCTTCTTCGGTGAAGAATTCACCTTCCCACACATCTATGGTTGTTGCTAGCATCTCTTCATCTGTAAAGTAATCTTGCTCCCATGTGCAGCTTTTCCCAACAACAGCTTCCTCCTGCAAATGTACGGGGAGATCAAATCAGTGTTTAGGTCGATTCTTGTACTGGATCTCCCCGAACGGACGTGTGGCGGCTTTAACGAAAGGGTTGTCTTCAATCTTCTTAAGTTGTTCTTCCATCGAAAGTGTTGCCGACCACCACTTTCTCAAAGCCAAGGCGAATTCTTCATCGGCCCCCTGTTTCTTGGTTCTCTCATAACTCTGTATGGAACTGTAATCAATCTTTGTTGCCTCCATGTCTTTTTCCTCTCTGTCAAAGATAATTTCTTGAGTCAGATGATGAAATGTATCCAAATCCTCAACTCACCTTCTTTTTATAGACAATGCGAGGATCGAAAATGCACTGAAGAACGCTCACGCGACAATTTTATCGAGTGTGGGAAACAATTGTTGATAAGAGACGTTTACTATCACAGCCATCCGACGTCAACAATTTTCACTTCTATCTCAATGTGACTTTTCATCAGTCTTAGAATAGAATTGTCCAAATTCTTTATTGATATTTACCTGGAAATATTCGAATTGGCGTTCCCCCTAAAACACGTTTGTAGGAACAATAAGCTCGTTAAACAGAATCCTTGGATGACAAAGGGCTTAATTATATCTTCTAAACATAAAAACAACTTTTATCACAAAAAATTTAAAAAAAACACGGAATCTAACCAAAAACATTATAAAAATTATTGCAAGATCTTTAATAAAGTGAAAAAGCAATATAAAGCAATCTATTATAAAAAAATATTCTAAATAACAATAAGTACAACATTAAAAAAAACCTAAATGAAGCCATCAAAAAATCTAGACAAGAAGTCAATTTACCCACTTTTTTATGAAAGATAACAAAAAAATTGATCACCCAAATGAAATAGCGTGTGAACTAAATACATACTTTGCAAATATTGGCAAGCTTACAAGCGAAAAATACCTAAATCAAGTAAACATTCTTACGACTACATGGATGAACGTTCATTTGGAAATGTTTACATCAACCCAGACATAGAAATTAGAAATATTGTAAAATCTTTAAAAACCAAAAATAGTCAAGACTGTGACAATATCAGTTCAGACATTGTCAAGCTTAGTACTGACTATGTTAATTATGTCATTACCCCACTAACGCACATCATCAACTGCTCGTTTGCACACGGTACTGTCCCAGATAGAATGAAAATTGCCAAAGTCATTCCCTTATTCAAATCCGGTGATGAGCATAACTTTTCTAATTATAGACCTATCAGCCTATTACCCACGTTCTCAAAAATCTTAGAAAAACTCATGTCTGTATGACTCTTAACATTTTTAGACCAGTTTAATATATTGCATCCTTTCCAATATGGATTCAGAAAGAGACATAACACTATGCACCATATCAAAAGAGTGGCTGATGAAAATAATAAAAAAAGTAAAAACTATACCCTTGCCCTGTTTCTTGACCTTTCTACAGCATTTGATACTATAAATCACTCCATCCTACTAAACAAACTAGAAAGATACGGTATAAGAGGACTAAGTCTAAATTGGTTCGAAAGCTATTTGTCGGAAAGAAAACAATATGTCGCATATGGTGGTCAACAATCTGACTTGGTCCCGATAACACAGGGGTTCCCCAAGGATCCATTCTCCGTCCGACGTTGTTTTTATTATATGTCAATGATATTTGTCATGCCACTTCTCTGAATATGCTGTCATTTGCAGATAATACTACTGTGCACTCCTCGGAGCGCAACCCAATTCAATTAATTCCTTACCTAAACAGAGAGCTTGAGAGTTTATTTAATTGGTGTTGCGCAAACCAGCTATCCTTAAATGCCACCAAAACCAAATACATTCTAATTAATTCCTCCAATAAAATTAAATTACTTACACCTTCAGCAAGGATTTTAATAAATGGCCAGGAAATAAGTAGGGTGGGCTCAGATTGTACAGAAAAATCAATTAAATTCTTAGGAATCCACATCGACGAGAATTTATCCTATAAATATCACGTATCTCAATTTTGTTCTAAAATAGCTCATGCAAATTTTGCCCTTAATAAAGTGAAGACCATATTCCCCCATGATGCCATGAAAACCCTCTATTTTAGCTTAGTGCATAATCACTTAATGTATGGAATAAATGTGTGGGGAAATGTGAGGTCAGTACATAAGCTAACGATGTTACAGAAGCGATCCTTGCGCATTATAAGCAATAAGAGATATAATGCACATACAGACCCCCCCCCCCCCTCTTTCGCAGTAATAGAGTATTGAAAGTTGAAGACCTCTATAAACTCCAGACGTGCTTATTTGTATTCGATTGGTATCATGGAAACCTGCCTGATTCTTTAGAAAACTATTTTAGTGGAATCGATAATCCAACAGGCAGGTCGAGCAGAAGAACTGGACTTCTTCAATCCAATAAAACGTGAACTAAATCTCTCGATTTCCTTCCCTCAAACGCGTGCTCTAAAATCTGGAACGCGTTAGATACAATATCAGAAGTATACCGGACAGACGTCGATTTAAAAAAGAACTAATGACCTTTTTTCTATCATCATACCCGAACACTGTTGATTGCAATAATCCATTTTGCCCCGACTGTAGTCACTGGTAGAGACACAATGCTTTTTCGCCGTCAAATAGACTAAGGAGATTTGCTATTAGGTGTCTTTGGTCCCCCAGTTCTTCTCTCATTGCATACCAAATTACTACTCCCCCCCACCCACCCTCCCCCATGTAGTGAACTCCTTGCATGGTTATCCCTACTCTTATAGTTACAATACATTATGAGAAACGTGAAGTAAGAAAACGTTACCTCTAATGCAATTGTTTGGTCTTCTAAATTAGTATCCAACATATTCTTAGCACTGGTCTGGAGCACCTCTCGTGCACCTTTTGGTCTCTGTAGTAGTTTCCTCATAGTGTGTATTTTTTATAAAAAAATAAGTACATGTACCAGGAGGTGTGCCATTGTTTCAGCTGACTACTGGGTCATCTTTTCTTATCTCATCTTATCCAATTGTTTCCCTGCTCTTTAGCCACGTTAGGTAGAAACACATACTTGTAAAACAGCCTGGTTTAAGGTTGCGCAATGCACAACTTGGGAGACAATAGATAGACAGCCAATCTGGCTATATTGTCTCCCTGCATGCTTGAGTAGACTAAGTGTTAATTTACAGATTTTTTTTGTATCCTAAAACACTCTTTACTACTGTATGTATCATCTTTATTTGTGTTATGTATATTTAAAATAAAATAAAGAAATCAATCAATCAAATTAAACCAAATGGTCAAAATGGTAATTATTGGCCGAAATTCACGGAATAAATTCTGTTTAATCTCATTTAAATCAAGTGTGCCTTGGAAAGATTTTGACACTAGCTGCCATAAAACTACCCCTAGTATTCACCTAAAGTACCACAAAAGTACTTCACAGAACAAAATGTACTTATCCCTAAGTTACACCAAAGCATTCAAGAAATGGAAATAAATGGTGCAATTCATGTTTCCAGTAGACATTGATACTACAGAAAAAAATCCAAAAACAAAAAAAAAAAACCCAAAACAAAGGGATAAGCCCGCTGTTTCTTCCCTTCGTGGGGTTCCATAGATTTGCTCAGGTAATCACTTGACCCGTTAGCCCTGAAAAGATGGGGCCGCGCAGTCCCAATATTGGGTCTCAACTCAACTCCCTATTCTGGCAAACCCTCTTTTTCATGCTGGCCGGCATATGGTCACTTACGGGTAAAATGTGCGCAGTGCGGATTTGGAACTGCGTGTGCTGAAGCCGCTGGACAACGTCTCACAGGCGCCACCCCCATACCTATCCCAGTCCCCAAGGTGGCGACGAGTTAGAGACTTTTTGAACACAAATTCCGAAGTTCGAAGTTTTGAACCTTGGAAATATCGGGCCGTCCGACAATAAGTTTGAACGATTGAAATGTGCGAGGGAGAGAAAAAAAAAGAAAAGTGAGCAGCTGTATACTGTACTGACAAGGTGGCGAGTTGAGCCCAAACAGGGGTAGGTTTGGGCATATAGTGCAGGTGGAAGGGCTCCCACCGCATAGACAAACGCCAAACGGCGATGGCGGGGTAAATAACAACTGGGCACCCTTATTGCACAATGCTTGGGTTAATTTTGAAGTAAATACTTTTTATGTCTTGGTGTAAAAGCACAAGTCACAAAAGGCTGGACAGAACTGAATTATAAACAGATCCAACACAGCTAAGGTTGAACTGTTCGAGCAAACTAAGATTTCTGCTGCGGCAGATGTAGGATTGAGGGTGGGTGCAATGGAAAAGTGGGAACCTCTCTTTTCATATTCTCGAGAGGAAATTAGCCCGGCTGCAAAATTTGAAACCCACACTTGAAAAATCTGAAACCTGTAGTTGTCAAAGGCAGGCAGATGAAGTCATGAACTTACGCATTTATAATTATTTATTTAATTTTTAGACTGTTTTTGGGAGAACTTTGGGGTAAATACAGTTTGTGCTTGAGGGTAACTCTGGGATAACAACTGAGTACTCAGGGTAAATTTGGGGTAACACTGAGACATTTGGGGGACAATTTGTTAGACCGAAGACCAATTTAACAAAGGGCATCGGAATTACAACGAAGGCTTCTTGTATTACTAATATGATATAATGATGATATCTTAACATTCATAGAATAGACATGAATTGAAAGAAAAAATTCGTTATCTCGCCTTGAAGTCCATTTCGTCAAATACACCTTGGCTATTTGGGTTTAGACTTTTTGCCGGAAGAATTGGCGGCTCAGGAGCCTCATGGGCAGGGAAGTAGTACTTGCGGGCCCTTGATGTAGTAATCATCGGACCTACGAGGGAGAGTTTAAGGGGTAATACCCCACTCTTTGGGTAGTGACCGGGGTGTGACATCCAATCCCGAAGAAAAAACGTCATTTCCTGATCTCAGACTCCATTAACGCGACCTACCAAGGCCCAGAAGGGTCGGAGATTTACTGTAGTAGTAATCATCGGAATTTTATGGCGAAATAAAGAATCACTGACGGTACCCTATCTCGTTCGGGGGATGGGGGGGGGGGGGGGGAGGTGGTGAAATTTTTGAAAATTAGTTTTGCATTTCTGTGCTTTCCCACATTATTGCGATGGCGTACTCATGGCTCAGGGGATTCTAGAAGAGATGATTTGGAGTAGTAATCCTAGGAGTGGCAGGGCATGACATGAGTGGTCTGTCCTGGGCTGTCCTTATCATTTGTAAAGAAATAAGAAAATTTCATCTTTGTGGTGTTAAACTCATTTCATCACGGTCTTTTTGAAAGGGAATAGTATTCTTGCAGTTATTAAAGCCGGAAGGGTCCTGTTTCAAAATTCCATCATATGTCAGTTCCGAATATAAACTAATAAAGAAATAAAGGCAAGGCTCAACATCATACCCAACATTATCTGAGTGTTAGTAGTACGAAAGCGATGAATCGACCCACATTACGGGGACCAAGTGGGGGACCTAGGAAGTGACGTCACGGTCACGTGACCCATGACATGTTTTATTGCCATGGTAACCCGCGTGAGCGGCCATCTTGTTACGTCATCCTATAGTGATTCGTGGTATTAGTGCAATACGCAGCGCGTGTTGTTAGGGTGATGCGTATTTCCGTCATCCATTTTGTATACTGGAGGCCGCCATCTTGGTTTCTGTGGTAGCACAAAGTTGCTATGTTACCCAATCGCCAACAACAAGACAGGGTATGTTCGGAGGGTATGTTCGATTGAATAGTAGAAAGTTCTCGATTCCTAGAATTACCCAAATAAACCAGACAATCTCTCCTAATCACCCAAAATGCACTATTCTTTGATATGAAATCCCAGATTGGGCATATAATAGTAGCACGTAGTGTTATAGTACCGAGGGGTAGGTTCGATTGAACTATAGTAGTTTTCAGGTTCAGATTTTCCCCAAATTCTCGAATACTTTGTAGAATTGCCACAAACAAACCGACCCCCCCCCCCCCCAATCACCCAAAAACATTTATTTGATTCCCCACAAATCCTACTTATAAAAGTAGCACGTGTATAAGAGTCCTTCTCTGGTTCTGATTTCAGCAGAATCTTTGAATACTTCGTGGAATTACCAAAATAACCAGATGTTTACTTGGCTCATATTTCCCACTAAATTCTCGCTTTCTACCCATGTATCTACAAGCTCTCTTATGACTTACCCCATTTCCTTACAAAAAAATCCGAAGCTCTCTAGACATGTTTATGTTCTGTTGTACACATTACATGTAGCACATGGGAACATGCTGGATGCGCCAATATGTGCTCATGTGAAAATGCACAATGTGACACATTGTGTACTAGCACATACGGGTAGTTTTGGATACCCATTACCGGGTTGCTAAACAGCTCCTTTATGGCTCCTAGCCCCTAGATGGCTCCTAGCTCCTGTAAGGTAGTCTCATCAATGGCTTCCATCTTATCTCCATCTATCTGTCCTATGATTTGGCTATATTGCAGTCATCTAATACTAGTTTTCTAACATCCTTGCAGTCTTGTGCCGTTACAACCTTGTTACATAAGTATTCCGACGTATATCTTGGGGTAGCCTAGAAGGCTGGGCCAAACAGGTAATAGTATCTTCAAATTAGTATCCTTTGAAGGTATCCTCCAATAGTCCAGTAGTAGAATACAATAGGTATCCTCAAATACTCGTATGTGCCTATGTGATAGTGCACAATGTGTCACATTGTGCATTTTCACATAAACACATATCGGCACATCCAGCACGTGCCTATGTGCTACCTATAATGTGTACACATGGAAAGTTTCCCATAAAAGGTTTCCTCGAAAGGTATCCTCCAATAACACAATACCAGGCCATAGGTTTCCTCAAATACACATATGTGCCTCTGTGCTAGTGCACAATGTGTCACATGTTGCATTTTGATATACGCACATATCGGCACATCCAGCATGTGCCAATGTACAACAGGTAATGTGCACACATTGTGACACAATGTGTAATAACACACAAGCACATTCCACCAAACACTCAAGTTCCATTGAATCACTTTTAAAAAAAAAAAAACGTCTGACCTTCGGCACCCCTTTTTTATCGCATGTGCCTATGTGCTCGTGAACAATGTGTCACATTGTGCATTTTCACATAAGCACATATCGACACATCCCGCATGTGCCTATGTACTACATGCAATATGTACAACAGAACATAAACATATCTTGTCGGAATACGTATGGAAGAATGCAGTTGCGGCACAAGACTGCAAGGATGTTAGAAGAATAGTATTAGATGACTGCAATATACCCAAATCATAGGGCACATAGTTGGAGATAAGATGGAAGCCGTTGGTAAGACTACCTATATAGGTGCTAGGAGCCATATAGGAGCTAATGGTTATATAAGAGCTGTATAGGAGCTCGGTCATGGGTACCCTAGAATGTCCGTATGTGCATATGTGCTAGTACACAATGTGTCACATTGTGCATGTTCACAAAAGCACAGATCGGCACATCCAGTTGGAGATAAGATGGAAGCCGTTTGTAACACTACCTATATAGATGCTAGGAGCCATATAGGAGCTAATGGTTATATAAGAGTTGTATAGGAACTCGGTCATAGGTACCCTAGAATGTCCGTATGTGCATATGTGCTAGTACACAATGTGTCACATTGTGCATATTCACGAAAGCACAGATCGGCACATCCAGCATGTGCCAATGTGCTACATGTAATGTATACAACAGACCATAAACACGTCTAGGGGGCTTCGGAATACTTTATAAGGAGATGGGGAGCCATAAGAGAGCTTGTAGATACATAACTAAAACGCGAGAATTTAGTGGGAAATCTGTGCCAATTAAACAATTATTGGGTTATTGTGGTAATTTTTCGAAGTATTCAATGATTCCGCTGGAATTAGAACCAGAGAAGGACTCTTATACAAAGGAATGCGTCCGATAGTACTACTTGCTATTATTATAAGTAGGATTCGTGGGAAATCCGTATCAAATAAATGTCGTTTGGGTGATTTGGGGGGGGGGGTTGTCGGGTGGTTTGTGGTAATTGTACGAAATCTCCGAGGATTTGGGGAAACTCCGAACCTGGAAAACAACTCTACTTTCATTGCACTTACCCCGGGTGGGGGGGGGGGGGGGGGGTTCGGCACTATAGCACTGTGTGCTACTATTATATGCCCAATTTGATATTTCATATCAAATAAGAGTGCATTTTGGGTGATTTGGAGATACTGTCCGATTTTTTAGGTAATTCTCCGAATCGGGAAATCACTCTTATTCAATCAAACATACCCTCCGAACATACCCCTGTCTTTTTGTTGGTCTTTGGGTGACATAGCAACCATGTGCTACCATAGAAAACAAGATGGCGTCCTCCAGTATACAAAATGGACGACGGAAACACGTATCACCCTAACAACATGCGCTGCGCATGCGCACTAACACCACGTATCACTATGGTGGTGACGTCACAAGATGGTTGGTCACGCGGGTTACCATGACAACACAACATGGCGCCACTAGGTCACGTGACTATGACGTCACTTCCTAGGTCCCCCAATGTGGGTCGGTTCATCACTCTTCAACTACTAGCGTTCTTGGGAGCAAGTTTTGTTTTTTCTCTCTCTCCTTCTCTCCTCTCACTCCACCACCCCCTCCCTCTCCAACGCTGCAGGCAGTTTACCGAGTGAAACGAGAATGTTAGTTAGTCTTTATTCAGATTTACAACAAAAATGGGTCTATCGCACACCTGGTAGACCTAATAAGCTACAGGCACCCCAAATCGCATCACAAGCGGTAAGGACACATAAAACACAATGCATACATTGCAACTGAATGTCAGCGATCACACGCTTTGGTGCTGTGATATGGTTGATGTTTTTACCTCGTTCTTTCAAAGATTGGGAAAATAGGTCTTAGAATGAATGTTTGGAATCCGTCACGCGTCCAACTGTACTCCAGTTGTAAAGGTAGTGGCCGTGATATTGGCGATATTAAGTCTACTACTACTACTAACTACTACTACTACTACTACTATTACTACTACTGCTACTACTATTACGAAAACTAATAATGCCACGACAGTAGTATTGCAACGATTGGTACTACAACAACTACAACTATTACTACTTTTACGACTACAACAACGACTACTACTACCACCATCACTGCCACTGCTAATACTACTACCGCCACAACTGCTACAACTGCCACCAGTAATACCAATAATAAGTGCAGAAACTACTAATGCTACTCTTGCAGCTGACGTTTATAGACATACTAATAGTATTAGTAGTAGTTGCAGTAAAAGTAGTAGTAGCAGCAATACTAGTGATAAGTCTATAAACAGAAACCGTATTACTATTACTACCACGACCACTTCCCCACTTCGACGGAACCGATGTAAAATGTGAAAATGAAAGGTCTAAGACAAATTTAAAACTATTTTTGTACATTACGTGGAGGGTGGATAGATTTTCAATCTGACAAATATTTACATTTTTAAATGCGGAAGAAACACAACACTAGAAATGTTTCAGCTAATTGACCACCGTGTTGCAACACGATGGTCCGTGATGTGAAACATTACCATTGCTTCTTGTAATTTACTCTTAGAAGTTGAAAATAACCACCGAGTAGAAGATTTAACCCACTTTGACTTGTTGTGACGCAACGCCAAAGTACTGTAGATATCAGTCGCGATAAAAACTCATTTCACATCCTCCACTTCTGTCTGGTCACCATTATAAAAAACAGTTCACTTTCGTTTATTTGTAAAAAAACAACAAAAAATTATCTTTGGTTTACAGGGCTATATTCGATATGATTATCAGTGCTGACAATGTCAAGGGAGGGAATGCAATCAGTGTTGTTTTTATTTTTGCTTATGGCATGTCAGGCGAGATACATACCTTTTTATCAAATTATTAATTATTATTTTAAATGTTATTACACAGCAGAAAGCAAGTCAAAGAGTTTTACATTTTCAACAACTATCTAAACATTTGTCCCGTAAAAGGGTTTGTTTATTGTTTTTTTTAACAATTGTTATTGAAAAGGTGAAACTTAGTTTCAACTATTCTACTTCAGCCTCACTCACTCACTCACTCACTCACTCACTCATACTATTTGTCTGGTTATTGAAGCAAAATGCTATTTTTAAATTACATAATTATATTGTTTTTGCTGCAGAAAAATATTATTTCATTTAAAATAATTTTTCGCGATAGATACTGAAATAATAAAAGTTTATACCGAGAAAGAAAGATGGAATGCAGCTTTACCAAATCAATATTTCAAAATAAAGAAGTTTTATTGCAATGTAATGGTGTAAATATTTAACAAGAGAGTTTTACTTTGATACAGCCAAATAATTATTCTGATTATAATATAACAAAATAACAGTTCAAATTATTAGTGTGGTGGTATATCGTGGTTAAAAGATATCCTTCCTGTCTGTTATTAGAACTTGGACAGCGCTGGGAATTCGCCTGAAACATTGTACTCTCTTATTTTATTTGGCAATATGGCTATTATGTAATCGTTTTAACCCTTTACCTAACGTAGAAAGAAGACGACACTTGCAAAAATAATTCTTGAATAACTAATTTTTTTCATTTTTTGTCTCAAAAACATAGGTTATGACCCCTCGTTGGAACGAGCTCGACGAGCTCGTTCCAACGAGGGGTCATAACCTATGTTTTTGAGACAAAAAATGAAAAAAATAATGAAAATTAATTGGCGATTTTTTAGAATAGCGCTGGCCGGTTTTGGCCGTTACGTTGGGTAAAGGGTTAAAGTGTGCTATGGTAGAATAACAAAAGTAGTTAGATTCATTTTGATGTGCGTTTAAATAATAAGTCAGCTCTGGTACATTTACCCATTTCGAATCTTACTCTTGCCATGTGATGGCCAACTATGACAGCTACATGGTCCCTCTGTTAGGTGACATGGTGGTAGAGTGTGGACAGTCTGTACCCGTTTTGGAGAGCCCGCGGGAAGTTCGTCTGTATCACTAAACTACTATGGACCTATGCTATACACAGTTGCAATTTATTAATATTGCAGAGATTATCATCACATCAAAACTGTTTCTGTTACTTTCGTTTTTACCTACTACTATTATTGTGACCATCTGATGTCAATGTAACATCCAGCTAATCCCGATCACCCCCGGCTGACAAAACATTCCACTGTTCAATCGCCACTATTATCATCACTATGGCTATTAACTTTGACCTTATTTATAACTCTCTTTGTTCCCTCCCCCTCGTGACCAGAACATCAGTTATTCCATTTTCTGTGAGATAACAAGATGCCTATGGCAAAAGCCTTCACCCTCTAATGGCATCCATGTCCTCATATGGGTATCTGAAGACCACTAAGGCCATTGTGTGAAGACCACGGTTGTAAACACCCCCCTATTCCAACCACATGCATGCCCTCTCACTCCTAAAGTTTATAAACTACTCAGGTATGTACTACAACTACAACCTTTTGCCGACCCTTACAATGCCAGCTAGCATCACATCTGTGTTTTGCTACTACTGATATTGTCTCTTGTCACTATCATTACTATCGCCGGTACTACACGCCAAAAACTAAAGTGTTAAAAACTACGCTTGAAGTGCTGTATTTAACACTTAGTAAGCGCTGAACTAGCACTTTGTTCAAGTGTAGATATCCCAGAACTTGACAGGTGTTACAATAATACCACTTGACAAGTGTAATGTCGCGACACTTAGAAGGAAACAACACAGATGACGCAGATCAGGCTCGATCTCTCGAGCCTGATCCGCGTCATCTGCGTTGGGTCCTTTTAATTATGTACCCACCAAGCGCAAATCAAATTAAGGACAATTCTGGAAGAACCACCAATGCCAGACACATGGGAAGTGCCATCCATTCAAGTTTCAGATGTCTGACGATTGTAATGTCAAAGTGCTTAAAGCAATGCACTTTGAGTGTTAAAATCAAACCCTAAGAGTTAGAATGGGTTTAACACCTTGAAAGTGTAAGTTTTAACACTTTAGTTTTTAGTGTGTTCTATCATTGCTTCTGACTTTCATCTCAATTCCTGTATTTAACGTTTGTCGCAACATCGTTTGTACTAGATTTTAAAACGATGTATTAATGATGGAGAAGCACTATTGTATTGAAGAATATTGTTAGAATGTTCGCACTTCCTTAAAAACGTCATTTCTCCAATAGTTATATACCTGTAGAGGCACGAGTGGGCTCCATGCGGATCATATTGTAATACAGTTTATGTCAAGATCAAACAGAAATATAAAAAGGAAAATGTTACGGGCAGAATGGAGAATTTATGATTTCAAAGATATAAATCTTAAAAGTAATGTCACTTGTTAATCAACATGAGCGAAAACCATTAATTTGTGTGTGCAACAATGATACTGACATATTCAAGAAAATACTGTCTACTTATATGGTGAAGATTTGTTGATTTTAGAAGGGCTTATTGAATCGTTTATTATTATAATTATTTTGTGGACTTAGCAGTTGTCTCTGTTATGTTAGTTACTGTTTTATAATTTTATTTTTATACATTTTATTCATTAAAAACTATTTTTGAATTCTATTTCACATAATGCCTTTCTAATTTTCTGGATAAGTTACGGGGTTGCAAATAAAGTTTACACAGGACCAGGTGGATTGGTGACCCCAAGGAGCCCAAACTCAATTTTTCAAAACGTTTATAAAGTTTCTTCTCTGCACGTTTCTCAGTAGCAATTTTGTTGTTAAATAGGTGCTGCAATTAACGACCTTTAAAATTTACTCGCTCACCCTTGAAGGTTGATTGTGACTGCAGCATCTTCGTAGGGGCACGGTGGCTCAGTTGGTAGAGGTGCAGGCTGCAAGCCGAGAGGTCCTCGCTTCGAATCCCACCTGCGGCAACCGCGTTGTGTCCTTGGGCAAGACACTTCACCCCGATTGCCTACATGGGGGCACGATGACGCTGTGTACTGAGGCGTACTGCACGTCGATGGTGCGCATGTCGTCAACCAATCTAACCCTGCCTGTGCTGCGGTGCAGAGTTCAGAGTTACGATGTTGGAGAGCTGACAGCTGCTCGTCGTTGCTCGGTGGTTCTCTCCGGGTACTCCGGCTTCCTCCACCCGTAAAACTGTCACGGTCACGATTAGCCATTGTGCATAAGTATGTGACCTTAAACACCAATAAATAAATAAATAAATAGCATCTTCGTATATTTTGCAGTTGTCCAAATGGACCTCTCAATGACGTACAGCACTGTAATATAATTTAAATGGGTAATAATAATAATAATAATAATAATAATAATAATAATAATAATAATAATAATAATAATAATAATAATAATAATTGTACTCGATATAGCACTCATAACTGTTTCACTCAGTGGCAGAGACATTCTACAGCATTGCTCATTATTATCCCTGATCCATAGGTAATCATTACAAATCACTCTGATTCAATCTCAACTCCCCGATGATCATACATACGGGAACGGGTCCAGTCGCCACCGGGCAACTCGCCACCAAGTACCTGGGCCAAGTCGCCACTGGGCCAACTCGCCACCAGGCCAAGTCGCTACCAGAAGTTAATAGTATGACATACAGTGATCAAGGTGATAATTACTTCACTAATTGATTTAGGGATTGGATATATTATTTACAAAGAAATCCGCACCAAAACGGAGAATATTTCTACTCTCTGATTAGGTGTGAGTTTCTTTGTTTCGACTGAATTGACTAGTGAGGCACTAGTGTATCTGTCAGAATTTAATTTGTGTGGGAACTGAGTGACTGTGAGTTGGTTTTGAACCCAATTCTAGGGGAAAGGGGTGGGGAAAGGGGGAAGGGGGTGGATGATGTAATGCAATTGAAATGTTACATAAGGTAATTAACATGACGTCACTTAATTAATAAATATTTTTTTAATCACTTTAATTTATAACTGTTGCTTAATTAATTTTAATTAATGACTGTTGCATATTTAATGTAAGTAATGTAATTAATGAGTGTAATTAGGGTTGATTATAATAATTAGTATATTAATAAATGAATTAATAATGTTTATGTCGATTAGTACATTTTTTTTTTGAAGTCATAATTTGGGATAGATATTATTAGATAATAAATAATATATTTAAAAATAATATTGATGTATTGGACATATATATGAATGCTATCGACTGACTCTGAGCTGTACATGTGCTAAGGTAAACACTGTATTGTGTCTGCGTGTATGGATGTAATTAAAAACCAATGAAATCTCGTTAAATCGATTTTTTTTTCAAACGCGAACTACAACATGCGAGAAACAAGTGTGTTGGTAAAAAATTCCATTGTAACATTCTAACGACTAGTCATAATCTGTCATAAATATCGTTAGACAGGTGCTTCAAATTTAAGTGCTATTGAAATTGTAAGAGACCAATCTGTCACCTTATTGATTTTAATAACTAATTCCTATTGTTCAAAGTTATGGGTGTAATAAAAACCTCATTAAATTAGCGATCAACACGCGACCTTCTTCCAGACTCTGAGATTCAAATTTTCAAATTCATCGATTTTTTAATGGTATGATTTCTGCGTTTTGACTGGTCCTAAAAAAAACAATCAGTCAATTTTAAAACAATGACAGTCACTCAGAGCTAAATTTGTCATTCATTTTGCAAACACATTGTTGGAAATTCGAGTTTTATTCGCATCGTATCTACTACGTTGTAAGTAATCAAAATGGAAAAAAACCTTTACCTGTGGAATTTGTGAGAAAGGGTTTTGATCCAATGACCAGAAAAATCGCCACGAGGCTACTGTACACGGGGAGAGGCTGTACATGGCCGTACTTTATGCCTCAAGGCTTTCAAGAGATGAGTTGATGGATCATCTGAAAAGTCACCAAGAAGGTACTTTGAACTATCAATTGTGTGTTTCAGTAGCAAATTCAACAAAAGAGAGGTAGTGTACATCGTACAGACGGTGATGTCAAGGAGTTGCAGGGTACGTTTTGTCTGAAATCCTATACTAGGAAAGATACATTCGAAAAATATATTGGGAAATGTAAAGTCTCGACATTTGCTGTTTCAGCTGATTCAACTTAAACGTCATCATGCCACTAGTAGTAGAGCTGCATAACTCGATGTCAATTGACTGGTGGAGCTGCTCCTCATCCAATTAGGGGGGAGGGGGGTTCAAATGAAGTTATGAGGAAGGGTGAAGGAGACAAGTGTGCAGTCATATGTTTAAAAAATTAAATTTTAATAGCCTTAATTGCTATGATGTAGACCCCTAATAAATAGTGTATATTCATTTAATATATATATTAATAATTTTCGATAAAGAATCTATAATTCATTTTTTATTCCACAAGACACTTCTCGAAAAAACAAAATGGCAAGTCAGTTTAACAGAAATACATGTATCGATTTTTTCATAGCTGTCTGTCGCTTATCAAAACAGCTCTTGAGTGTTTAACAGTTGATTGTGGATCAGTGCGTTCAAAAGTGGCAAATTCAAGTCATGTCCGGACATCATTTTTCTCAAAATTGATGACAATAATCGCTTTAAAAAATAAAAAAAAACACTAAAATTTCAATGATAACACTATGGCCTGTGTTTAATCATAGAAAAATCACACCCGCGTTATCGTGTTTTACTACCCTGTATGTTTTATTTTTGAACGTTTACTGAAGAATAACCCACCCATCTAAGTAAAAGCATGAAAGAGCTACCATTATCTAATTATCCATTTTGGGGAGGGGGTGGGCGGTAGGGTTGTGTACTATGGCGTACTACTTTCAGCCAATGATAACCCTGTGTGGAATTTTGACAGTTGTTTCCCTTTGAGCTGGCAGTACTCATCATTGCTCGGTGGTCCTCTTCGGGTATTCCGGTTTCCTCTACCCATAAAATTGTCACAGTTATGATTAGCCATCGCACATACGTATATGACCTTAAACACCAATAAATAAATAAATAAATAAATAATGATAATTAGGATTTTAAATCTATTAAGACCTGAATAAGTTATGAATCGGCACATCTTATTTGATTCTAGCAAGAGAATTGACAGTGACTTCTGAACTTCGAGCTGGAGAATTTGTGCATAACTCCGTGTTCAACCAGAAATTCAGGGATGCATGTTCATGATACCCATATCTTCGGACAATCTAACCCTAACTGTGTGGCAGTGCAGATTTACGACGTTGGTGAGCTTTTCTGCAAACATTCTGTTCATTTCTGACATAGATTTATTCATGTAAACGCAGCTGGTTCACAAACCTGTATAATTTTTTTTCAATTGAGTAAAAATATTTCATACTTACTGATGTAACATACCGATTAGCATGTTTAATGGATCTAACTATGCCAGCCCAACCTACCCTTTGCCCACCATGATCACAACAAACGTTTCAATTGACTCTCTCTCTCTCTCCCTCTCTCTCTCTCTCTCTCTCTCTCTCTCTCTCTCTCTCCATCCTCACCAACTGCTTTCTGTCTATATCGATGATACAGTACAGGTCAAAACTAATTGCGTTCCAACTGTTGTTTTTTCTAGGTTTTTTTACCACCTCCTTACAGTGCAAATCGAAATGAAATCTGATTCATTGAACCATACTACAGCGCATGTCAAAAATTAATTTTTGAACACCTCTTTTTAAGTATGTCCCTATGCGCCGCTATCAACAGCTATGACCGTGGCATAACTATGTGCTAAAACGATTATTTTTGTACAAAACTTTGCAGTAAAATGAACACCGATATATGTGGCTATTCGGAAGGACACCCTATTGGTGAGAGTTTTCGCTTTTTGGTCCAGTTTCATGGTTATTGATTAGAGCTTCCACGAAGTCCATTCCACTTTTGCAGTCTTTTCCAGTGGATTTTCTTTAAAGACTGGTCCATCGCAGCTTTGCAGAGATATTGTTTTCTGGAAGAAAAACGTCCATACATTCATTATTTCCGATCAGGCCCCTTGGGATATTTTGATCTTTAAGGATGTTTGCCAGAATTTTCCAGCCTGTCGTTTGAAAATCTTTTCTTTTTCACAGCAGTTCAGTTATTAGATCACACATATTGGTGCCCGAAATTGTAATGCCATTATACATGAGTCGATCTTTCTCATCCCAGGATAAATTGGGTATATTCTTTATTATCTAGAGTAACAAAAGTGCTTGCTTCTTCATAGATTCGGGTACACATGTCGACCAGTCTGACTCATTTTCCACTGAAAAACTAGTCTGTAAGGAGTGTGGTTTTGTGTTTTCTTTGCAAAAGTGTGAATGGCACTGAAAGATTTTCTTGTAGAGCATCCCTTTCTCTTCAGAACTCGATGTTGAAGATTAAGTAATTGGCCTAATACCCTGGTCAATGGGTGAGACAACTACAGCATTCGGGGGTGTGCATACCTCCTGTAACTGTTCATTCCCCCATGGATCAATACACTGAATTCTCCTTGAGGGTAGGCTGGTTGAGTCATCTATTGGTTTTTCCCTCAGTGATTCCCCCATCACTGGCGGTTTTACTGGTTCTAGCTCATTTGCAAGCCCCAAAATATTACTACTTGTTAATGTATTGTTCCAACTAAAGGCTGATTTCATATGCACTGCAGGAGGATAGGGTAGTTGGTTACAGATAGATCTGTTTGTAAACTCGGCTGTATTTGGGTTCGCTCCATTTATAGGGCATTTAAAATTTGCTTTTTTGTGTTATTTTCTTCTTTGTTGATAATAATTAGTTTTATGAGAGTAAGGTTTTTGACACAATTTACAGACATAGCGTGAATTCCTCCTTTCCTTTTCAGAAGCGAGTTAATAGAGTAGCAATACACTTCCAATACTCTTCCATTTATATGTATGAATAGGATGGGTCCCACCCCAATCTGTCAATTGCTGATTGGGTAATTATATACCAAGACAAGGTGGGTTCTACTCCAACCTGTTCATCATTGATTACTTCATATTCTTCCACAGTGAATTGTGGGGAAATTACAGTGATAGACTGCTGGGATAAAATAAGTTTTTGCTCAACTTCACACAAATTGATATAGTTTACTTCAAAAAAGAAACATCAAAGTCGCATTCATGCAGACATGTTAACTCTCCCAGAATGCCAAGGAAAATCCCGGAATTTTAGTGTAGTTCCCAGCCTCCCGGACAGGAATCGGTTTTGAACCCAAAACCCTGGAAAACAGCAGTCAAATATTTCGATCCCATTGTAAGTTATGAAAAACGTTCGGAGTCAAATCACATGCATTTCAAACTCTGGTAAAAACTCACGAAGCAGTAAAATATGGATTTAAGTTAAATTTATTTAAGAAAAGGGTATTTTATGATATATATTTCAAATGTGTTCATGTTTATTTCTGGGGTTTTCTTCGGAGATTCGTGATCGATGACAATGCGCCAGTGTCGAAGTGAAAATAGGTGACTTACTTTCAAAAAATTGAAAACTACACCTTCATTTAAATGAAGTTTTTGGAAATTGAAATATATGAAAAGGAATTAAATAATATATATTTATTTATTCCTTTATAGAATAGCTTTAATTCGCATCCCTTTTCCAAAATCAAAACATAAACAACAACTATTTTGCACAGTTCAAAAGTAGGTTAAAGTTGCTTAGGATGCCAAAAAATTATGACTGCATATTTAAACACAATGGACATATTATATAACACTACATTTATTCTGTTGTACTGACTACAGAGCTGTTAACTGTTGGCCATTTGTACCCAGAAAATTTTGAATGATATTAAAAAAATGCTTCAATGATGAAAAAGCAAAGTTTTGTGTAGGGCACAAGCATCCCACGTGCTTGAAGTTTGATAAAGATACTTTCTAAGTACTGATGTTCTTGAAGTAACTAAACATTAGGACATCTTTTCCTGTTATCATTTCCAGACTTGGGAAATTATTGGCTAAGTAGACTTTGATAAGAGCAAACCACAGGTGGAGGTGGTCTGTGGGACAGTGTGGGTGGGTGGTGGTGGGGAGGGGGGTCATGAAGAAGAGGATCCTGGGGGGGGGGGGGGGGGTGTCAAATCAACAGTTATTTTATGATTTTTTAACATAGCATAAAATGCATCAGCATAGTTTACAACTCGTTCTGGATATAACCTGGCGTTAATAGTGGTCCAGGAGATGAAAATTACCAAGTTTTTTCTTTTATTTTGCCTCCGAGTGAACTTTTCCCTGAAATCCATCCCATTTCCCTGAAAATCACCCTCAGGTTCCTTGAAAAATTATTCTGGAGGTTAAAATGTCTGCATTCGAGGTAGCACATCTGAACCACCCACTCCACACTATTTAATCAGATAATCACTTTAATCAGTTAATGAGTGATCACTGATTTTACAATGATTTAAATTTGATCAAACATTTTTTTAATGATTTAAATTCGATGAAACAGTTTTTTAGTGATTTATGAGTTATGCACAAATTCTCCAGCTTAAAATTCAGAAGTCACTGTCAATCCACTTGCTAGAATCAAATAAGATGCATCGATTCATAACTTAACAGATTTAAAATCCTAATTATCATTATTTATTTATTTATTGGTGTTTAAGGTCATATACTTATGCACGATGGCTAATCATAACCGTGATAATTTTATGGGTAGAGGAAACCAGAATACCCAAAAAGAGAACCACTGAGAAACGACAAGTAACTGCCAGCTCACAAACATCATAAATCCGCACTGTCACACAGGTAGGGTTAGATTGTTCGAAGATATGCATACCATCGACATGCAGTACACCTTAGTAAGACATCATCGTGCCCCCATGTGGATAATCTAGGTTAACTACTTTGCCCAAGGACACAACGCAGGAGTCCGAATAGTGTACAGAGCTTTGGTGCAGCTCTAGGTGGGTTATATTTTCCCAAGTCAGTCAATTTTGGGTGGCTAATACAGAATCGCATATCCCTTTATCATTTTTGATCGAGTAACAGCGTTTTTCAACTATTAAAATGAAGGGAAAGTATTCCTGATTTTCCTCCTCACAAAACATGTAAAACGAAGGAGGGCTTGGCCTGTTATTATAGAATTGTAGTTTTTCATTTATTATTTAACAACAGTTGGAGCAATCCGGAAAGAACCACCGTGCAAAGGCAAACAACTGCCAAAATTCCACACAGGGTTATCATTGGCTGAAGGTAGTACTCTATAGTACACAATGGTAGCACCCACCCCCTCCCCCACATGGGTAATTAGATAATGGTAGCTCTTTCATGCTTTTACTTAGATGGGTGGGTTATTCTTCAGTAAACGTTCAGATATAAAACATACAGGCTAGTAAAACATGATAGTAAAGGTGTGATTTTTCTATGATTAAACACAGGCCATAGTATTATTACCCACATTTTAGCTTCTTTTTTTTTTAAAGCGATTATTGTCATCAACTTTGAGCAAAATGATGTCTGGACATTACTTGAATTTGCCATATTTAAACACACTGATCCACAATTAACTGTTAAACACATAAGGGCTGTTTTGATAAGCGGCAGACAGCTATGAATAAATCGATACATGTATTTTTGTTGTCTCCTTTACCCCCCTCATAACCTTAACTGACCCCCCCCCCCCCTTATTGGATGAGGAGCGGTTCCACTGGTCAATTGACATCGAGTTATGAAGCTTTTCTACTAGTGGCGTGATGACAGTTAAGTTGAATCAGCTGAAACCGTAAGTCGTGCAGATAAATGTCGAGATTTTACATTTCTCCATATGTTTTTCTAATGTATCTTTCCTAGTATAGGATTTCAGACAAAACGTGCCCTGGAACTCTTTGACATCACTGTCTGTACGATGTACACTTCCTCTCTTTTGTTGAATTTGCTACTGAAACACAAAATTGATAGTTCAAAGTACCTTCTTGGTGGCTTTTCTGATGATCCATTAACTCATCTCTTGAAAGTCTTGGGGCATAAAGTACAGCCTCCCCCCCCCCCCGCCCCTGTGTACAGTAGCCTCATAGCGATTTTTCTGGTCGTTGGATGAAAATTCTTTCTCACAAATTCCACAGGTAAAGTATTTGTTTTCCATTTCGATTACTTACAACGTAGTAGATACGATGCAAATAAAACTCCAATTGCCAAGAACGTGTTTGCAAAACAAATGACAAATTTAGCTCTGAGTGAGTGTCGTTGTTTTAACATTGACTGATTGATTTTTTGAGAACCAGCCAAAATGCAGAAATCGGACCGTTAAAAAATCGATGAATTTGAAAATTTGAATCTCAGAGTCTGGAAGAAGGTCGCGTGTTGATCACTAATTTAATGAGGTTTTTATTACACCCATAACTTTTGAACAATAGGAATTAGTTATTAAAATCAATAAGGTGACAGACTGGTCTCTTACAATTTCAATAGCACTTAAATTTGAAGCGTCAGTCTAACGATATTTATGACAGATTATGACTGGTCGTTAGAATGTTATAATGGAATTTATTACCAATACACCTGTTACTCGCATGTTGTAGTTCACGTTTGAAAAAAATTGATTTAACGAGATTTCATTGGTTTTTAATTACACCCATACACGCAGACACAATACAGTGTTTACCTTAGCATGTATACAGTTCAGAGTCAGTCTATAGCATTCATATATATGTCCAATACGTCATTATTATTTTTAAATATATTATTTATTATCTAATAATATTTATCGCAAATTATGACTTTAAAACAAATATGTACTAATCGATGTAAACATTCTTAATTCATTTATTAATATACTAATTATTATAATCAACCCTAATTACACTCATTAATTACATTAATTATGCAAGTCATTAATTAAAATTAATTAAGCAACAGTTATTAAAGTGATTAAAAAAATATTCATTAATTAAGTGACGTCATGTTAATTACCTTACGTAACATTTTAATTACATTACGTCATCCATCCCCTTCACCCCTTTACCCACCCCTTTCCCCCCAAATTGGGTTCAAAACCAACTCACATACTATTTGTGTGCACTGCATTTTACATGTAGATTATAATAATGAATTACAAGAATCCATTTCAAGTCCAAGCAATTTATCAAGTTCATCATCACTCATAGTCAAGATATCATTAACGTTAACATCAAGTTCAAGTCGACCTCTCTCTAAGAGCTGCTGATTTTCCAAGCTCTTCAATGTTGCTGTCGAAATAATGCCAGAGTTTTGCCACTTCTTCCTCTCACACAGGTGATTTGCATATGATCTTCTAAAAGATTTTGCTTTATGCCCTGTGTTATGTAAAATATGCCGTGCTTCTATAAGACGTGGGTGGGGAGATGTCTAAAAATCAGCCGAAAAAAAATAAATACGGGTACATTGGTCCCACAGCCATAATAAAATAAGTACCATGGTACACAATGATGTCCCACGACACAATGGTATACAGGGTAATACCATGGTGTATCATAGTGTTTAGAGACAACACCACGGTGTGCCATGCCACTTTTTTAGAACGAGGATAATTCACTCCAGTGTAGGAAATATTGGCCTCACACCTTCCAAATAAGTAAGGACATAAAGAGATAAAATGGGTTAACTGATAATCAGGTGATAATGGAAACGATGGAACAACAAAACGCTTTGTAGTAAAATCAACACACATCAGGCTGCACTATTTCAGTAACATATCATTGTGTCCAAATAGACAGTGAAAGAAAAACGAATATGAAAAGCACACTGCACATAAACGTTTGGGCGTCAGGCAAAACTTATACAACTGTTTATGCAAAATTACCCACTCTGAAGTTTACAAGTAATTAATATCGGTTCCACTGTGCCAGAATGCACCTACTTAAACTTTTCCTGCACAATAACCGACTGAAATTGAGCAATAATATCCCCAATCCCCATACAGATTTCCCCATGGACAGTTCACATGGTCCACACGGATAAAGAAAATTCCAAGAATAGAATGAAGGATTCAAACCAAGTTGATTATCAGGGGTAAATGAAACTTAGCATACCAATAACCTTGCATCTCAGGGCGTCACCATTCAACGCCGTTTATTCCACGAATTTCAGGCAATAATAACAATTTTGATCACTTGGTCACTTTTAAGGGTCAAGCTGGCCCCTTAAAAGGGGTCAGAGAATGAAACGTAGGATTTCAATTATCTTGTATCTCATGACGCCACCGTACAACGCCGTTTATTCTGAGAATTTCGGACAAGAATTATCATTTTGACCATTTGGTCACTTTTAGGGGGTCAAGGTGACCTCTTAAAAGGGGTCGGAATATGCAACTTAGTATTTCAATAATCTTGTACCTTAGGGCGTCACCATAGAACTCCGTTTATTCCGCGAATTTCGGCCAAGAATTACCAGTTTGATCATTTTGTCACGTTTAGGTGTCAAGCTGATCCCTTGAAGAGGGTCTGAGTGTGAAACATCGTACTTCAATAATGTTGTATCTTAGGGCGCCACCCTACGACGCCGTTTATTCCGCGAATTTTGGCCAGGAATGACCATTTGACGATTTGGTCACGTTTAGGAATCAGGGTAACCCCTTAAAAGGGGTCGGAATATATGAAACATAGTACTTTAATAAGCTTGTGTCTTAGGGTGCCACTCTACAACGCCATTTCTTCCACGAATTTCGGTCAGTAATTACCATTTTGACCATTTGGTCACTTTTAGGGATCAAGCTGACCCCTTAAGAGTGGTCATGGTATGGAACTTAGGTTTCAATAATGTTGTATCTTAGGGCGCTACCCTATCAAGCCTTTTCTTCCGTGAATTACGGCAAATAATTACCATTTTGACCATTTGGTCACTTATAGGGCTCATGTTGTTTCGGTCAATGTTTTTTTGTGGGGGGAGGAAGCTGGGGGAATCTACCCCCTCCCACTAGTTGCTAAGCCCCCCCCCCCCCCCCCCCCCCACCCGGCTGCACCCGTAGGTACTCCACTGTTGATATTAGATGCAGAATCCACTGCACGGTAAAACTGCTCGGTCTCCTGGTCTCAGACTCAGTCGATATACTAATTCCACATTAAACAGGGTGATCTCTCTTTGTCGGAGGAAGAGGTGCACCGTTCCTTTTCTGATCAGCACTACACACGAAACTCGACAGACACAGAAAAGAGAATGTCAGCGAGGGAGCGACAAGTGGTGCAATAAGTGGTTTTTGAAGTCAATGGTGGCCTTCGTTTTTCAATAGCCTGTTTGGCTTTAGCATTAAGCGCTGTCGGCGGGACCCAAAATGCGTTTTGTGCTGGTTCCCCAAGCACTTGTGCCAAATATTTAGTTACATTATTGCTTTCTCTCTGTACTAAAACTCTCTGAAATTTGTTCAAATCATATTCTGAATCCGATATCGCCGTACTACCACGCACAAATCCTGAATCCCTGAACCAGGTGGGTTTGCGGATCCCGCGGGAGGATCGTCGCAGACTTTCAGGTGCAGGAGTTGATGAGGACTCTGAAACTTTGGTTCCCAAAGATGAATAATGGTCAACCTGTGTTATGGAATCTGTGTGAAAAGAGTGCTTGCTCATCAGCCTTGGGTTCTGAGGTGGGTACACTACATGGAAAATATTTTGCTGGATTAGGTGCAAGCACATATGCCATCTTGAGTGTATCTATATGAACTGGCTTCTCTTGATATGACCAGTATTTGCATCCTTCAACTTGAATATATGCGAATATATGTGGAATATTCATTTGAACAACAAAAGGGCCTTTGTACTTAGGTTGAAATTCCTGGCCTTGACTGGTAGGCGGCACCACAAGATATACATAATCACCTTCTTGCAGGGAAAGTGTGAGTTATGTATCATTTGCCCTGTCGAACATTTTTACTTGGGATTTCAATAAGTTTTCTGTAAATCTCTTTTCTACTAAGAGTAAGTCTATCAACATGATGTTCCAAATAATGCTGAAATTGTTTCGGAATTTCTAAAATGTCAGTATCAGGTATACTGGTTGATAATGGAAAATCTGGTCTCTTTTCATAGACTATTTCAAAAGGTCAATACTTCAAAGTAGTATTAACCGTATTATTCATGGAGAAAGCAACTGCATGGAGAAATTCTTCCCACTTCTGTGTTTGTGTCTAAAGAATGGAATGAGTTTCTCGACAAGTGTGCGGTGAGCCTGTTCACGTGTTCAAAACAATGATGAACAAAATTTGGAGTAAACTGTTGTTCAACTCTACAGAGACGGCATACTTCACTTATGCATTTTGCAATAAATGCTGCTCCTTGATCTGAAATCAAAGTCTCACAGACACCAAAGTGAGTAAATAGCTAAAATAGTGCTTGTGATACTGTCACCACATTCTTATTTGCTGCAGAAAGAGCAAACAAAAATTTGCTGAAAATATCTTAAGCAGTGGAAATATATGAATTATCACGTGCTGACAATGGAACAGACGCCTAGAGATCTACTTGCCAAACTGAAAATGGACCCGTTGGGGCAGGAAATAAGATGACGCCCGACTTGGTTGGGACTTTTGCAACTGACATTCGAGGCATGAGAGTTATATAGGCTGTTACCTGTGCAGCCAATCGTAGAAAATAATACTTGTCTTTTATCTATCAATTGTATCTTGAATTCTAGCATGCGCTGCCACGGGAGAATTATGATAATAGCTAATCACTGTATTCACCTCCACGACAGGAAGTACTAAGTGATAATGCGATAACAGGCTTTTCCGTTTTGTTTTTGAAACAAAGAAGTAAAATAATAATCCGTGAAGGAGAACAAAATCAGCAACTTAGAGCAAGAGCTTGCGAGCTGCCTTCTGAGAATCTGGGAGTATATTACATTCCAAATAAGCTATGAATGTTGTTAGCACTGATTCAGCGCAATGGAGAACTGAGAAACTTTGCACACTAAATCTGAATTTTGAAATAACTCAATAGATTTCATCTGTTTTTCTATAATGACCCCATTTGGGTTTGTCACATTGGAATTACATACAGTTACATTCTGACATCTCACACCAGTGTCCATTGGAGCTGGTATATTTTCTGCATCTGTATCAATATTAAGCTTTCAAGTATTTAAACTATTCACTGGCTTAGGCACATTAGAAATATCACTATCTAACTGAGATGGTGGAGAGAGTCTCTGGTCGGTTATGTCCTGCGATTTATGATTCCACTGTTGCTTCTCTGGCATAGTAGAGGACATAGAATCATCTGTGTCAGCATCATATGCCAAGCCCTTCTCAAAATTGCTGGAGAATTGGAATCCATCCATCATAAATAGCTCCCTTCAGCTGCTTCTGTAAAAGAGGCTTCAGTGCCCGGTGATCACATTCTACTATAAAAGCTCAAATGAACATTTTCCTGGGCTTAGTTTAACCTTTTGAACCCTAGCGGCCGCTTTTCCGGCCAGGGAACATGATACGTCATAACGTCATATAGGATGGTTGTTCAATAAATGTGTGGGGTAGACCAATCAATATTTTCAACGTGCAGCCCCGTTGAAAATATTGATTGGTCTATCCCAAATAATGAATATAGACTCTTCTAATTGCTGCCATTGAACTGGCGTGGAATATACCACTAGAGTTCAAAAGGTTAAGACCCACTTTGTGTAAGCGTGCAAATATTTCAGTTAAATCAAGCATGTGCTGTTCGATTGATTCTGACGCTGATTCAGTATCATCCAAGTAGCACAAGCAAAACAAATCTTTTGAGTGGGAATATAAATCCCACTGTGTTGTGACTGCTGGACGTGCTGTAGGTAAGTTAAATGGTCTTGAATAAGTTTTATAAGTTTATATAATTTTCAGCCAATATGAATAAAATTATATTAAAGTGAACCTATATTTTAAACCATATATATCATAATCTTTCAATGAACCCATCAAAAATAGTAAATCGACTCAGAGAACAACAATCAATGATTTAAGTATCAAAAAGATTTTCAAGAAGTCATCTTCCTTCCAGCAATGCAGTAACAATGAGAAAACACAAGTTTCAACAATTCCTCTCTATTTCCATCTATGCCAAATGTCTTTTCTATGCCAAAGGTATTCTGGAATTCTTCCCCTCATAACATCTAAAAGACTGAAACGGTTAACACAGATAAATGTTTTCGTATCAGTTATTTGCGTCCATTTTTTGGGCAGCTTTTGATACAAATTGCTGCCAATACACTTAGTTTCTCTTAACTAAAAGAATCATGTGAGAAAAAGTATCCACTGGTGAATAATCTGGAAAGAAAAATCAAATAAATCGATTGAAATAGAAAAAATCAGATTTAAATGAAAAAAAATCGATTTTTAAAAATTTTTTTGAAAACATCAAATAAATCACCAACCTTGGTAAAACTTTGTAAGTGCCAAAACATGTGCTGAAAGCAGTATACGGAGTCCATTCTGAAGAAGTAGGCATTTGAAAGAACCCAGAGCTCAAGTATAGTAGTGATAAAATTGGGAGTTCTTTCACTAAACGATTCAGTTAATTCGTGTAAATCAGTTATTGCACATTGAAACTGTTGAATCCGAGAATTCAAATGCAGTGGAGACCACTTAATTGGATATCTCTTAATTGTATATCCCTGTTAATTGAATATAATTTTCAAACACAAAATCATTTACCATATTTTCAGTACAAATTTGATCTGTTAATTGCATATGGGTTGTAGAGTAAACTTCTGTTAATTGTATATACATGTTTGTAAAATGTCGAAAAAAATTACTGTGACACGCACCGAATTCCCCTTATTTATCAACCGTTTTGGCCTCACTACATCCAATACAGGCATGTATTCTATTATATCTTGTTTGACAGAGCTCTATAAGCTCTGTCAACAAGATATAATAGAATAAATGCTCAGTTTACCTCCAGAACACAGGAAATTGACCAAATCCCTGTTAATTGTATACTCCTGTTAATTGAATAATTTTCACTGGCAAAATGGATATTCAATTAAGAGCATTCTACTGTACCGAAAATTCACACAAATTCTCTACTGAGATTTTCTGAAGGTTTTATCTAATGTTTGGGTTTGCGACACAGACTGTCTGCACTTGTTAACAAGAACAACAGGACTGGTGATGGGAATATTGTCAGATCCTCAACAGGAGTTATAACGCCCTGCGAGATGAGGTCATCAAGGTTGATGGCGTAATACAGTACGCTTATCAGGATTTATACCATGATTACCTATTCTACTATATATGAAAATATATCACATAAATTTTAGCCTTATACACCAATCGTGGGGAACACGTCAGCAATGGGTTTCAATGGTTAAAATTTACACCTACAGTGAAATTACATCCAAGTTGACCTTTGGTAACGTCGACCTGAATGTGAACTTGTCTAAATTTATCGCACGTCACTTCGCGAAGAGTGAAATGAAAGTGGCAATTGTTTATTACGTTTCTAAATGCGTTTATCCCCATAAAACACCAAAAATTAACAAACATGCATTGCCTCATGTTAATAAAGCATCAATAACTCGAAATAGTATGTTATTGTGTTATTAAAATGAGAAGGCCCTTTTTTTCTTTTTCTATTTCGGTTCGGTGATAAAATTGACAGTGGAATTACAGCCCACCGATGCCCATGTAAACAAAAACAAATTAGCACGTATATACGGCTGCTGCTCAGTAAAATCGAGAAAGAGGAATAGCGACTCTTAATAATCTGACGATCGTGGTATAAATAAAATATACCCATGGTAGCTTGGTGTACCAAATGTTCACCACGAGTGGTGAAGTGGTGTTAACCGCACGCCAAAACACCAAAGGTCGATTACATATAGAATATACTTTCAAATTTATTCTATGTTCATCAGGTTTGGTAAAACCGAAAGTGGGATTTTCTTAGAAACAGATCTCTATGCTCCAAAAGAAATTGTTTGAGTTGGTGTAAATTTATTTCTGAAAGATGATCAAAGTAAAATTTTGCTAAAAAGTCCATGTCAGAAATTCTATGCTACTCAAAGTTTGCTAAGCACCAAATATTTGACACATCATTGTGAAATTTGCTTGTGACATATTTGCGATATTTTTGGTGGATATGATTGAGGAATGTACTGGGATGGTCCCACTGTTTTCATTAGCTCTCTTGACAGGCAGACTTTTCGGGACAGTCATGGAAAGAATGTACCCTTTGATTTCGTGTACTGTCTACATGTGCATCACATGTGTAGGGTATTCAGTCCCCATTTCAACACAAACCCTTGTGATTTAATGACTGAATATGACAAATGCAAATGTAAGAAGAAATTTGTCTGAAGCAGAAATGTGGCGAGCTGTAGGGTTGGTGGAGCATGGGGCTACCCATCGTCAGGTTGGTGAAGCCCTTGGTGTGCACCATACGGTGATCACCAGAGCCTGGGCAAGATTTCATCAGTATGGCACACCAGTAAGGCGGCATGGTGGTGGCAGAGACAGGGCAACATCTGCAGCTGAAGACCGGTTTTTGATCATTCAGGCTCGAAGGAACCGCTTTGCCACAACAAACCCAGCTTCGCAGTGACCTTCAGAATGTATCCGGGGTAAATGTTTCGACGCATACTATCCGGGCAAGGTTGCATGAATGTGGTCTCCGATCGAGAAGACCATGTATTCGCATTCCGCTGTCCCAGAACCACGGCCAAACACAATATGAATGGATCATAGACCACGTTGGACCAGAGAAGATTGGCGACCTGTCCTCTTTACAGATGAGTCAAGGTACTGCCTAGACCACACATACAGGCATTCTAGGGTATTGAGAAGACCAGGAGAGCGATCCCATGCAGCCAACAATGCTGAGCATGACCGCTATGGTGGAGGGTTAATCATGGTCTGGGCGGCATAAGCAGGGATGGACGTATAGAGCTCTGTGTCCTTGGACGTGGTACATTGACTGCTCAGCGGTTTATTGATGAGATCCTGGATGCCACGTCAGATTGTATGCAGGTGCAGTTGGTGATAGATTCATTCTGATGGACGATAATGCCCGTCCTCATGCTGCCCATTCTGTCGCGGAGTACCGACAGAGGGAGGGGATTGAGCGTATAGACTGGCCAACAAGATCCCCCTGACCTCAATCGAATCGAACATGTCTGGATTGAGTTGCAGCTTGCAATATCGGCCCATCCAGTCCAGCCAAGAAGTGTCCAGGAGCTTGGTGCCATGCTGGTCCAAGAATGGAACAATATCCGAGAAAAGAACCACCAGGAACCTGATTGGGAGCATGAGAAGCGTTGTCAAGCTGTAATTTACAGAAATTTACTCGATATTGAACCCATACCAGTTCGCTCCGTCAACTTTTTGGCAAATTGAAAAATTTCCTCTTTTACCAATAATATCCATTTTCCTTGGTTATCGTATTCAAAAGCTAAAAAATAATGTCAAACACAAATAAAATCTTAACTTCTGTACTTAAATCATTAAAGATATAATTAAATAAAAATGTATACACTTTTCATTACAATATTTCAACTAAAACGTAAAACAGGTAGTTGGATATACTTGGTGCTTAGCAGACTTTGCGTATAGTACACTATTTGATTTGCTCTGTCCAAAAACTTCAGATATCATAGGATTTGTAAATGATTGTTTATCAATGGCACAAATAACATTTTCATGATTGATAGGTTGAACACTGTTAGTTTAGTACCCTTGTTCAAATGTGTAGTGTCATTGGTCTTATTTATCATTTGTAGTGGTACTTTACGAGACATTGGAATACACACAAGTCATTTAGCAACTAAAACACGCTGTTTCAGCATTTGAGAATGAGCAGTAGTTATACCATTTATACCACATAAAGCATTACCTGCAACTGGTTCATAAATTAATGACTCTTTATTTCGAGGTAATGTAGTACTATCATCAGCTATGATTGTAGAATTATGCCCATGTAGATTACAGGACATCAAACGAAAATCAAATAACTATTTTCCTTCATGAAAGGTAGTTGGTGCGCAAAATTAATTTATGGAGATAAAGTATGAGGTAAAATATATACCTGTATGTAATGCAGGGACGTGGCGACGGGAGGGGGGGGGGTGGGGGAGGGGTGGGGGGGTGGATGGGGGGTTGTGGGGGGGACACCCTCCCCCCTCCCCCCCCCCCCCAATCCTGGCTAAAATTTCCGACAGTTGGAAATTCGGAGGAAAAGTCATGAGTAGTTGGAAATTCCATCTGTCTGGATTTTAGTGCTTCTTTGGTGATGCTGATGTCTCCTTTACTTCCCAAAATTCCAACTGGGTTTCAAATCGGCAAAAATTCCAACTGTTACTATTTACAGCTACAGTGTACGCAATATCGAGCTTCATAAATGTGCATAATGTCAATCGATACGAGATTTCTATAGTACGTTTACTTATCGTAAAAAAAAACATCGAAATGCACTTCAAGAAAATCGCATCATGTAAAATCGTTATCCTGAGATAATTCATTCCATCATTCACAGTTACAAAATGATGAAAAATCAAAAATTGACCTTTCCCGCAAAAGATCTTGTTAATGTTAGGAGAGTGTGAATTGCTTAAAGTTATCAGCTTCAGTATTTGTTTAGCACACACTCAATTCCCAGAACAATACCAAACAATAATAATAACAAGCGGATAATTCTATCATAAATGTGTTGACATTTCAGTTACTAGAATCAATTTTATGCCCCCTTTCATCGCTTCATTTTCAAAATTTTTCACGGAAGTGAATTTCCAACTAGGGGAGGGCCGGGAGGGGGGCTTCCCACCTCCCGGCCCCTCCCGCAACTTGGAAATTCAGTACCCTACAGCCCCCCCCCCCCCCCCCCACACGCACGCACACACACACCAGTCGGAAACCTCTAGCCACGTCCCTGATGTAATGCAGACGTGAATCCTGTTTCAGTCGGATTTTAATTTTATCAGCCTTATTTACCAGACACATTTCTGCCATTAGCCAAAACAACATGAGGATTTTAATACTTGAATACTTGAATACTTTTTGAATACTGAGTAATGGTTGACTTGAATACATGAGGTAATTTCTCATACAGCTGAGATGGCATGACATTGATTGAACTAACGCTTTCTTCAAGGGCTGAAAGTTTAGGAATTCCTATCAGTTTGGTGACTTATCGTGACTAGAAGACGGAATATTTTCCGAACATGGTGTGGCACTCAAAGCGGTCGGACCGAAGGGTTGTGCCTGAAATTCCTCGGTCGTTGCTCATTTAAAGTTTACATGACTGTGAAGTATGATCATACTGGCTACATAAATTGCACTATGTGGACTATTTCCACCTTGCCCATCCCAGTTACAATATTTCATCATATGGTTTGCACCCTTGCAATGAAAACACAATTTCTGTCTGCTACGATTACTAAGAGAAGACACATTTTGTTGCTGTCTTGCTGATCGTCGCGGTTTTACATTGGATGTGACATAATTGGCACTGTTTGTTGTGAAGTACCTAACTATCGACAACTATGACGTACGATTAAGGTCAAAATTCTTTATTTAAGTATGATACTTAATTAATATAGGATGATGCTAAAATACTTAAGTATGATACTAAATTAATTAAGTATCATACAGAATTATGTAAGGGTCATACTATATTATTTAAGTATCATACTTAATTATTTTACTATCATACTAAATTAGAAATTATGACCCCCTCGTACGCGAATAGCATGATGCAGGTTCAACCTGCACGATGCTGGGTCATACAAAGATATTTAAGTATCATACTTAATTAAGCGAGTATGATGCAGGTTCGGCTGGTATGATGCAGGGTTATACATCGCTTATTTAAGTATCATACTAAATTCACAATGTATGACCCAGGATCATGTATAGTATGATGCAGGTTCAACTTGCACAATGCTGGGTCATACATCGCGTATTTAAGTATCCTATTAAATTCACAATATATGATCGAGGGTCATACATAGTATGATGCAGGTTCAACTTGCATGATGCTGGGTCATACATCGATTATTTAAGTATCATACTAAATTCACAACGTATGACCCATTGATGCAGGTTCAACTTGCACGATGCTGGATCATAAATAGCTTATTTAAGTATCATACTAAATTCACAATGTATGACCCAGGGTAACACAGTATGATGCAGGTTCAACTTACCAGATGCTGTGCAATACATCGCTTTTTTTAGTATCATCCTAACTTCACAGTGTATGGCCCAGTGTAACACAGTATGATGCTGAATTGTGATAAAATCCCAAGCACCGGCTTGACAAGTAATGAGAGCCGGTATATCCCGAAAACTACATGGCGCCAAATCGGAGGCGCGGGGGCGGGGGGGTTCCAAGAAATGGTTGTGAAAAGCACACAAGTTCTTACGGAAGAACCATAAATTTCTTTTCTGTCGAGCTTCAATCATGATAACCCTATGACACCAGTCCTTATTTATTTATTTATTTATTTATTTATTTATTTATTTATTTATTTATTTATTTATTTATTTATTTATTTATTTATACCTCCACATGTCTCCTGGGTGCTTAACTGTTAGAACTCAGACGACGATGTGAAGACGATAGCCCCATTATTTAGCACGTACTGTACCACATAAACGCGCATCTCCGAGTAATTTACATGCCTGTTATACTTGCTTTATCGACAGTCCGATGTGACACCCTTGTGACCACCCCTTGTCAATCCCCGCCCTACCATGGATCTCACTCGAATGATTGTGCAAGGAGTGATCAACAATCAGGGGTTGTCAACATCCTGCTCTGTTCCATCAATCCAACAATCTTGTCAACAACAGCAGGTGATAATTGCCGATTCGAGGACACTTTTTCAAAAAATTGTACACATACACGTACATGTACGTGTACCCCCATAGGCATTCAGTGTTAAATCGTGTACAGAGTGTAAAAAACGTTGTTTGTACATGGTGTCCCGAAGCCGCAAAATGCAGTTATCGCATTTTTGACCATTCAAACAGCCGTTGGCGAACGAGTGCAAATTCGACACATCGCTCGGAAGGGAAAATGTACGAAATTTGAAGAAACATCAACTTAAAAAAATTTTCTCAATGTTCTCATCGCGGATCAGACCTTCAATCTATCGTTGGTGAACGCTGACAAAAAGCGCTTTGAGGCTTCTAGGACAGCATAAAAAATATGTTTTGCGGCTTCTAGGACACCGACATTCACGATCACATTCCAGACGGTCGAGGGTGTGATCCGATCGGTGAAAATGATTTGAGGATTCTAAGACATGAAAAATCGATCTCAAAACGTTTTCTCTACGTTCGCCAACGGTGTAAAGTGGGTGTAAAGTGAAGTTACTCATCGAGGAGTTTTTTTCCAAACTAAACAGAAAAAACCTGAGTTTTGAAAATTAAAACAGATGGAAATCGTCTCTCCACGTTTGCCATCGCTGTAACGCAATTGCAAATGGATGAAAATGTTAAATCTTCGCTAAATCGTTTCATTCTTGTTCTCGATGTAAATGAATGGTTTTTCATTCAATAAATGAAATGGTGAAATTGCGTTCCACTTAGATAGGTTTAAGAGGTAAATTGAGTTTTAATTGACTACTATGTAGTCGTCTCGGTTCGAGAGACATGAAAATAAATAGCTTTTGACGAGAAGTCCTTTTGACTTTGAAGTGTGAAGTTAAGTTTTTAAATTGAAAATTATAACGTTACTTCAAACAGCATTTTAAAGAAGATGTGAAAATTCTGTTTTAAACTATTTTTACGAATGAAAAATGAACCGGTTCGGTTTTTCTCCCATGGTGTGAATAATCGGTGATGTGATCTTTAACACGTTCGAGGCAAACGCATTTATCGAGGTTTCATTTGTAAAACGTTTTCCCCTCAACTGGTGTTAGTTATATATATTAAAGACAGAAGATTTTATTTACTTAAAAACATAAAAATAACTACATTTAATTTTGAGAATAATAAAATAACCGACGTTACCATAATCTAAAAAGGAAATATTAATAATTTAGAGAACAAAAATGTTTTTACACATCAAAGATTCCAAGCGAGGAGATGAACTCCTTGACGAATATGAATGAGTCAAGAAAAGCATTCGATCCGCCGACAGAAGCAGACGATTGGGAGAGATGGAATTAAGACGAGAGACCACCAAACTATTTAAACCCGTGACAGAGGTTCGGGAACGAAACAAGAAGGAGATCTTTGAAGAACTGAGGCCTATAAAAGAGAGTGCTTTGAGAACGGGTTCATTGCCTGGTAGTTTTACAAGGGAGTTTTCCTTTCAAAGATCACCACTGGATTATGTTCCCATGAAAATCGAAACCGATTGTGAGCGAGAGCGATAATGCAGCTTCGACTATCACCACTGATATTGTCCGACGATGGTGGTAAGAGAGATCTGTTGTATGGAATTTACAGGGATTCTAGCAGTATGCCTTTTGTGGGCGACACTGAAGTGTGAGAGGATGATGAGAATTTAATCGTCAGTTCGAATAGGTATGAATTAACTCCTGGACTGCGCAATTGCTCCTTTTTGACAAGCCTGGAGATTACATGGATCAGGATTTCGACAATTTGGTTCAGACCCATGCCATGAAGAGAAATAATGATGCCAGAGAAACGAGACCTAAGGCTAACAGAGATTACAAGTGGACGAAGGTGGTGAAACCCATATGGGATATGAATAAGAAATTCATCAAATCGGTGACTGGATAAGGAGTGAGAACCACTTTTCTTCCAAGCGATTCTGATGCTCTGTCTGAGAGATTGAAATTGTTGATGGCTAGTCAGCGTGCTGGTAATACTGGAGTGGATAATGAGAGAGTAAGCATATGCAACGAATTGTTGAGGCAGAAGGTTTTGAATAGACAAGATTATAAAAGGCCGATGAACGAATTGAAGGATTGATATATATATAATAAGTAGAGAGAACAAAGAAAAAAATAGATAAATAAAAAACAGTAAATCTACACTAGAAATAATAAAAGTATTTAAACAACAAACGATTTACGAGCAAAGAAAACAAAATATATATTATAAAATAAAAATATGTTGGTGATAAAGAACAGGGGATATGTTAGAACTTACATTCAAGGCGTTTCTGGCATCGTTGATTCTATAATGCGAGCATTCACGAGCAATGCAGGTAGAAAACTTGCATCAACCGCATTTGAGGTTGGTAAGAAGACGTCTTTGGATGCGGGTAAGAAAGCTGCTTCCGAAGCTAGTGGTAGGATCACTTCTGTGGCTGGCAAGAAGGCAGCTGACGCATTGATCGACAAGTTGATCAGTCCGCCGGCAAAGCGAGCTACATTAGAGTGATCACCAAAAGGTTGGAAAGATTTTAAGGATGCTGTGGTACCCATACAAGATTTAGCCAAAATGACGAATGGATCTGGATTGAAGAGAACTCGCGAGGATTTAAATATAAATAGATAATAATATTTATAAAACTGAGTTTAAAAAAAAAAAACATAAAAATTGTGTTTGAAAATCTAAAAAATAACAAAACAATAAAAAAGATGAACATTAAAGATATGTCTTGGAACGACGCTATGACCAAGAGGTCGAATAACGAGTTATTTCCCAAAAGCATAAGAGGCTTGATAGTGGGAAATCAAATTGTGGAAAGACCAATCTGTTGATGAATCTGTTGTCACAACCCAACTGGTTAGATTACGACAGATTATTCGTGTTTGGCAAGAGTTTGTTTCAACCCGAATACAGATTGCTTTGAGAGTGCATGGATCGAAGATTGCCTAAGAACGTCATAGCCAGAATTTTTGACAGCAGGGAGGAATTCGAAAAAAGTGAAGCTTCTCTTTCGACCATTTTGGATGGTGCGGCGATGGAATTGATGAAGAGAAATGCATCTGCAAACGTCGAGTGTCGATTTAATGAGAATGCTAGCGACGTTCCGGATCCTAGAGAATTGAAATCGGAAGATAAGAATCTCATGATTTTCGATGATCTGCTTTTGGAGAGACAGAACCGATGCGAATCGTATTACATTAGGGGTCGTCACAGCAACATGGACTGTTTCTACCTGTCTCAGAATTATATTCGACTGCCCAGACAGACGATAAGGGAGAATGCTAATTTCCTGTGTGTCTTTCACCAGGATCTCAAGAATCTCAATCACATCTACGGAAATCACGTCGCAAATGACATGAGCATAGCAGAATTCAGGA